>PVJI01000233.1:0-316312 GCA_004026765.1 Micronycteris hirsuta | reverse complement strand
TTCTTCATTCTTTTCTGGTTGGATGTTTTTTTCTTTCTGCTGGTCCACTCTGTTGATTTGAGTCCCAGTTTCCTTCTTATCCCTATTGGTTCCCTGCAGATCTCTCCTCATTTGTTCAAGCAATTTCGATAATTTTTCATCGAATTCTGTGAGCATCCTGATTACTAGGGTTTTAAACTGTGCATCTGATAGGTTGGCTGGTTAGCTCTGGAGCTTTGATCTGTTCCTTTCTTTGGGCCATTTTTTTTTTCCCTCGGTGCACCTGTTACTATAAGGAGGGCGGAACCTTGGGATTCACCTGGGCAGGGAAACTCACGGTAGTTGTGCTATGACGTAGCCTGTGGGGGCAGGACCTGAGAGCACAATGGCGCCTGCTCCGATCTCCGCACCCACACCGCCTCCTGCAAGCAATTTGAGCCCCTCTGTGCCAGCTCCGGGGGTCGCTCCGGGGTCGGTGGATGGGCTGCACAGCTCCAATCCCCCGTGGGTCTCCCCAATGAACTCTCCTGTGAGGCTGGGAGTTCCTCCCACCGCTGACTCCACCCCCACAGGTGCTCTCAGTCTGCGCTGATGGGTTGCGCCCTGCTTTCTCTCCCGGTTTGTCTGCATGCTAATGCGGACCTGCCGGGTCCACCAGTCTCGGCCCCGCTGGGTCCGGATGAGCCAGGCGCTGGCCACGCTTTGGTCAGGCACCCCAGTCTCGGTGTGCTGCAGCCCCGCGGGAACCGCCCCTCTAACCTCGGTCCTGCCATCTGTTCACCAGCTCGCCACGGGGTCGCTGAGCACTCTCCCTCCGCCCTGCTCCTCCCGGCTCACCAGACCGAATGAATGTATCTTCCTTAATTCCTTGGTTGTCGGACTTCCTCTCAATTCGATTTTCTGTCAGATCTGGCTGTTTTTGTTTAGATAAATTTCTGGGTTTTTCCTTGTTTGGCTGTGCGAGGAGGCACGGCGTGTTCACCTATGCCGCCATCTTGTCGGAAGTCCAAGACCAAGCTGATCTATGTGTTTCTTGCTGCGTCAAGCTCTTCCCCACCTCTGGGCCCAGGTACATGTTGTTCCCAATACCTAGAACACTTTGTCTTCCCATCTCTCCCCCTGGCTAATTCTGACTCATTCTTCCAGCCTCAGAATAAATGTAATGCCTTCCTCAGTGTCTCATGGTCTGTTATAACCCTTACTTTTCTTCATTCCCTTTGCTACAGTTTGAAATTGCATATATTTATTTGTGTGATTCCTTGGTCGATGTCTGTCTTCTCCATGAACCATAAATATCCTAAGAGCGGGGGCCATACCTGTCATACTCCTCTCCATGTCCCAGGTGCGCTTTAAATGTTGACGGAGTAAAAGAATTAATGATCGAATTGAACGCATCACAGCAGGCCTCTGTGTCCTTCTTTGTGCTTCCATGTAGACGAATTTAAGCATGTATTCATTAATTTGTTCATTCTACAAACGTAATGAGCAGTAAGTGTGAGCAAGACAAGAATAAGGCGTATTTCCTGTCTTTAAGGGGATCTGTTGGAAGGACAGTCTTAGAATAAGCTAATTTTCCACACAGTAAAAGAAATGTTCTAATGTAGTTATAGACAAGGTGGCCAGGTAAGTGTTCCAGGTAGGTTATTAAGTATAATTTTCTGAAATTAAAGCTGGTGCAAATCAGTGTGCCAGGGAAGTGATGAACCATTCCCAAATCTCATCAGAAAGACATTAACCTAACCTGTAAGGAGTAGCAGATAAACTGTGATCTACTTCATTGTAACGCGAGGGCGTGTGTACTGACGGGTAGTGTGGTGGCTGGCAAAAAGCAGGGTCTAGGAGAGCAGCTCATGTCACGGCCCCTCCCTCTAGGGGAGCCAGGGCTCACATTCCACAGGAATGACTGGTCCCCCTCTGGGTACTCACAGCCCTGGGATGGAGACAGGCAAACCGTTCTGCATCTTTCATTTCAAACCCCAGTCCTTGTAGCTTTTCAAGATGCTGTTACAAGTAGGAGAGCATTTAAAGATTGACCACTCAGTATTAGGTATTGGTGGGGAGAGGTAAGGAAGTAATTTCTGACTCTTTTGAATTCTGTGTGTAATTTAACATGATTGAGCATTTTATTGAACTTAGTAAATCAAATGTGTCCTCCTTTTTAAAATTATGTATGACAGGAGATGATAGTGCTGAATCCAAGCTTACTACTTCTAGAACTCTCTTCACTAACTCCAGAAAAATGACCGTTAGATGGTTGCTCTGAGAGGGTCCCATGAACTGGCTCCCTTCACCTGAGGGGAAAAGGGTGTGAACTGTATTTCCTGACTTGATGAGTATTTCATGATAAACCAGTTCTGGCCCATTAACTTCATTTCTCAAAACGTAGTTTTTAAAAGAGTGTTTCCTAAAGGAGTTGCCGCTAAAAATGGAACTAATCCAACATGTTGGAAATAAACTTGGTCAGAGCTGAACCTGATGCACAATTTTGATGAAAGTAGTTTTTCGGTTTTTTTGTTGGGGGAGTGTGTTTTAGCTTTAAAGTAATGAGTAACATTTATAAAGAAAAAACAACCTGTATCTGATTAGCTGCCTGATGTCCTGGAACTATTAAGAAGGCCTGTGAACGCCCTGGCTGGGTCACTTTGTCTGTTAGAGCATCATCCCAACACACCACACTTGGAGGCTTGGTCCTGGTCAGGGAACATGCAGGAATCAAAGAATGAATGCACAAGTAAGTGGAACAACGAATCTCTCTCTCTCTCTCTCTCTCTCTCATATCAATCAATAATAATAAAAAAGAATGCTTGTGAAGTATGAGCCTACCCTCCCATTCCCCTAGTATGTTTCCTAATTTATCTAGAAAATTAAACAAGTGAGGTAATGTTCCAAGAAGGCAATCCCCTCCCCTGTAGGAGATTTAGCAGAGAACAAGATAGGCTGTCTTTTTGGAGGTAATTGTAACCCACATTTACAGGGGCATCTGCCTGTGCACAGATAGGCTTATGTAAATGAAGTTGCCCCAGCCGTGCTTGGGGAAGCTGTGAACTGGAAACCCCCGCGGTGGAATGGGCTCCTTGTAGGGTGTGGTCTCATTCAAGGGGTGCCTGCAGCTCCCACTTCAATTTGAGTAAACAGACAGATAAAATGGTCACTGGGGTAAGCCATAATTAGGTGTGTTCTTAAAATTTTAGAATGATTCTTTCATTCGTTTTTAAAATTGACAGTATTTGACAGAGAAATTTTCCCCACAGATGTTTCAGCTAATTGCTCCTTCTAGGTAAAGAATGGCCCCATTTCCTGGTCTGTCTGATGATGACTTTTCATTTTCTGCCATAAACTAACCTAATTTGCAAATGAAAAATTTCACTGAAGCATTGGCTGCCTGCAAGGGAATCACAGCCGTGCACCTTTGGAAGTGTTTGGTGGAACACGCCATTGCTTTTTACACAAAAGACTTATGATCTTAATTCACAGTTAAAATAACAATGGCTCCTGGGTGGTACTTATTATTTTTAAAAATGTAGACATTTCAATAACAGTAATCAAGAGGAGTTATAGGGATAATTGTCAAAAACTTGCTTAGTACTTCCTGTTTGTAGGGAAAGATTTTCTTCAAATCACACACCCCAGTCTCTCATTGATACATTTCACTGATAGTCTTTCTAGATAATTGGGGACTGGAAGCCCTTTACAGCTTCCTGTGAAGAATAGGAACAGCAATTCTCTTCCAAGCCCAACAGATAGCTGGGGTTTAGTAGAAGCCAATAGGATTTAGACCAAGCAGAGGGCTTGGGGTCACATCTTAGTTCCTGTAGTTATTGACTTGTGACTGTCCAAAAGGTTTTTTGGCTTGAGTATCAGTTTTCTCAACTGTGAAGTAAGAATTAAAATGCCCAGTCTTTTTGTGTGGGCTGAGACGACCCTGTGTGTGAGAGCTGCAGCAGGCCCTGTGGGGGATGAAAGGCCATAGTGTATCAGGCTTAATCCTCATTATAGTCCTTGTGGTTTAAGGCCGGTGACGTGGTTATAGCCCAGACAGAGTTATTTAAAATTAAAAAAATATATATCCAGATGAGCTATCCAAGGACAGCTTCTACATTTGCTGACTCATTTACACTCTAAAGCTTTATTTTATTCTTTTATTTGCTGCAAAGATATTGATTGAGGAGCTCCTACTGTGTGCTAGGCACTGAGGATAAAATTGTAAATGAGACAAAGGCCCTGCTTTGATGGCCTTTATTCTGCAGGCAGAGGGAAAAGTCCTGCAAGCTGGATGAATTTGAAGAGCCGGGTGGCTGCAGGAGGGGAGGGAAGAGGAGGATCCGAGGTAGGAGAAAGAGGTAAGGTGGGAGCACGTGGGCTTGTAATTTAGGGAAAAGAGTTTGGATTTTATTCAAGGTATGTGGCAGTTAATTCCTTTTATTTACTTGGCACACAGAGAGCCCTTTAAAGTTCGGATATTTAGCCGTGCGTCCGATGTGCCAGAACAGCATACAAGACACGGCGGGTGCCTCTCTCATTCAATCCCATTTCCTGTTAGTCTCACCTGTCTTTCTGGACCTTGCTCCAATCTCATTTTCCAGAAGATCTTCCCAGTCTTCCCAGTCAGAATCACTCCCCATCCTGTTTGCTTTTTCCTTTTTATACCACTTCTCCCATTCTGTCTTGTTTTAATTCTTAGTGCTGGTCTCCTTTGGTGGAGGGAGAGCCATGGGGTGCTGGGGCCTTATGTTACTCCCTCTTTCCTCTGCATCCATGCCCTGCACCTGTGCTTTCTGCGTGGGTGATACCCAGTAAATATTTATCAAGTGGAGATAACTCGAATCCAAATATCAGGGTAGCTCGGAATAGTTTCCTAAAGTGTTGCACCAGGGAGAAGCTGATCCTAGAGCACAATGGGAAATATGAATGCTCATGGAAGGGTTTCATTATTTTATTTGTCTTTACTTTTCAAGGATATTATAGACTCAAGTATATTATAGTGCATTATAGATTGTTTCATTTGCTCAACTTAATTGAGAGGATTGTTAACCTGGAAACTTTCAGAATTGAATTCCACTTTAAGGGAGAGCATTTTTATCCATTTGTAAAATTCCAAGCATAATATATACTTAAAAAACTCAAACATTTAGAAAAATGCACAAAATAAAAAAATTGAAATCAACCTCTCATAATCATAGTATCACCCCCTTTTCAGAGGTAATTATTGTTAAGAATTCCTTGTTTATTTTTCCAGAACTTTTCACCTGGTATTTCAGTTCCCTTTGTTCATGTCAGTATATACAGATCTGCTTCATTCTGTGAATGTGGTGTGGCTTTCCCTAAAGTGGGCATATTATTTAGACTTTCCCCTCTTGAGAGGTATTTAGGTTGGCCTCTATTACAGTGAATTTTTCACTCATACCACTGTACCTCTCAAATGCTATATTTTGCTGAGGCAACATATGAGTGCATTCTCCATTTTTTTTAAACATGCATTTTCTACTGCCTACTGTGTGTCTTGCATTTTGCTCCCATATTCCTGACCACTCAAGGATAAATTAGATCTTGCCTATTCTGTCAAGGAGCTCGTGGCCTGCTGGGCGGAGCTGGCTCTCCCTAAGTACTTGTGCACAGTGTAGGAAAGCAAGCCTAGAGGACAATGCAAGGTGTCAAGGTGACCTAGAAGGAGAACAGTCAGATCTGCTGGTGGGTGTCATGGGAGAAGCACAAGGAGGGAATGGACTTTTAATCAGGAGGGTGGTCTGGAGAAGGGCATCTTGGGATAAAGAAAAGCACCAGGGATGGTGGAGCTGGGATGTAGGATGTTGGGGGAGGGAAAAGGAGAAAGAGGTGGGATTGAAGGAGTATGCCAATCAATTGCAGAGGCCTTGATGTGTAAGAAAGAGTTTGCAGGTTTTCATGAGCTTTGTGCTCACTCCACTGCATTTAATGCAAACATGCAAGAGATCGCTGCATATTCAAATTCATGTCTTTTAGAAAATTATGTCCTGCTCTTTCAAAGAAACTAAGCTAATAAGCTAGTTTGAGAGTGGAGGTGCTGTTACCCTGTGGGATGCATTTCAGCAGGACTGCCCCTGGCTCCTGTAGGCCTGCCTGCACCTGGGCTAAAGTATTTCCTGCTCTCTCTTCACTCTCACCCTCTTCTGCCTCTGCATGCAGTCTGTGTGCAGAAGGGCCGAGCATCTTTTGCGGATCCTGCATCTAAATGGATAGGACTGGTCCCCAAGGATGTCAGCCTGGCAACCTTTAGAGTGTGAAATCCATTTAAAAGGGGATCAGGCAAAGAAAATCAGAAAGAATGGGGAAAGACTGTTTAGATGGGGTGGTTTATACAGTTAGGGGCTTTAATTTTTATTTCCTGGAAGGGGTTTGAGAGAAAGACATGTAAGGTAAATTCTCCTGTGAAGCGCTTATAGAATTGCCCCTCCATCAGCAAGGAAACCACAGACCAGGACATAAGTACTGTGAATTTAAAGCAACCTGGGATTAAATTCCTCAGGTAAGCCTGCTAGTCATGTCTCCCCAGTGCATATTTATCCAGATGTCCTTTTGGGATGGGACAGGACCAATTTTTAATGACTCTGAACCGCCTTCCCCAGGTCCTCAGAGGCTGTGTTTTGCTGACAGTGGAAGCTCTTTGTGTGAGCTCCACGGGTGGCTGTGTGTGTGTACAGAGGGTTCTGCGCTCGCTGCCTCTCTGGGAGCCCGCACCTGTCAGTTTCTCCATCTCTGAAATGGGGATTGCAGCCCCTCTCCTGGGGCCCTGGTGGTAACAGATCATTTCATGCAGGACTGTTTTGATAAGAAAAATAAAGATTTATGGTATTAAAATATGCATGTCTAAAATAGCTTCCAGTGCTATTTGGCTGTCTTTGCCTGAATTTCACTATGTCTGTAAGTGAGATTCAGCACTTTTTTGTGGACGGTGAATTGTTGCTACTAAATGAGCTTGTCAGTCTCTGCTAAAGAACAAAATGTCCTTGGATTTACCCCACACTGCATTGCTTTGTGTCCTTATACTGGAGTGCTAGATATGGACTGTACCCAATTCGGATGTTTCCCGAGAAGGCTGCAGCTCTGTAAGGGACGCTGGTGTGCACAGCCGCTCTCCAGAGCCGCGGAGGGGCGGTGGAGCCTCGGACTTGGCTCTGCCACAGACGCCCCCACTTCCGTGTGGGTGCAGGCCTGGGTGAGGTGCTACCCCGTGGGCCCTCCATGTGTCATCTGCAGGATTCCCAGCTCTGGGACTCGTCAGGAGGAGCCAATCCTTTGTTACTCTCACGTCTCCCACTTGGGGCTAAATTCTTGGAGTTTTTCTTTGTGGCCCCTGGTGTGTAATTTATAACTTCCAGCTTCCTGGTGATTATGCAATAGGCAGCCGGAAATAACAATCAGATGCCTTGGGAGCACATCTTGTCATTTGGAGAGGTGGGTCCCTGCAGGGGAAGACGGGCCAGTGTGGAAGTTCCCCGGACTTGTGGAGAGTACTTGGAGACCCAGGGGACTCCGGGTGTTTGTTCGGAGCCTCTGTGGGCTGCTGCCGGATGTGAGAAAGGGACAGAAAGCAGTGGACCCTAGGGTCTCCAAACTCCTACAGCTCCATCTCAAACAAGCATCCTTACTTAAGATCTGATTTGCCTACTGGCTTTTGCATAAGGTTTTTAGGAAAGGGTTCTGCTGCTTTAAAAAAAAAAGTGTTTAAAACCTCTGGTTTATGCACTCTGTGATTTTGTATCCTTGCACAACCTTGGCGCGGTCTTATCTCATTTTCCATGAAATTGGAAAATGCAGTTGTCACCCGGGCCCAGCCCTCAGCCTGAGTTGATATTTACAAAGTTGCCAGGACTCCTCAGATGGGTAGCCACTGACCTTGCTTAGTTGTATCAAAGTCTTTTTATTAGTGGTTTTACATAGGACTTCCTTCAAAATCATTAATACATGTTATTAAATGCACTTGCTTTTCGGAAAAGAAGGCTTTTAAAGGGTGTTGTCTTTTTCTTTTCATAAATCTTTTTTAAAGTATATCTTTGGTAAACAGATTCCTATTCTAGGTGTCTGAAGTACTTTCAGCCACAGCCCCCTGTGAGGATGTCCACCTGTCCCAGTCTTTCCCACCCGTCAGAACGCTTGCAGAGCTCTCTCCAGGCACTCTCGTTCATCCCGGACAAGCCAGCTGACTCCCACTCTCCAGACCACTGGAACAGTCTTTCCAAAACAAGGATCTGACCAGGGACTGCCTTGATGATGGCTTTGCACCCAAAGGACAGTCTGTCCATGTCCCGAATTCTCTGACTCACGCAGTAACCTTTACTGAGTGCACATGTGTTTCGGGCATTGCGCTGAGCTCTGAAGAATCGAGGTTGATGTGGGAGAAAGTAGGAGCCCTCGAAGAGATGCAGCGCCTTTTCCCTGAAATCCTCTTCTTTTTTCTGCCTGGAAAAATGTGGGCCCATCGTTCAATAAGCAGCTCAAATAGCACCTGTTGTTAATTCTTCTTTGCTTAGGCGAAGGAGCGCCTCTCTTGTTCCTGAGGCATTGAAACATATATCTGTTTTCCTCCTCCTACTGTAGGGTTGTTGTAGTTAGCTGTCTATAGAACTATGCCCGAAGGCCAGCAACTGGGTCACGTTTGTCATTGTATCCCCAGCATCTCACCCAGCCCTAGATACCTACTAGTTGTTCAGATGAGATTTCCCTTTTCCTGTCTGGCCTGGGAATAACTTATTCCTCCTCTTTTATGACATTTATCTCTTTCCACTTTTAAAATAGTTATTTATCTAGCATTTTTATCTTTCCTACTGAAATCTAAGCTCCCCAAGGGCTGGTCTCTGTCTAATCCATCTTTGTCTTCCCCATAGAGCCCTGAGCACAAGATGTGCTTGGTGCATTTGGGAGAACCTTATCTTGTTCGAGAGAGCTGGTGTCATTGCGAGGAGGCTCCTTTTCAGAGAATGGGAGTGGCATTCCTGGTTTGCCCTCTGGCCAGAGGATTGGACATCACCTGGGGGTGGGGCAGCGAAGAAGCTCATCTCTGCGTTGGCATCAGACAGCAACTGCTGAAATATCTGCTACATGGGTTCTGTTTGTTATTCCCTTGTAGTCATATGTGATTAATTAGAGTGTGTAAGAGGAAAATACTGCTTTGAGGCCAATTTAATGGCCTAGATGTTGCTTCCTGTAGCTAGGGTGTGAATCTCAGCCATCTAAATGTGTGGGTCCTTCTGTAGACAAAACTTCTCTATACTCTGAGATCTCTTTGGGGCCTAGGGAAGTCTCAGTATTTTTGTGCACTCACCTAAAGGAGTGTTTGCCCCGGGAATGGATGTTTCTTGATCCTTGATCCTGAGGAGAAAAAGCTGGGTCTTGCCAGGGAGTATCACACCTGGACCTGCCACATTCAACAGCATGAGGCTCTGTCCTGTGTCCAAGTGCTACTTTGAGGCACAGCCCTGTGCTCTGTGGAACCTTGGTAAAGGTCTCAGGCCACTGTGTGCCTCATGGGAGTTGGCAGTGGAAGCAGGGGTGTTTGCAGTTCTGCCCCTGAAGTCACCTCTGTCCTCTGTGGCCCACCAGCGTGGGAGACACTGTTTCATTTTCAGTCAGGGCTTCCTTGCTCAAACCCCCTTCACAGAGTCCTGGGCCCCTGTCGACTCTGCGTGCAGGGTGGCAGCACACAGACCTCGTGGGGCAAGAGAAAGGTTATACTTCTCTCCTTCCTCACCTTCGCAGTTTGTTAGCTTCAGAGACAGCTGCGAAGTGATTGATCATGAGGAGACTACTGTGCTCTGGTCCCCACCTCCCAGGGGCTGGTGTGAAAGGTGCTTTCGTGAAGGAGGACCCACAGCCCCACAGTCCAGATGAGCACTCTTGCTTCCGGTAGTCACCACCATATTGTGGAATTTATTCTGTGTGGGCTGCTCTCCCCAATGGTTTTCTGCATCTCCCCACGACCAGTGTAAACTCTTGAGTGTAAGGATGAAAAAATTCAACATGTCAGCCATCAGTGGTGGAGAGAGGATTGCCTTGTTGGCTGGGGTTTCCAGGCGTAGGGGACAACGCTCAGATAATTTACCGTGTGGCTGTGTGTCTACATCATTTGTTTGGCTGGTGCCCTTGGCAGACGCCATACCTGACAGCCACCTAGTGCAAGACCTTGAGCTGTGTCTCAGAGAAGCTCTGAGTTCAGGATATTCTCTAGTAGCAACTAATCTATTTATATTGAAAGACGCCTGGTCACTGAAAAGAAAACTTTCCTTTCTAGTTGGGGTTTCAGAAAACTATTACAGCTGGAAGAATATTGCCCTATTTTGTTCATTTACCTCTTTCTGGGATAACTGAGTCAATATTGTGACCTGACTCACTTGAGCAAGATACCAGCCATCAGTCTAACCAGAGAGACTGAGAAAGCAATGGGAAGTATCTGCTTCAGAAGAAAAGTCCGGGGGAATTGAGTAGCAGCGGCCACTGCAAGTACAGGAGGTGGATCTCGAGATGGAGAGTGTTTAAATGGCAAAAGAGCTGGAGGTAAAACGTCAGAGTAGGTCTGCACCTACTTCATCCTATAGCTACACGGTTTTCTAGCTTTCTCTAGGATTTACCCGGTGAAGGGAGCTGTGGAGAAGCCCCCATAGCTCCAGTTTGAATTCCCTTAAGCAATTGCTTCAAAACCTCAGCTGGTATCTGTTGAAGTTTTGACTGTGGTTAGTACTCACCATTCCTTGCACAATGCCAGCACCACCCCGGGCAGTTCATAACATTTTAATTTCCTCCTGAAATGTGCTTTTATTTCATTTTGCAACGTGTAAGTTCATGCAATTGTAGTGATTTAAGCAAATGGAGACTTATGTGGAATCTAATGGAAGACACACCCAGCAATCATTTTCATTCATATTTTTCCATTTCTTTTGGCAGCAATAATGCAATATTTCTATTTTTCATTATTATGTAGTGTTATGGGGAATAGTCTTTGTGGGTTTAGATTCCAGAGTAGTATATCGGATTCATACTTGATAAAACAGTGTTTGCTGAGTAATTTTGTTGAAAAGCAGCTGTTTAGGCAGAAAGGGACGTGCCTGCTATGAAAAAAATAGAGCATATTATGGAACTCCAGTGGAGTTCATTGGGACCAAGAGACTTTGGTTACCATGAATTCTGGAGACTCAGTTGGTTTGATTAGGCTTAAATTTCAATTTTATTCTCTTCTCTCCTCCCCGCTTCTTTCTTTCTCTTCCTTCCCTCCTCCCTTCTTCCTTCCCTCCATCCCCTCTCTCCCTCCCTCTTTCTTTTCTTTTCTTCTTTCTTTTTTTCTCTCTCTCTCTTGCCCTCGCTCTCTTTCTTTTCTCTCTCTCTTCAGTCTGCCAGCCTTCCTTTAAATTAAATGAGTTTCATATCTGCTAATCAACAAGGTCCTTGATTATTTCTTCCCTGTAGGTCTGGTCACACCAACCTAAACAATATAGGTGACTATACATTTATTGTAACCATGGAAACTGTTGTTGATGATTTATTAAGCATTCTTTCTCCTGATCCCAAACAATACATCGTCTTGGCCCATGTTCCCGGGAGGGTTAGCTTTTCCCTCATCACACAGACCAATGTTAGCTTATTTCCATCTTGGCTGGTTCAGTTGTTTGACAATGGTGTTGGCTTCTTGAAATATAAAAGCCAGTCTTGGGACCACCATCAAGTGTTTAAAATGTTTTTTTGGTACGTATTTCAAATAAAATTTAAATATATGCCATTGTATTACAAACCAGGAAACACCGAAGCTTACTTGATTCTTTTTCTCCAGTTGGATATGGGTCCACAGGAATAGTTCTTACTGTTTCTGACTTAGCGTTCTGAGACACAGTTCAGCAAAGGTGTGTTGACTCTGCTTTTCCTGAAGGAGTTCTCTTCACATGTATCTGCTTGTGCATCAGTAGAGAACATCATGTGACTAGTTCCTGTCGTTAATCTAAGGCTGTCAGACTGAGGAAGCTGGCGGGGGAGGGAGGTAGATTACTCTGCCCCAGGACCCTCCTCCCAGAGGGCTTTGCGGTGTCCTTTGTTTGAGCAGGGCAGCCTAGTGGGACTGGGAGGTGGGAGCCTGTGTGCGCCCAGCCCCGGAGCGTGCTGGGCTTCCTTCATTAAACAAGCCCTTGAATCACACTCAGGCAGTAGCAGTTGTAGCAGCGCTAATGGATGCCCATTTTGATGGCAATTTGGCAGGGAGTCAAACTTTGGCCCTAAAGCAGAGGTGGTGCAATTAGACAGCTGAGATGCATTCTCTAAACACACACTTTTAATTGATTTCAGCTTGTTCAGTTCACAAAGATAGAGCTCTGACACATAGCAGCCTTCTTAGAGGGGCTTATTTTTACTTTTCCTTTATTCAGCAGCGTAATTCAACAGCGACAGAAGCAACAATAATACAGAGCTCTACAGAGCGCGTACTTGGCATGGCTCGGGTACAAAAAGTATTATTAAGAACTAATGAGTGAGATAGTTAGATGTTAACCGGAAAAGCATTAATGAGCAGAAGAGAATTCTGGCATAAACATCTGTTTCTGAAGCAGATGTTACCTTGCAAATCTGCTGAAGAAAAGCCTATGCAAACGGAACAGCGGGCTGTTTTAGGTAATAGGAGGGGCAGAGCCATCCAGCAAGGTTTTCCGACACTGTTTTGGGCTGTTTTGAAACTCTCAAATGACTTTGTGTGTTGAGGCAGTGAATTTTGGAGGGCATTTTGGGGGTGACAAAAGGTATCAAACAGAAGCGCATTATAGTGTCAGATCACAAAGAGCAGTAGACCGTGGAGTCCTCCTGCACAGGCGAGATTTGGGATTCTCATTAACTAAATGGCTCGTCTCTTGCCCCGTTTTGTCTCGTGCTCCATAGTCATTTCAGTGTATACGAATTGTGGCGGTTGCCGTCTTCCTGTGCTGGGGATTTAAGGCCTTTCTGCCCCAACGAAAGTTACTTACCCTTTGGCTGACTGACTGGATAGCTTAGGTCCTGTCAGTGACCACGTGGCTGACAATGAGTTAATGGTCACACGTTCTGACATGACATGGTGAGTACATTTTAGCAGCTCTCAGTCTTTCATCCAAGACTCATGAGGTGGCAAGATTTTTTAGGGATCCCCCATGGAGGCTTGCATGTCTTTTCAGAGCCTTCAAATACACCCATGTAGGCAACTGCCTCATTTGTATCTACACGGGGACGTCTTGATTTGGCTTATTTTCATTTAGTATCATGGAATAAACTTGGAGCTGGAAGGAATCTTTAGGATCATTTAGTTGGTCCGAACACCTCAGTGAATACACCAAAAAGCAAAAACAAAAATAAGAACAAAAACCCCCTAAGGTCCTGGAAGTGATTTACCTTGAGTTATTGGTGAAAGGCCTAGTCTGCCGAACCCAGCTCGTGCCTGGAGCTCTGCTTACGTCACCTCCTTGCAGGGAAAACTCCTTCTTCCTTCCCTAGCCTGCTAGAGGTTAGGAATGGGGAGTTTCCTCCCGCAGAAACAGTCCCGTGGGAGAAGATTCTCGGCTTGCTCCATTTGGTGTTTTGAAAGTTTAGGAGTAGGGACTAGAGCAAAAGAGAATTCCAGCCTCCAGGCTCTGTAGTTAGAGGTTGTCCTTGCGTGGCTCATTTGTTTATTCAGATCCACCCTCAGAATGATCATAAACGTGGTAATTGAATTTTTTTAACCATTCATCTTTGGAAAGCCGTGTTTACCAACAGTGCGATGAGGCATGGCTCCCCGGTGGCACGCTTGGAGCCCCCTGCTTGTCGTTACTCTTACTGGTGGGCCTCAGAGGCACCCAGCAGCCAGCCCTGATCCCAGGTACCCAGAGCCTGCCCTGGTGCTGTTTGCCACAGCTGGATGGGTCTGCCCATCCCTTCCCCCCGGAAAAAAACCAACCAAACAAACACCAAACAAATAAAATTTGTGGCTCTGAAACCTTTGAAGGAGAATGTCCAGATTAGGAGGAATTTTCCCCACTCCTGGCTATACTAAGACTCTCTTCCTGGGCCCCAGGGGCTTCTTCCCAGGGACTGTTGAGAAGTCTCTGAGGGTGGCCTGGGTATTGAGACATGTGAAAGGCATCCCTGCTACTTTGTACTGTGTTTATAAAAGCTCTGGGTCTCAACCCTGCAGACATGACCATTCCCTTTTCTGTGTGTGCGTGCTCACGCATGCATGTGTTGTTCATGCAAGAAAGAGCATGAACAAAGCCATTGTTGCACAAAACAGGATGATTTCCCAAGTTAGCAACATCCATGTTCTCCTGCGGACTTCCTTCTCACACAGAATCTAGGAAGGCCTTGGTGAACAGTAACCACTAATCTTTGACTTTTTCCCAGAGCACAGACATTTCCTCATTGTCAGTAGGGGCTTTTTGTCCTCCCTAAGAGAAACTGGCACAGCTCATGTTAACAGAAAATTTTAAATTAATTCTTTTTGTTATGCTTGAGGTGCTGATTCATTTCTCTGGAAAGAACCTTTGCGTCTGTCATGTAGCTCCTGGTGTGTCAGAAGCGGGCTTTGTGTTACTTCAAGGGGAAGTCTGTTCCGCACCCTGCGGAACTGGGGACACGTGGCGCCCACCGAGCTTGTGTTGGGTTTAGACTTCGGGGAAGGTGCTCGTGGGGCTGCCAGTTCGCACAGTGAAAATTGTGTCTGTGATCCATCGTCTCCTTGACAGCACGTCTTTTATTTTGTGGTGATGACCCAGGAACATGGGAGATTCACACAGTGTTGCTCTGCCTTTGAGTTTCTCTCTTAAATGACTCCTTCCATCGTTTTCCAGGGCTGATGGAAGAGGCTATCCATAGACTTCTTAAAAATTCTTAAAGTCTCTTTTAAAAAGGCCCTTTCTTGCTGTGTAGAAGGAGTGTTTCCTCCATGTGACTTTGTTGTGAGGTTACAGTGCACTAGATGTTTTTACTCTCAGAACTCAACCATCATCTCCCTCGATCCTCATGCCAAGCCTCCGAGGTGCATATTACCAAGGAGCACTCTCAAGGTTATGGACATTCTGGATGTTACTCAAGGTCACACTACTAGTAGGTGGTGAAGCTAGAACTCGAACCCAGCTATATCTCACTCAAGCCCATACTCTTTTCACGGTTGTGTCCCCTGAGCCCCCGCCACTTGATGCCATACTATTAGTAAACTTTGTGGACATTCTGGGAAAAATGGTCCAGTTTCCTGTAGCTATGGCTTTGTTCGTGTTTTTTTATTGCATGAGCAACACACACACGTACACACACACACAGAGCTTTTTATGCTTCTGTTCCTTATGTCGATCTTTCAAGCCTTGGTTCAAAGCAGTCTTCCAGGAGCTCTTGTCTGTGCCCCTGCTCTTGTCTGGGCAGAGCTCCTGGGGCCCTCTGTGTAGCTTTGTTATAGCACTTTCCATGTTGTATCGTGTGTCTGGCCTGTCACCTGGGCCACCATGGGACTGCCTTAAAGTCCAGGGCCTTCTCTCAGGGCCTTCCTAGCCCAGCACCTGGCACATAGAGGCCTTACAAGCTCTATCAATAGCAGGAGAGTTCAAACCCAGGCGGCAGTGGTGATATAGGTTACCTGCACTTCCGGAGGTGGCATAGGTTGTGTCCTTAGCAGGTCTGGAAATGGCCTTGCTAAGGGAAGACATCTGTGCCTTTCTACTTTTCAAGCTCTGTGACAATCTCCATAAGCAAAAGGTTTGAAGAACTATAACATTTATGGCTCGCTGGCCGTAAATCCACTGCAGAACACATAAAAAATGCCATTCCCACAGGGTTATGGCAGAGATTCAGTATTGCAAACATCTGCATACAAGCAGTAAAGCTAACCTCTGGTGTGCAGCGCTAGACTGTTATCGACGTATATTAACATTAGTGACAATCAGATGTGATTATCTGAGATGGCATTTTATCTGCCAGCTACAGACTTATGGCTTCTAAAAACCCATTTGCCCCCTTCCTCATATGTTGTTTTTATATGACTCAAATCACATGCAGAAATTTGTAATTAGTGTGGCTCTGCTTTTATTTTTTTGGTGGATAATGGGGTATGTATACATTTTCAGTACTTAGATTGATTTTAGTGCTCTGGATAGAATAGGCTTTCAAAAGTTTGTTAAACAGCTGAATAAATTTCAACGCATTATTGCTTTACACTTGGAGACATTACTGAGAGCCAGGAAAAAGGAGTCGATTCTGACATTGGTAGACAGGGAGTTTGATCCAGCAGATTGGTAATTAATTTACAAGGTAATTGGTTGGCGTATACATGTTATGTATCATGTCTTAAGGTTTAAATGTGGCCATTATTTCCTTTCTATTATTTAAACCAGGGTTTATAGACTTTTTTTTTCCTGTAAAGGGCTAGATAGTAAATATTTTAAGCTTGTTGGTCATATGCTTTCTGTAGTAACTGTTCAACTCTGGCTTTATAGCAGAGTGACAGGAGACAGTTCATTAACATGAGAGTGGCTGTGTTCTGGTGAAACTTGATTTACAAAAATAGATGGTGGGATAACCCCTGATTCAAACAAATACAGATTTTTCAAATAGCTATTGGAAAATTCATGAAAAAAAATTTTTTTAGACCTTTTGGGAATGGTCCTTTTCTCAGGCTCCTGTTCCATTTGATAATTTCCAAAGTGGCCAGATCAAATTTTAAGTATAAGATTTTAAATTAAAAATTATTCTTTATCCTACCACAATGATTCTTAATATTTATCTGATTTTGGTTAATCTAATGCATATAGTAAATTCCTAGTAACTGGCTTATTGCAGCACTAATTTCCAAAAAGGAGAGGATCTAAGAGACACACTGGTCTGGTGATATTACTTTGAATAGTTTTCTCTAAGGTCTCTCTTAAAATTCTGCCTTAGCATGAGCCCTGTTGCTTTTGAATAAGTAGAACTTTGGATGGGCACAAATATTTAGGCATCTAAAAAGCAGGAGCTTAGAACCAGAATCTTTTTCTTAGACATAATCCCAGCATCACCAGCCCAGTGCTTCCTCCATCTCACCCAGGTCCCCTCCACTCTGTGAGAATGGACACATGCAGGAATTTGTAGGCACCTCCAGGTGAAGGTCAGATTGCTGAACAGCAGAAAGGTTTCTGGTTTTGCAGTTTGAAAAGGATTATAAAGCTATGAGCAAGGTAAATATCTAAGAGTATACCTCATGATACTTCTTTTTCTGTTGCTTTGGAGTCATTTTTTATGCCTCTTCGAACAGTACACGAGACTACCAAATCTGCATTGCACTGTTCCAGGTGACTTATGCAGTTTGACCCAGGATAACAACCTAGGCAAGTGGAGCCTGTATAATTTATTCTTATTCCTGTTTTGCTATTTTGAGTTATTTCCATCTTGTAATTTCAAATGGTTTCCAAGATGCCTTCACAGGTGTAGCAATGCTGACAGCTTAAAGCTATGCCAGTGGCACTCCTGACCCCTGCCTTTGCTGCTTGTCTTTGCAAATGACTGCGCAGGAGTTGGGGACAAGAGAAAAACTGTGTAAGTGTAGGAGAGGCCTGTGACCTTTGTAGCCCTTTGTGGAATTCTTCATAAGACCAGGGCCAAATAGTTCTGCTTTCTCTTAGGCCACTTAGCACAAGGACAGAGCAGTGGAATATTTGGGGTGGAAGATACCTTGGGCCTGTGATTTTCAGAATGCGTTCCTCACTTGGAGTTGCAGCATCAGCATCACCAGGAAGCATGTTAGAAATGCACATTCCCAGGCCCTGTGGCCAGCCTAATAAATTAGCATCTTTGCAGGTGGGCCCAGGAATTATTTAACGAGGTCTTTTCACAAGACGGTCTAACAAGGCCTCCAGATGATTGTTACTTACAGTGAAAGTTTGACAAGAACTGCTGGATTTGCCATCCTGTCAGAACTGTCTCATCCATTTTTTTGGTTGTGAAAATCGAGGGCAGGTAACTTCCCCACCATGCAGGAGCCGGTCTAGATCTCCGTCCAGTGACAGTGCCAATCTAGGTGGACTGCAGGGAGGCCAAAGACTTTGGGAAGAGTGATGACTTGGGACCAATGTCTGCCCACCAGCGTTCACACCATGGTTGAGAGAGGCTGGGTTTGAGGAAGAAGGGAAGGGTTTCTGACTGTGAGCTCCCCTCCTACCCTGGGCAGCCTCTCTCCATGTAAAAGCCTGGTGACCCTGCTGCTGAACTTCCTCTTTTAAATAAACAGCTCCCTGGAGCATCCTTGGCTGAGCTTAGCAAGGAGGGGCGGGAGGAGAATGGGCTCCCTGTTATCATCATGTCAGTGCAATCACTGGGAATTACTGTTGAGGATTAAGAGTCACTTGGGGATAATTCAGCTAGGCTGCAGAGGGAAACACGCACATGCACACACACTCACACGTGTGTACACACACAACGTAAACAGATTGCTAAAACTCATGGCAAAAAACAAACAGCATAGGGAAAAAAGGATGAGTGGAACTAAAAGGGCCTGCATTTTGAATAGGTGGTATAGGCTCCAGAATGATCTGTTTCCTAAACACTTTGGGTGAAGTTGTATACACAGTGACTAGAGCAGAGCAGCTGCTTCCCCAACTCTGTGCATTGCTCTGTTTCAGAACTCCTAGCATCCTTCTCCTCCAGGCATCTGTTACTGAGAACACTTGAAGGTTCTGCCAAGAGAACTCAAACTGGCAATAGAATACTTGAAATTTAGAAAATGAGACACACACACACGTACACGCTTTTAAAAAGACACGACAAGTCCCAAGGAAAGTGTCAGATATTTCCCAATATCTAGGCACCTCTTCAAAAGGTCAAATGCATTATCTGTCTCTTGTGATTATCCTTGGGCTTGACAAGAGACCTCAGCAAGTTAGTGTTTTGCTTTTCCCAGAGAGGTTATGGACCTTGCTTCTACTTTTGACTTTGGGTTCCTATGGTCAGTACCTAGAAGGCTTTTTCTTGCCATGTGGGGTGAGTGTCCAGCCCGATGGGCTTCTCACAAGCATGGTTAATGGAGTCTGGAAGAACCTTGTGCTTTTTCAATGAACCCTGAAAGAGCTTAATAGACCAGAGCACTCTAAAATAGAGGAAATAATTTGTCTGTCTTCGCTGAGAGGCTTGGCAGGAAATTCAAGTGAGTGGAGTGGCCTAGGCAGTTCTCATGGGGCCAGTCTAAGATGAGAGAGCCCCCTTCAACCCTCACGTGTCTCTCCCTTCAGGCTGGTGGCAGGGACTCGTCTCCATGCTGAAGAGCCGCTTGTCCACTCCCACCCAGCCAAGCCCTGGGCTTTAAACATTGGTGATACCACGAAGGGGTAAAAACAGCCCCAGACTGTCCATGCAGGAGTGGCTTGGAAAATTTGCATGTGCTCTTAACATCACTTTGAGCTAAACAGAAATGATTCTTGTGTGTGTGTACGTGCGCGCACACGCACGCATTTCTTCTCTGTTCTTCTTCTTGCCTTCGAGGACTTGATAATCAAGAGAGGCCTGTGTACTCCGGTGTTCTGTTCGTCTGGCACAGTGAGGCTGACTCTATTTTACTTCCTGGAGAGGAACGATCCCAGAGGGGAGAAGGGACTTGGGAGAGGAGGCTGGGGGCGCGGGCTGAGGGGTCTTTCCTTCCCTATTCTAAGTTTCCCTGTTAGCCTAGAGCACTACAGCATCCTTTTCCAGATGAACAGATCCTGCAACAGATGTGTCAGCAATGGTGTATTCTGGGGTTATTCGGGTCTGTTTAACTTGGGCTTTTCTTTCACCAAAGGATTTTGTAAAATATGTTGGGTTTTTGGTCATGGAGAGATTTCCAGTCTCAGCTTTGGAGAGGCTAAGAAATCAATGTCCCTGTCCTAGAAGGTCCATGGGCTTGCATGGCTTTGCATTGGGGAAACTACCTCTCCCAGTCCAATAAGCTAAAAGAACGAGGCTCTTCTCTGATACCTACGGGAACTAGACCTTTCATGATTCTAATCTTCCCCTGTGGATGCTGCCTGGAATTTTTGTAACGTGGTCACTATTACTAAAGCCGATGACCCATTCCCATGCTGTGGGGTGGACAGGGAAGCCATGTCAGGCCTCAGGGAAGGGACATTGGTGCTGTCTGCTTATTGTAGAAGTACAGAGCCAGGATGCTGCGGTGACTGGTCAGGCACCACCCTCAGCTGCCAGAAACAGCTTTCACAGCAATTCCACACCTTTTTGAGAGGGACGCTTTTGTGGTCTCAGACACTGGCTTCATGTGGAAAGCTGGGGGAAAAAAAAGGTTTTCTTTTAGCATGGAACACTAAAGATTCAGAGCACCTAAGGAGTCCGAAGTCCTTCGATCTAGACCTGGTTTGGTGATTCTCTGTCATCTGGGGAGATTCATTCAGTCCCTCTCCACCCCGCTTTCTTCATTGGTCAGATGAGTAGGTTGGATTAGAATGAGATGCTTTCTAAAAATAGAACCCCAAAACTCCTAGACACAGACAACAGAGGAGAAGAGGTGAGGGAGAGGTAGAAGAGGGTAAAGTGGATAAATGGTGACGGAAGGATATTTGACTTGGGCAGAGAACACCCAATACAGTGTACAGCTGATGTATCATAGAATTCTACACCTGAAACCTAGCTGATTTTATTAACCAACGCCACCCCAATAAATTCAATAAAAAAGAATGAGATGCTTTCTAAGTTTCTTCCAGTGACAGCACTTTTTGATTCTTTGACTCAACAGTAAACTGACCAAGTCAGTTATTCATATTCTCCCTCTTTTCTTAGGGTCCTCAAGAAAGCTAAAGAAATAATTGGTGGAGATTTATTTATAAGTATGATGTAACATGAAAAAATATGCTGGAGTAACTTTTTCCCTGAAAGGGCAACCCCGTTGGCATTTTCTCCTCGGGCCTGATGAGGATCTGGGAAGATCTCAGTTCCCGTGAAGTCCAGCCCTTTGCGAGACCGTGCTGCCTGTGGTCACCACAGCCAGCCTGCGACGCGGCGGCGTGTTAGCCCCGCTTTGGGGGAATGATGAAGGAGTACAGCTGAGATCTAAATATGGGTCTTTTATCTCCCAATTTTACAGAATTCTGGTTATTATTCTCAGGACTAATTGGAGCTAATTAGTGATTGTAAATCCTGGTTACTCTGTCGATTAGGTAGGAATTTAGTACCTTCTACAGACTCCACTGTGATATTTGAAAAATAAAATACAACCAAGGAAAAAAGTATGTACACTGAGAAGTGATTAATGAGATCAGTTCATATTTAGTGTCTGCAAAATATATATATATACACACATATATATAGTCCCAAATTTATAAATAAGTTTAAAAATGACTCACCCTCCAGCCTTTTTATAAGCTGTATCTAGTTCGTTTCCCTTTTCCAAATATAAATCCCTAAAGGTTAAGAGTACTGTTATTTTTAAGGCAATAAGGAACAGACAAAGTTAGCCTTTTCAGGTATTTTCATGTAGGCAGGGAAGCTCGCCAAGGGGGTGAGGATAAGATGGCTCAGTGCCCTTGGCCTTCAGAAAACATCTCGTGGGGATAAACGCTTTGATTCCCAGCAGTGCAGGAGGGAACAGATGTGAGGCTCTCCATGGTGCTTACCAGAAATATGTATGTACTGTGGGACAGAACAAGGTACTTTGAAGATTGGAGAATTCATCGGCCCCGTGACTGTTCACTTTATTGCTTTCTTCCTGTGCAAAATGTCTCCAGACCCAGAGGGAGAGACACCAGCCAGACAGTGAGTCAAATGACAAGCTGACAAAATGGTTGTAATTCTAGAAGCTGCAGTCCCATCCTGGTCTCTTTATGTAGGGGCTGGGATGGAGCCCAAATCCAAAACAGCTCCCAGGAGAGCAAGAAGATATTGTTACTAATGGTTGACCGACTCGAATTCTTCCCACACTTATGTATGCCAGATGGTGGAATAAACGTCTGCATCTCATCTGCATTCACGCCTATACCTAGCAATGGTGAACTTCTTAAGAGTCAGGCAGCCGAGCCTTGTAACGTGCTCTGTATCCACCATGTGCAGGACAAACAGCGGATGTCCTGGATGGCCTCCAAGTGACACCACAACCACCTCTTTTTCTTTTCCAGAGATTTAATGCCACCAGGCACAAGATGGGACAGCAGAATTTGATGCCACATTTGAGCCATGTACTTTTATTAGGCCAGACTTGTACAGGTTTGGACATGGTGTCTGTTTGCATTCATTCATTTACCTTCTAAACAAATGGTTCCTGACCACCTGCTGCCATCCATTATTGTACTAGGAGCTGGAGAGAGAGCCCTGGCACACGGTCCTGCCTTCCAGTCTCTTACACTCTGGTAGAGGCTGGAGGCAAGAAAACAGGACCCCTGGAAGCGAGTGACAGGTGCTGAGATATGGGTAAGCTAAGGTGCTTTGAGAGCATACGGGATGAGTCATCACTCTTGTGATGGAGTGGGAGTTTCAGGAAGAAATGGGAATGAGGGGTTAGGTTAGGCCGAAGGATGAATAGAGGTTAACCAAGTAAATTGCGCATGGGGTTCAAGCTAGGGAAGTGGAAGTTGCAACCAAATGAAGGGGAGCAAAGTCCTGGAGGAGTAAGAGAGGGAAGTTCTGAATAGTTAGTGGCTTCCTGAGTTGCCTGCCATGTGGAGGGTGAATCCACTTTCATCCGTTCAGCTGTGTGCTGTCCTTGGCTGTCATAGTTGTTGCTATATGCTGGTCACACGCTGGCTTCCTTATGTTCAAGATTCGCCTATGACCCTGGTCGGATGGCTCACTTGGTTAGAGCATCTTCTAGATATGCCAAGGGTGTGAGTTTGACCCCTATTCAGGGCACATACAAGAATCAACCAGTGAATGCATAAGCAAGTAGAACAGCAAATCGATGTTTCTCTCACTTGCTTTTCCTCTCTCTCTAAAAATCAGTAAGTAAAAATTAAAAGATTTGTTTATTCCTTCCTTCCCTGTTATAAATACTCTTGTCTCTGTTTACAATGATAGAAACTGAGTCCTCCAGAGGTTAAATAGCATGCTCACAGTCACACAGTAAAGAAAACAACAGAACCAGGTTTGAAAAGAGTTCAGATTCAGAACATGAGCTCCTCAACACCACCGTCCACAGGTGCCCAGGGCGGAGTGAAACTCATGGAACATGTTCGCTAGTTTGTCTCATCTGAGTGTTTCCCTTTCCTAAATCCCTGTGAGCTCTTTGAGGATGAGGATTGGGGTTACCCTTCAGCAGCCCTGCCGTGCACGTTCTACATTCTCAATAAACATTTGCTACCAGAAATGCAACTCTACCTCTGTCCCCTTTCTACCCTTCTTGTAACTGTTTGGAAGGAACTCAACAGTGACATTTGGACTGAGGCATTTTTTAATAGTACTTCTGAAACTGGGTAGATGACTGAGTAAAAGATGAACTAGTTGATTTATGAGAAGTTTAGCTACTCTTAAGAAATACTTGAAATCCTCGTACGCTACTTAATTATGCAAGTGGGATGATGATTGCTGGAGAGGAGAGAGCATGGCCTGCCCCCGGGGAAGTAAAGCCAGGCTATGTCTTGGAAAACGTTTTACAAACTAGAGGAATGATATAGAACTGCATCTAAGATCTGGTAATGAAATAAGGCACATCTTCTTAATTGATCGATTAATAATTTTCTATTTTACCACTTTTTAAGGTGAGTACATTTTGAGAATTTGGAGGCAACATCTACATGAATTGGTGGTGCCATTTTTGATGCTCAGAGTATATAATATCTTTGTGGGTATGATCTTAGAATAGTCCTGGATTTGAGTTAGTATTTTCTTTTACTAGTTAGGGGGAACATGATAATAAATTGCTAACTGGTTAATAAGGCAGTCTTGGGCAAGTGGAGCCAAGAAAGCAGAGCGGGAGGCATGTGGGCTTTCTAATTTAATCTCCTGTATGTACTACCTGTGGAAGTGTAGGCGCGTTATTCAGTCACATGGATTCGGGGTTTTCTTAAGTGAGTATAAAACAGCTCATCTTTTAGGGTTGTTGTGAAGTTTAGAAATAGCTTATGAAGAACAGCTCATTGCCCAGCATGTAGACATTGATTCTGTGAGGTGGATGAACCCCCACGCCCTTCTCCCAATTGTCCCTGTGTGGGATGTGCCCCGGTTGTGGCATGGTTTCTGGCCTTAAATTCATGGGAGAGGTAGGACACCAAACTCAGACAGATGTGGATTCAAATCATGAATTTACCATTGTTGCTATGACTTCTGTAATTTATTTATTTTCTCTGTACATCAGTTTTCTTCTCTGTAAAATGGGAATTATTAGAGTATCTACTTAGTAGGGTTACTGTGGGGACTGAGTGAGAGAAGCCGTTTAAAGCTCTTAGTGTAAATTGGCACACAGTAAGTACTCAATGGATGCTCATTATTATCAGCTGCTCTCCTTGTTGTCCAGCGGTTGCTTTACTGAGAAGTGGGCAGCAGGCTCTTCCCAATATGAGAGGTCTTGCTCTCTTCACTGAGGCCTGCTTTGCAAACAACGTTGCAGCTCAGTGTCTCTGAGCATGTGACGTAACTACTACATGGGGGTTAGAAGTGGGGCCCCTCACTTCCTGGAGCAGGGCATGTGGGACAGTGAGGTGACAGCCCGTCTGCGTGGGCGATAGCCGTGGAAGAGCTACAGAGCAGGTAGTTCCAACGGCACTCAAGAAGAGACTCCTCTGCATGGGGTGGGATGGGGGACATGCTGGGCATTGATTTTCATTCAAGGACCTAACAGCAGAGAGAAGAAAGAAGGCACATTTTTGAAAAGGTGATTTCCTTGGAAGGTCTGCATCCTTAGATAAACACGGAGAGAAATATTTACAGAAGACATGTAGTTGGCAGTTGGCTCTCAGCTGTAGGTGTCTGTTTTCTAGTCCCTGCAGCAAATGCTGCCTGTGAAGTGGTGGCTATGGCTTTGCCGGGATGGCGTGTGAACTGGGCAGTGGGGCAGCCAGCTTCTGCCTTACCTGGTCCATAATGCTTTTTCTAGGTACGTGCAGTCTAGACTGAAGGAAACATCTCAGACTTCTCAAGATGTAATGTTATACCTGAGATGTGGGTGTAGAAAGATGGTAAATAGCAAACAACCGAATCTAGAGTTTTTTGGTTTCCTTAAACACTGTCTTCTTCATTAGGAGCCTGAATCTGCATCTGCTAGGTCATCTGTAATGTAATATCCTTCTAAAAAGATTTCTATTCATTTGCTCTCCCTCCCACACCCTCCCCACTTAAAACGTGGAGCCCTCTGATCACACCTAGGGCCATCTACAACTGAAGATCACTTCAACTGCTGAGAGTATCCCGAGCTGTTCTTTAAGACGATTTCATTCCACTTAGCAGTGCCTGGTGCCTGCTGATCCCGCTGTCGTGTTTTCTCCGTTTAAGACGTTGCCTCGACAAAATCTGTTTCAGAGTTTTCCTCACTTCTCTGTGCTGAATTACAGCCACAGTCAACGACCCACTTGTGTGCAGTTCAAGAAGCAATTAAGGGCTCTTTCTTTGAACAAGCAAGGGAGGGGGGAGAGTGAAAAATGGTCATTATTCTAATGATTCCTCTGAGTAGCTGAACAGCTCACGGATCTTTGATACCGTAAGTCCTGCACACTGAAACCCATCTCTGTGACTGCCTTCAGCAGCCGTGCCTGTATGTCAGAGTGACCTGATGGCGGTCAAGGACACACATGTCATTGGGTTGGAGCAGCTCAATCTGACTGTAGGATTGAGATTAAATACAGTTGAAACAGCTGCCTGGCTGTCCACAGCGTGATGACGGTAGCACTGAAAATCAGAAAGCACAAACTCCTGAGACTTCCCAAGGAAGCTTGTAATGCTCATGGTCAGCCCTCCGTCTTATTCTGGGGGGATTTATTAAAACTGGAATATGGCGTCTCATCTTTCTAAGCACATGTGCATGAATTGTGTGTGCCTTTAGAGGGCAGACATATTTTTCTAACTTACACCACACTGGGTCTAAAACAGAGCCTGAGACAGAAGCTGCTTTAGTCTTCTTGATGTTCCTCAGTGAGTACCTGCCGCATGTGGGGCAGTCCGCCAGGCCCTGGGAAGAGACAAGTCACTGTGTATAGGTGGTTCCCAAAGCGTGGCCCTACACCAGCGGCATCAGGACCTCTTGGGAATGGTTAGAAATGCACGCCATTGGCCCTGCCCTCAGACACTCTGGGGGTGAAACCCAGCAATCCGTGTTTCAACAAGCCTTCCAGGGGATTCTGATGCATGCTCGTGTTGGAGAAGCCCTGGTGCACACTCCTCCTGGCCCTCTCGTGCCTCCACAGACCTTCTGCTGTGAACAGGAGACTTCAGGTATGAGTGAGACTAGAGGGCTGGGGACTGAGCTTCTTTGAGTTGAGGACAAGCTTTGACATAGCCTCCCACCTGCCTCCTCTGGATGTGTTTGGGGTTCGCTGGCAGCTCAGGTTGTCGAGGAGTTCCACAAGACTGCGTGGGTGTGACGTTCTTGCCATGAAGAGAATGTCTGCTTGCTTCTCCACCGAGTGTGCCTGTGGAGGCAGAGAAGGGCCCTGATTCTTGCTTAAAATCAAAGCAGCTGTGGTGCGGTGAGAGGAGGTTTAGGTGTGGAAGCCTCGGGTCAAGGCACAGCTATGCTGCAGTAGCTCTGGGACCCTGGGAAAATCCATTAACCTCAATAAACTCAGATGGACCTGAGTTTCCCCATCTCAAAAACGGAGCTAATTGTATGTGCCCTAGCTGTGCCGTAGGACGTTCTGCTCCATTGAGGTGGGGCCAGGAAGGGTTTTCCCCAAACTTGTTCCTGGATGAAGGTGCCCTACCAGCAAGAATCACTGCTCGATTGGGACAAAGTGCTTTGTTACTGACCTACATAATTTACATACTGCACACACTGTAGGGTGTCTCTGGTAAGGGGTGGTAGAACACAGGGCTGAGTCACAGCAACCTAAACGAGGCCTCCCATATCCACCTTGTGGCCAGACTCTATGTCCAGTTGCCCAACCAGCCCAGGTACAAGTAGCTGGAGTCCCAAGCATGACCAAGGTCAGGGTGGGGTGACCACACACAGGCAGGAAGCTGAGTTGGTCCTGCCCAGGACAGATGCCAGAATAAGAGAGGAGGCGAGCTGAGAAGGCTGCATGAGAGGACAGCAACCCTGCCCCTGGCGATCACGGCCTGACAGCGGCCAGGCTCCAACCCAGCGCTTGGGCAGCCCCTCCCATGAGAGAGCTAGCAAGGAGCGGAGGGTGGGAGGTGCGGGTTTGAAGCAGCGCCTGCAAGACTCCTCTCAAATGGGAAAATGCTCAAACTCTCTGCTCTGTCAGGCAGAAATCCTCCTTCCCTGGGAGATGATGGGAGAAGTTTCCTCCTTCCTCATTAGCCAAGCAATCACTCTGAAAATGCTAACCATTTATAGGTGTGTGATTTTGTATTGCTTTTGTATTTCCTTTCTTCAGTCCTGAGTTCCTTGACTAGCAGCAGGCCCGGAAAATCCTCAATGGCAGGATTGGCTCTTCCCTGCCTACAAGGCAGGGTGGGGAGCAAGCTAGCTCAGCTTGGTGGGTGAGGCAATTCCAGGGGAGTGGGAAGAGTGCAAGACAGTTTGGGAAGGTGGGAGTCAAGAGCAAATCAGGAGGAGAGTCATCAATTAGGAGGAAGCACACATTGAAACGAGGTGGGAGGGGGCTTATGGACGAATGCCTCCAGTGGTGGCTGGTGTTTGTTACTTTTGCCAGCCAGCTGGGCCTGTTGAATGGGTGGATTTGCTAGGGATGTAACTCGTTTTGGCATAACCTGGCAGCACACCAAAAGCCCTAGTCCCACTACTGTGGTACCTGAAGTGTGTCTCAGTACTGCCCCGCCCCATCCCACCCCCAGCTGCCTGAGACTTTGCCTGCATGCCTGGTCCCCACAACTACTCTTCTGCTTAAACTATGATGCCTTGCCACCTGCCAGGCTGGAAACTGCCCTCCACCCCAGCGTTCTTGAGTGAGAACCTGAGAGCTCTCCCCGCTGGTGTCCTCACTCTGGTCTTATTCATTGCTCCTATGCCTACTTGTCTGGAGGTGCTGTGTGAACATTCACCCAGCAATGAACATGACTGTTGGCTAGAGACACCCATCCCTATTTTCCACCTGTCAGATGGGACACCGAGTAGGGCGGCTGCATAAGGGTGTACAGTTGTGTACGAGACAACTTGAGATGGTGCCTTCTGCATGGTATCGCTGTATGGAGTGCGTGGACACATCTGGCAGCCCCAAGTGCACAGATAAGACCTGAGTTTGTCATACGTCTTTGCGTACGTATTGTAACTTAGACTGACCGACTCAACTTTGTTAAGCTCCATGGCTCCTTGCAGGGATTTGCTCTTGGGGTAAAAAGGAGAAAAGAATAGGTTCAGAGAGATTGCGGTTTTTTAAGTCAACCAAGTTTGGCTGAAGATAATCACAACCTGCACCCTCCCACTCACTGCTACTGCTCACGTTTATTGAGCACCTGTTCCAGGCTAGGCACAACATACAGGGTTGAGGGGCATCACAAAGCTTCCTCTGTGATTCGGCAGGTCCATCTCTTCTTCCTAAACTCACGCGGGAAGGAAGTGGCATGTCACACGTGACAAAAACCATTAAGTCTCCCATAGCCGCTCCCTTCAAGGATGGAGGGTAGAGACCCTCTTAAGCCGGTTGCTGAGGACACTGAGGTCTGATGGAGAGAGCCGCCTGCTCCCATGTTGCCAAGGTTCCCAGACGGTCTCAGCTCACGTGCCTTTGTGTCTCAGCAACTTTGCCACTCCCTAGACCAAGAGAAATACCCAGCAGTGCCATTTATTAATAGTTAGTTTCAAAGAACTTAATGCGTAGTACTAGTAGTTTCTGTTGTCTGACATGCCACTGTTACCCTGGAAGTTTTCAAACGTCCCCTGGCTTTGCTGCGAGTTTGCTGCAGCCCGAAGCTGCTTGCTCATCAGAAGCCACGGAGGTGGAGCTTAACACGCTGAGAAACACTGCCGGGAGCCTGCCACCTGTACACAACGTTCCCCTGGACCAGCACAGTACAAGAGTGAGAATTTTTGCCCATTTCTATGGGACCAGCACAGTACAAGAGTGAGACCAGCACAGTACAAGAGTTCCCCTGGACCAGCACAGTACAAGAGTGAGAATTTTTGCCCATTTCTATGGGAAGGAAGATAATTTTTGGAAGGAAGGTGATTTTGATAAATTATAAGAAATTGGTAGACATGGTTATTTCCTTATAGGCATTTCAATATCAGTATCAGTTTCAGGCCAAAGGACAGAGCTTCTGGCCAAGAATCTCTTTGGGCCTGTTGCTGCCTGTGGCTTGGTTTTGAAACAATGATTTCTTTCTGGAGTAACAGAATGATTGTCCGTGTAGCATGTCTCTTTCCAGGTCTGAATCAATCAGTGGACCTTGGGCTGCTTCAGGGCAGAGTTCTGTAGAGAGTAGGTGCTCAGTTGCTCAAAGTATCTGCTTTTTAAAATTATGTAACTTCTTTATGGATGGCTTGTGAATGGGGTATTTTTAGCTGTTCTCCCAAACAGCCATCACATAGACTTTATTAAGTCACCCTTACACACATAATGGCTTAAATTGGTTCACTATTTCCATGTTGTAGATTTTTAAATCGAGTATAATTGATATGTAATAATTAGTTTCATGTATACAACATAATGATTTGATATTTGTATGTATTGCAAAATGATCAGCACGCTTAAGTTTAGTTGACATCCATCACCATACATAGTTACATTTTGTTCTTGTGATGAGAACTTTTAAGGTGTACACTCTTAGCAACTTTCAAATATGCAATATAGTATTAACTATTGTCAACATGGTGTACATTACATCCCTAGGACTTACTTATTTTATAACTGGAAGTTTGCACCTTAGACTCCTTTTACCCATTTCACCCACCCCTCATGCCACTCCATCTCACCCTCTACGTCCCCCCCTGCTGCCTTTGGCAACCATCAGTCTAATCCAGGGGTGTCACACTCATTTTCACTGGGGGCCAAATCAGCCTCGTGGTTGCCTTCAAAGGGCTAAATGTAATTTTAGGACTGTATAAATGTAACTGCTCCTTCACTAGGGGTAAGGAGCTTGGCGCTGCCGCTGGGTAGAAACAAGGTTCCTGGCCGGATAAAACAAGGTGGAGGGCCGGATTTGGCCCGTGGGCCTTGTGTTTGCCACCTGTGGTCTGTTCTCTATGTTTATGACCTCGGATTTCTTTTTGTTTGTTATAGATTCTACATATAAGTGAGCTCATATAGTATTTGCCTTTCTCTTTCTGACTTATTTCATTTAGTGTAATATCCTCAAAGTCCATCTATGTTGTAGTAAATGGCAAGATTTCCTTCTTTTTTATGGCTGAATAATATTCCATTGTATGACATTTTCTCTATCCATTTATCCATCAGTGAATACTTAGGTTGTTTCCATATCTGGTTATCATCAATGATGCTGCAATGAACATGAAGGTGCACATGTCTCTTTGACTTAATGTTTTTGTATTCTTCAGATAAATATCCAGAAGTGGACTTGCTGGATCCTATGGCAGTTTTAAGCAACTTCCCTCCTGTTTTGCACAGTATCAATACCAATTTCTATTCCCACCAGCAGTGCACAAGGGTTCCCTTTTGCCACATCCTCACGAACACATGTTATCTCTCGTCTTTTTGATAGTAGCCGTTCTAACAGATGTGAAGTGATATCTTGCTGTGGTTTTGATTTGCATTTTCCTGATGATTGGTGATGTTAAGCATCTTTTCATGTACCTTTTGGCCATCTGTGTGTCTTCTTGAGAAAAATGTCTATTCAGATCTTCTGCCTATTAGTGGATAGTTTTAATTTCTGAACTAGCTTCCCTACTGTACATCAATGTTGTCATTCTTTAGTCTTGTTTCTTTTAGGTTCATGGGCAAAGAGTAGCATAAAGACATTCAGCAGTGCAGGTAAGGCTTAGGCATATCCTCACAAGAGTTCCCAAGGGGAAGTGGGGCCCAAGTGGAGGGGTCCTGGGATCCTTTGCCCCTCATGACAATAGCACGCACACCCTTGCAGATTTGTGCCTAGGCTCCATTCTGTAGGTGTCATTGTCCCAGAACAGGAAGCCATTGGAACCTCCCTACCATCCGCATGTTATGACTCAGCTCAGCTGTGAGTGGTGAGGCAAGGCTTTGGTGGCAAGAAACTAAGAAACAGCATCTTATGTTCATTAAAATGGGCTGTGTGATATTCTGGAAAATGATGGCTTTGATACCAGGGAATGCCTTTTGAAATTTAGCAATGAATTTGCCAGTTGTTGGCGTTTGTGGTGGGGAAAAAAATTCAGTAACTCCAGAAAATCCAAACGGTTTTTCTTTGAAAGTGTCTCTACCGTGGATTGCCTGCCCTAACCTGATGATGGGTAAAGCGTGACTGTGTTCACGAAGGAAGTGGCTGCGAAGGCAACGTGCTTATGTCCTATGTAATATTTACCTTATTGTAAGTCAGCTGCCTGACAAATTGAGATGACAGTGTCCGTCCTGGGGGTTTCTTGACTCTCTCCACAAGTCCCTTGTCTTTTATCCACTGGACCAACACCATTGAACTCCCCGGGGTTGAGGCAAGTCTCGCCCAGCAGTATAAGCGGTGGCACTTCCTGACTGTGAGAAGTTTGGAGTACTGAGCAATGACTGATACTGCTGTGAGGGGCGGGGGGGGGGGGCGGCTAAACTGCCTCTGTTACCCATTTCTGCCCTCAGAGAGTCCATGTGGCTGAGACGTGAGCTGTTAGCAATCCCACGGGCTCTCTGAGTGTCTTGGTTTTAAATAAAGCAGGAGTGGTAAGGAAGCAAATAGCACACCTGCTCACTGCCCTCCACCTTGCTTCCCAATCGAACAAATGCTCTTTAACATACGACTCTCAACAAACTGCTCAGAGGAGCCATTTACAGCGTGGAAGCAAAGGAGAAGAGAGCGTTTCTAGGCCTTTGCCAGTTTTAGTTCCAGCTGCCGTTTGGAGCAGACGTGCCCTGCCTACCTCGCTCAACTTCTTTTCTGTGGGAAGTTAAGGAAAAGTTGCATTTGATAGTGGTGAGAAGTGGATAGGAAGCCACACCTTTATAAAAGTCATCATTTGCTACAAAATCACCTTGAAACGGCCCAGGTTTAAGTTTCTGGAACTCACTTTCCCTGGAACTCCGATGGAATGGAAACACCGACTTTGACCACTTACCATCGTCCCAACACTTTTACTGCAGTCCACGCCGTGTTCTGTGCTTTAGACACACTAACTCATTTAATTCTCAAAACAATATTAAAATCCATGAGAAAGATACTGTTATTGTGACCTTTCAGTCCTTCTTAGGGCCTTATGGTGGCTTGATGTCTATGTCAATAATCTTGACCCTCTGTTAGTTTCTGGGAATAGGGTTAGGCTTTATAAAACAAGAAATATTTATAAGAAAATAAAAACAAGGTAGCTTATGGCAACTTCTTTGTTAATCCAATGCACAAAGAAAAGACCCCACCTTATACAAAACTTCATTTGGGCTCTTTAAAGGTTGGATTTTGTTGTTGAATGGTACACCTTTTAGTGTGAATTTTTTTGAAGGTCATAGACGTGAGTAACTCTTGGGACAGACAGTATCTCCATTCAGCACTTAAGTTATAATCTGTCTGCTCTAATGATTCTTAGAGTAGCTTGAAATATAACAACGTGAGTGATTTTGTACCCATCACTTTGGATGTTAGTCCATGATCTAAAATCATAACATAAAAATGTAAACTTACTGTTGTATTTCTTGTAGGCTTATCAGTGCCAGTGTCCACTGAGGGGCCTGAGAGAAGGGGGCACGATGCAGGTAATGATATTTTTTCATAAAGAGGAAAGAAATGGACATGTTTTGGCTGTCACTGAGTAACATATAATTTGCAATGTTCTTCCCCTCATTTATAACCCTGTCCATGTATAAACAGTAATTTGCTCTTATAAACATGTACTGTAGTTAGAGTTCTGTTGGGAGCAATTGGTGTTCTTTATCTGTGACATCATGAGCATTACAAAAATAAAAATATTCTGTAGGGAAAACAGCAGCAGAAAGAATTGGAGAGTCTCTCTGGAGGGCCTTTTGTATTGCTCTGTCTGTGCGTGTACTGCCCGCCACTCGTGTTCCCATCCTTCAAAAGCCTTTTGCAAAGCTCTGAACGTGTTGTTACTGTTTGGAGAGTGGTATTTAGTAATGCTGTTTCTTTACATCTGAAATAATTTGTTGCCAGTTAACAATGATCTTCCAATTCTAAGATCTGAAAATGAATAAGCCTGGATTCCTTTGCCCTGTGCAATGAGTCATGGGTGGTGATTTTTTTCTTTTCTATTCTTTTTTCAAATCCAAGCATGTTCCAGTGGAGTCAAGGTTTGTATATCTCTGAATGGTTTGAATTGGAAAAAATCTGATCTGGGCGACACTGGTTGGTGCCATGAGACACTAGCAGAAGCATCTGGGTGAAAAGCATCAGTGTATCAAAGACATACTTCAGTTTAGTAGAACTTGTAGTTACAGAGTGTTGTTTCAACAGAGGACACCATTAGATTACTAATGGGGTATTTACAGAATGAGCAAAGCGCAGTAGAATCTGACTATATAAACAGTTTACGTGCTTAAAGTCCAATTTATACTCAGCTTTTGTAATTTGCAATGTATTTCCTCGTAGAACTGTATTTTGTATGCTTTTGATCTCCCAAGCTAGTTTATGAAAATCTATGTCAAGCATAATGTAGCAGAGTGGTTTTTTGGGAAGAGCGCAGAATTAGGTACTTGATGGTCCTGGGTTTGAGTCTCAACTCTAGCACTTACTAGTCACATGGCCCTGGGCTGGTCACTAAACCTTTCTAAACTTTGGTTTAGTCATATACAAAATCCGCACGATGAAACCCAGCGTTTGATGCAGAGTTTGCTGGGTGAACAAATGCATAAGCACGTGTTTTATTTCTGTGGGAAAAACTCACCCAAAGAGGGAGGGGTCCCTACAACCTCTGCAGTCTTTGGAGATTTCAGGCTAGGATCTACAGAAATCCAGACATGGCTTTGCAGTCTCCTCTGAAGGACCCGGTGGCTGGATGTCTAGCTGCAGTAGCTTCAGAGACGAGCCACAGTGTTGCGAACACCTTTCCAGGCTCCTGTTTCCAGGGGTGTGGCAGCCGTGCGCGCGCGCGCGTGTGCGTGCGTGCGTGCGTGCGTGCGTGTGTGTGTGTGTGTGTGTGTGTGTGTGTTTGACTCAGGCACAAGGTAGATGTTTGCACATACGGGACTGTGTGTGGATACTCTGTGAAGTGTAACAAAGGTATAAAGGAAGGTTTTTATTAGAAAGTATGTTAAATATAGCTACATTGTAATTGGCCAAAGGAGATGGGTCAAAGCATTTAAAATAATGAGAAGGAAAAAAATAAACATACTTTTAAAAAATGAAATGCCTAGCGTCACTCCCAGCAGGGAGCAAAAGGATACAAGGCATTTCACATTTTGAGGCATTTGTGCTCTGATTCGGGGAATGGACTGTGGGTTTTTTTCTTTTTCAACATGACCCCTAGTTTTCTAATTATAGTCAGTTCTCAAAGAGACACGGGTAGGAGCAGTTTTAAATCTATCTTTTCTTTCAGTAGGCGTACCTTCTGAAAAATCCCTAAAATTTGAAGAGGAGCTTTTCTTCTTTTTTTTCTTAAGCAATTGCTGTTTTTTGAGCTCCAAGGGCTGACAGCTGTTCTAGTTTTGCTTGGGGACTTTTTCACATTGTGGATTAATCAATGTTATGAACTGGGTCCGTGGGGTTTTGAGAATGTAATTGGTTTCAGATGACACTTTGCTAGTCAATCTGTGAAACAGCCGAATGTTGACACAGCTGAACAATTCCAGCTGTTTCCACTCGCCCCTTCCTCTTTCCTTGGACGCTGCCTCCTTCGCCTTTATTTTTGTCTGCCCTCTCTCATTGTGACTTTGCTGAACTGATTTGTTATCCTTTCTGAAATTTCTTTTTGCTTTTCTCTCCTTTGGGATACCATGGCTCCCCGTTTATTGTCGCCTCCGCCCAATTTTATTGTGCAAAACTTTTTTTCTTGGCTTCCATAGTTTTAAGAAAATAATAATGTTACCGTTTAAGTTCCCTTTTATTTGTGGCAATCACGTAGTTTGTTTATTTAAGGGCACGCAGCAACACATTTCGGCTTTACACAAGTGCTTGCATTCTGCGAATATTTGGTTTCTCAACTGCTTGATTAACATTTTTTTTAAATTACCATGGGCATTCCATGGAATAAAGAATACAAGCGCTTAACTTCATGCAATGCATAGCTATTTGCTACTGTATATCCTTCTGAAACAGCGAGAAAGAGACATTCAGGTGTCAGTATTGCTGCTAGAAAGATGTATGATTAGAAGGGAGGAATCAAAAAAAGATCAACTCTGAATTATGTACAGAATATAAAAGTTTATATACTGTCAGGGGAATGGTTTATAAATTGCTTTCAGTGGTTTTTCATTATCAGACTAATTTCTCTTTGTATTTTCAAGAGTACTTGCTTCTGCATCTTACCCGGTGGAGGAAAGTTTTTAACTGCTTGTGTGCCCAATACAATTTTGCTATTTTATTTTGATATTTTACTGGGTTATAGGCTGCAGATCTAGAGCTAAATGAGCAAAACCAAAGAATAGGACTGCATGGATAGAGACATGCGTTACTGTGGTTATTCCCAAGAACAAGGACTGAGTCTGTCTACGGGGAAGAGCGACCCCGTTCTTCCCAGGATGGTCTGCACTGACTGGTGATGGCCCGGATGCATCGGGCAATTGAACAGCCAGTTGCCTGCCCTGCCTTGTTTGTGTAGACTTACATACACAACACAATGAAACATTCTGACGTCAAAGTCAAGTCTAAGATGTCAGAGAGCATGGAACATTCGAAAAATTATGATGAGAATTTAGCAAATAAACAGAATCGACATGGTGGATTTTTCCAGCTACGTCCTCCCACGATGACCGTTTCTGAGCGTGACGGCAGAGGAACCGGTCTCAGGATGGAGGCTGTCTCAGAAGCAGGACACGCTGGGCAGATACGCAATGTCGTTTCTCTGAATGGAGGACTATAAATAGGACAGGCCCTGAGGCACTGGGCAGGGCGATCCAGTTTAACACTTTTATGTAATTGTGTGTGTAGTGGGACTTCTGGATGTTTCTAACAACGACATACTATGCTGCCATGGGCAGGTGTGCTAAAAAGAGGCAGAAGGGCATCTGTATGAGCAGAGCATGTGGAAAAAATAATTCCAATTGTGCTTGGAGACAAGCAGCCAGAATTGTAGGTGAGAGAGAATGCGGTGCATGGGTTTACAAATCATTGCAGACAGTTCCCTGAAGACTGACCAAACTCTGGTCATATTCATAAAGGGAGACCCAACTGGATGTAATCACGGACCGTGCCGGAATCAAAATTAAAATTATTTCTCTGGCCATTTATAATATAATTTACAGTTGAACCAATACACCGTCAGCACAACCTGACAAAACCAAGGAAGGTCCCGAGAGGGGTACAGCAGCTAAGGGATTTGAGATATTCCACATGAGGGCAAACAGATGTACCCAGAGCCCTTTGTTTAGAAAGTTGAGAACGGGTGGGGTGGAGGTCTGCAAGATCTCGGAGGGCAGGGCAGCGCGGACCTGGGCGAGCTCCCCAGAGCTGGCAGCCATGCGTGGGCCGAGCATGGCTCCACAGCGTGCTGAATGAGAACCCGGGTGGTCCAAGCCTTGTCCCACCGTCTGTCTGTCCGATCACAGGCATTTCACCTGAAAGATAGCACTGCTGTTAATTTGTGAAGCATCCTGGAGCCTTAAAGACATTGTTTTCTCCATTGATTTTTGGACTCATTCTCCACGCTTGATGTAGTAGGAACACTGAGTTGACCCTTTTTTAGTCTCTGTTGGGGGAGACTGGGAGAAATGAGTAATGGGCTCAGGGAAAACAGCGAGGCAGCATTAGGTATGAGGGGACAAGGGCTAGGGTGGGGAAACTTGGGGGGTTGCTTATTATCCCAAGTGGGCTCACATCTTAGAAATTCTGGAATTCCACTTCTGTGCTCGGAAAGGGGGCGGGCAGTTTGTGCATTGGTTTTTCTTGCTGCCTGGTGACAGCAAAAGCGGAGAAGCCTGAGCTCAGGAAATGGTAGTCACCCAGGCGGTCTCCCCAAAATGACCCACGATGAATGCGGAGAGTGGGTTTCACAGCATGGGCCACTGGCACCAGAGGAATTTGGGGAGGCTCACTAAATTGGCACTTCCCTGGGCTCCGCCACAGACCTGCCATCCCCCGGTGACTTTCACGTGCTCTCAAGTCCGCACGAGGGTTTTAGGCTCCGTGGGAGTGCACAGTCCAGGTGCAATGACTTGGACCTCACCAGTCTAATGGAAATCCAGTAAGGATGGACCACGTAAATACAGCCTTTGTAATCCAAGGCATTGCAAAAATAAAGAGTTCTTCAAATATTTGGTGCTGAGAAGGTGAAGACTGAAATTACCTGGACAACCTTCTTAGGTGGAAGCTGCGGCTCATCATAGTCTTTTGAGTGATTTGCCGTGAGTTGGCACCTTCCCTTCAGAGTGGGATTGCGTAATTGTGCACAGACACAGCCCTCCCTCGAGGCAGAGGGCTAATTATATAATGTGTCCAATAGGCCCTGCCACTCTGTCCTCTAATTATGGCTTATAAAATGTACTGTGTTGACCTTTGCCATCACAGCTGCCTTAGAGCTTGACTCTAGAATGTTACGGCCGGAAGGGGCTTGCGGCTTTACCCAGCACTAACTCTACCGAAGCCTTATTCTGAAGTGCGTGGGAGGCCAGCAAGGTGATATGATGTGCCCAAGACTTCACAGAACGGTGGTTCAGGGCAGGACTAGACCTTGGCCTTCCTCGTGTTTTCCATCGTCAGCACGGAGGCTGAACACCCGCTTACTTTGTTCTGCAACACTGGCTCGTTTCTCTCAGGAAAACATTAGAACAACTTGGGGTTTTTAAGTTGAAAAGCTGTCATTTAGTGTTCTTACTCTTTCTAACTACAAAAGTTCATGTTTATTGATCACATACCATATGCCAGGAAGCGTGCTAAACACTGTATGCGTTAACCGTCTATCCCTCTCAGCAGACCTATGAGGTGAGTGTCCCATTTTAAAGGTGGGGGAGGATGAGGCTTTAGAAACGTTTAAGAGCCTTTCCCAGGAGATAGGAGACTAAATAGGAGACCAAAGATTTCAGCCAGGCCAGTCTGATTCTAGGATATTATTTTATATTTCATTAGACTGTTAGTTGATCATGTTGATGAATGAAAATTCCTTTTGTATAGATACAAGATCAGGTAACCTTCTCTGAATTGCTCTTTACATTTGGATAATAAAAGATGAAGTGTATTCAACATTTACTCTACACCAGGTTCTGTATTACAAAACTTTTGCTTTATCAAGTTACATTGGTAGAATATAAATACTCTAGCATGTTCTCTCTGAGTACTGACTACCTTTGGTCTGCCAGATACGAATGCCCTGTGGACACCGAGTGTGTAAATTAATATATATATAAATTTATGTTTGTATTTATGCAAATGCCGCCCAGGGACTCCTTGACTTTGCTCATCTGAGAGGCGTAGTCGCAAACATGCCAAGCCTCCTGCAGGCTGTTCCTCTGCCTGGAACTCCCTCCCTGATCCTCTCTGCTGGGCTGACTCCTCCTGGTTTTCAACGCTTGGCTCAAGTTTCCCTCCTCCGAGACCTCTTCCCTGACACCATCCAGGCCAGGAGGGCCCCCTCTCCACTCCCTGCTCTCTGCTGACCTTAGTTAGCTTCTATACTGTGCTTGGTTATAATTTTTTGTCTGTTCGGCTGGACCTGGTTGTCAAGTTCCCAAAGCCCTCTCCAGGGAAATACCAATCCAGAGAAATGCTCCTTTCTGGCCAAGGGGGAAGAATGAATACTCTTCTTCCTTTCATTAGCATCTGGGCCACTTGCTTGGCATTTGGAGACTGGGACCATCATCATTACTGGCCCGGGAGCCACTGCATGGCACTTCTAGAGCTTATCGCCTATGTGGGAAGAAAGGGAATACTCTCAGAGTATAAAAGGGGCTACTTAGTAAGCTCCAAATGAAATGCAGAATCAACAGTGCAATGCTGCAGAGAAGGGGAAGGTAGCTAAGAATAGGAGGGCTTGGGAAGATTTTGAGCTTGATCTTGAAGAAAGGGCTAAAAAGGAGACGAGAAGTAGGAAGCGTGGCCCAAGGCCATCTCCTCAGCTCTGCACTTCTCGGCAGAAGCCCTGTGTGTGGGCATGAGCCTTCGCTCTTGGAAGGTGCTGCATCCCCCCTGTGCACCTGCGGGCATAAGGAGCTGCGAGGACCCAGTGAAGAGGTGACAGCACTCCTTGGGGTGCCAGTGCTGGCATCACCTCTAGTCTTTCTATTCAATTCATTAACATTTATTGGGAGCTTACTATATACAAGGCGCTGATTCAGTGATGTGTACAACCCTACTCTGCAGGCTCCCTCTGCCCAGCAACTAAAGCGGTAATAGTGTTTTTAACTCTTGCAATTAGAAAAAAGCTATGTACATCTGAATCATTCTCAGTATACCTAGGGATAAATAAATCATAGAGGGCTTTAGGGCTTGTGCATGAGAAAATTTAAAGTCTGGGAATTATGCTTTAGAATGAGGGATGAGGCCAGAAGCTTATGTACTCTGTGCCGTAGACACCCACAAATACCGCCCATGGCTGGCATCAGCACACAGCAGATATGCCGGCCACCTGCACCAGTGTCACGGGATAGCGGCACTTCCTGCCGGTCCCGTGAATGCCAAATTCCCGGGGGGAGGCGAAGAAAGCAGCTCCCCTGCTTATAAGGATTTTGGGGATACCTGCGTTTATATTGTTAGATATTTTCAATTATCTCTGATGCCAGATTCTATTCCTTCTGCTTGTTTTAATAAAAAGAATGAGGTTATGTGTGACTACTGACACGTCCCAAGCTACTGTTCCCATTGTGTTCTTTGGGTGAGAAAGCAGAATCTTCAGGGACAGGGTCCCCAGTTTCACCGAGCAGCTGATGGTGGTGCATAGCCAAGAGATGTTGTCAGCTGCGGCTGGGATGTCCTCACGTCATCCTCTGCTGTGGACCTCAGTCTGCCTCACTCCTTCCTGCCCTGGAGTGTAGGGGAAGGCCCTTGTCAGGTTCCTGCTATTAGGGTGTGTTGTCATGGCAACCACCTGGGACCAGGCCAGGGAGAAGCTGGCTCCTGTAGTGCACTGACTTAGCTGGAGCAGAATGGGGAGGAAGAGGTGCACCCAGGAGGACATTTGAAACAGGATCTGGATGCCACAGGACCAGGGGACATGATTATCTGGTGCTTAATTTTACACATTGTGATGCCTAGTGTGGAGGAGGAGTCTGGAAATGTGGAATCCATCTCTCCCTGTGAGAGGTGAGTTGCCAGTCTACTCACCAAGTGTTTACTGAGTCCCTCTCTGGAGCCACACCCTGCACAAGGTGACAAGTAAATCAGATAATATGGACACCCCTCTGCCTCCATGGAACTAATCATTGGGTGGCATTTACCAGAAAGCTATTGTTTTTTGTTTTTGTTTTTTTCAAATGTGGAACTGTGTTTTGATCTACCTTATACATTTTATGGATTATTTTATTGCAAGTAACCAAATCCCGTTTTCTTGATCAGAGCTTTTGGCTGCCAGATCTGGAGCTTTGAATCTGCTTATTTTTCTCTTCGATACCATCTGTGTTTGTCCCTGCTTTTAGACCGGTCCCCATTTAGAGACAGAATAGGTAAGGAAAATTGAGAAGAAGAATCTTTTATTGTAGCCCATAAACAGCAGGAAATCCTGAGCTCTAATTTCCCCATGAGAGGAGAAGTTCTGTTGATATCAGTCACAATAGTGCATCTCAAAGCAGAGCTTGAATGAAGGAAGATTTCTTTAAACCTGTATTCCTCCAGAAACATGTGTAATTGCTTATTCAATGGTTTTCTAATAAATAGGTGCATTTGAATAACTCTCTGTAAGCAGAGAAAATAAAGTGAGCTATCCTTCAGAGTGACAATTAAGTATCATTATTTACAGTTGAGTAAACATCACTCTCAGGAACGCAGTGACCGTCTTCTGAGATCATCTGCCCACGGCTCAGACAGCCTGCGTCTTTGTGTTCCTTCAGTGGCCACGGGCCGTGGATGTCCTGACTCTATTAAAACAACTGGAAATTATGTTTCTCTTTCTCCTCCTGCTGCCAAGATGGAGGCATCCCCTGAGGTTCCGTTTCTGGCTTTCTTGTCTTCCCTCTGCTCTCTCTCCAGGGGACCCATTCGTCCTCATTGTTGTAAACGTGCGTCTGCCCGTTGGGAAGGAAAGGATATATATAACCAGTAGACATTAGCAAGGAAGATGCAGCAGTAACTGTATGTTATTGAGGGGTGCTGAAGGAAGAAGTCAGGGGGGACCTCTCCTCAATTTCAACATTGGTTACGTCTAAGAAAATGCTTGAATCACCATGAATTCACCCAATTTTCCAAGGGGACTACATCAGCTTCCTCCCAAGGGGAGCCTCCCTGTACGGTGGCTATTTCTTGAACGCCTCTTTTGTGTTAGGTGTTTTGCTTCAGGAACTTGGAACATAAAGAAAAATGAGATACAGGCTTTGTCCTTCCCTAGCATTATTTGGGCAACACCAAATAGTGATAATGCAGTGTATTTTATCTGCTTGAAATACAAAATGATAGGCCCTGGAAGTTGGGATAAAGTGCTCCTGGATGCCCTGTCTTTGTTAACGCTGCCCTCATTTTTCTGGTCACCTCAACACCAAAAACTGGCGATCAGTAATCTTGTCCTCTCTTCCCAGCTTACCCTCTGGTATTCAGCTAGTCTGTAACCTCCCTAACATTCCTCAAATTACCGCCCTTTCTGCTTCTGCCACTGCCTGACCTAGGTCCTGTCCGTCTCCTACCTGTATGGTTTTCCTTGCTTCCTAAACTGATTTCTTTGACCCTGAACTGACTTCCTTCAAACCCAAATCAGACCCTGTAGCAACATTAAAGTTCTTTAAAACAATTCCTTCCTCCTGAGCTTTCAGCTCCTGCACATCCACTCATTCAGCAAATGGTTAAGATGTGCTTCGTGCCACTAAAAACTACCGTGGCTTTGGGGATGAACTTTAAAACTTAGCCTGACCACGTCCGGCCTGGCCGCACCCTGCCTTTCTGATTTATCCCTCTCCTCTCTCAACGTGACCTTCCATCCAGTGCTGTTTCTGCAGGGTCTCACGTGAAGCCTTGCATGGCCCTCTTTCCTCCTTTGCTCTTTTCTGCTCCCTGCGGGGGTACCCCAAGGCCCCCCTATGGTCTAACGGAAGTCCTTTCTTTTCCGCGAGGCCTCCCTGACTACCAGCTGTAAGGGGACAGACCTGAATGATGGAAAATGCCCTATCCAGTCAGTAGGGAGCCCCTAGTACCCCTGAATCTTTTACCAAATCTCCTTAAACTTGATTCAGAATTAAATACATGCCCTTTAATCTTCCCTACCCACGGTGGCCTCATTTTAACAAGTGTTTTTTTTTTTCTGAAGCATGGATTCCTGAATGAAGAAAGTTTGGGAACTCCAGCATCCTGGGTTGTTTACTCTTTAGCAAATCTGGATGAGGTTCTCACGTGTGAGCCGTGGGTCCTGAATGTGGCCTTGTACAAAGACAGAGACTTTCTGTGTGGTTTCTCCTCTCCCAAGTCTCTTGTGTTAAGGGAAGGGGAAGAGGTGAAGCATCTAGAGGTTTCTACAGATAGGTAGGCCTCCCCGGTGGCCATTGGGTACAGAGTTCGGGGACCAGAAAGAAGGCTGGTGCCTGAGAGATGGGCACAATTATTTCATTGTCACTTTCATTATTATGTGGCAGTGTCGTGTGCTGACTCCGAATTTCATGTGCTTTCAGTTTAAAAATGCTGCATGCCATTTAAAGAAGTGCTGAAGACACTTGCCTTCCCGACAGAAAATACTAAACACGTCCTGCCCAGAAATGCTGGCAGGAAGATCAAGGTGCAGTGTGTGGCGGCTAGAAGTCACATGCTCATGTATTTCTGCATTTGGGGGCTTGGCAGTCAGAAATGATATTCTTTGTCTTTTATCCTACTTTTCTCTTTTATACTTGAATATTAAACAGCCAGATGTAATGAAGCGCATAAAATTGAATTAGAAGTGGGTTGAAATACCTTCATTTTATGTAGAGCATCCAGGGAGCCTGCTTGTTCTGACTTCCTCTGCCAGTCCAGTCTAAGGAGCCCTGGCAGCCCGAGACACCCTTGGGTGTTCAGGGAGATCGGCAGAGACAGGCGCCTTTGATGTGCTCACCTACCAAAAATGTCACATCCCCACCAGTGCTGTTGTTTCACATTGAATGTGAAAGATTCACTAAAAGGTTAATTTCCAGTCTCCTCCAGTGTAGATCACTGAAGGGCTCGCTGTTCCATGGCGCTCCTAAAAACCCTCAAGAGAAAGAGGGAAGGCAGGTGCAAGGGTGGATCCGGCCGGGTAGGTCAGGAGCCCTTTGGACGACCACGTCAGGGTGCGTTTCTCTCCGCTCAGCAGAGGTAGTGATCGGGGACTGTTTGCACAAGGAAACAGGATGGGTGTCTGCCTTTCCTAACTGTAAAATAGGTGTGCTGTACTCTAGGGCTGGTTTGGGTAGCTATTTGTCCTTCTCTGCCTTTATTCTAGGGTAGAGATTGCCCATATTTTTTAAAAAATGGTTTTTATGTTTCTATTTGTTTTGATTTCTAGGACCATGTTTAGATGACAAAAACACCAGCTTGAAAGACTATCCATCTGGTGTCTTTGGCGTTCGTAAGAGGCAGTTTGAAGCACATCATCGTTGATCCAATGGCTAGAAAACACATATTTACTCAAAATATGGTTAATTCGGTGTCTCTGAATAATCCTGGATGGTGTCTTTTTAGATAGGTCAGGCTTCAGTTTCTCTCTCCCTTTTCCCTTCTCCATGTTGAGAGGCATTGTGCGAGGGGAAGGACCATGGGATTGAGAGAGACCCAGATCGTGGCTCTGGCTTTTCCACTTTGGATCTCCTGCCCTTGGGCAAGATGACCTCTCTGAACCTCGGTTTCTTTATGTGATCTAAGGCTGCTAATACCTACCACAGGATTTACGCTGAATCAGAAAACACATGTACAAGTACCTAATCAGGAGCCGGCAAGTTAATAGCGCACAGTTCAACACTGGTGTTCACTGTTGGTACTGTTTCTTGTTTTATTGATTAGCTCATGTATGCTTTACTTGCTTTTGTTCTTAATGTTTTTCTCTTCTTTTGCTTTAAAAAATAGAAGTGGTGTATGGATCTCTTATGCATTTGAGTTGATAACTGACTAATTGAACGTTTACGAGTTGTATGGTTTTCGAAGACTCTGTACTTCGTTGAGGTGTGCTTTTTCATAACAGCGCAGTTACGCTGAGCAACCTGGAGTGGCAGCCTCACATGAGGGGCAGTACCTGCCGCGAAACATTTCCTCTCCTGGACGAGGAAGGAGGGAAGAGTGCTGTGATTATTTAAATTATTTAAAGCCACTTTTTCTGAAACCATTTCTCAAACCCTAATGACTGTGTTTGTTGCCTGTAGACACAGGCAGTGCTACCCTACACTTTCACTGAGACGGTTCTAAAAATACAGCAAGGAAGTTGTTCCGTGCGATAAAAGTTCAGGATGATCAACCTATTCTGCCTGTGTACTTTCTCGAAACACTGCTTTCCAATGCCAGCTGGAATCTTTGAAGCAGTCTCTTTGTTTCTAAAACTGTTGCGTGTGGCGGGCCGGCCAGTGGCCCCGGGCATCTGAAACACCTTCAGAAGCAGACACACCTGCACAGTCATTGCCAGGGAGGTGGTGTGAGGAGTCGGTAGGCAAATGTGTTTTCTTTGGGAAGCGAAGTGAGTTTCCACTGAACTGCTTAAGGTCCTCTGTAAACATTAGCCACAGAATAAATATTGGTTCCCACACTGGCCGGGGACTCAGAGCAGCCATACTTACTTACTCCATAAAGTGCTGGGTTGAAGAGTGAGGAAAAATCTCAATAAAAACCAGTTCATAAAACAAGACATTAAAATCCACGATACTGAACTTCTTTGCAGAAAGGGTGGATTCACATGTCAAATTACAGCGAGGGAATGAACTGGGAAAAAGAGGTGGCAGCTTAGCATAGTCAAGGTGGTGTTCCTTAGCCAGCCTGTGGGAGAGCTCAGGTAAACGCAAGACTGTATTTTACATCTAAGAAAGTTAAGGGGAGAATCCACCACTGCTTCATTAGTGCAGCTCAGAGAATATGGCCTTTTTATAACGGCGCATTGTTTCACGATGCCATTTACCCACTGTTCATATGCCTCGAGCTGTGCAAAAGTGGGATATTTAAAACAATATGGTTAATGAGAGGAAATATAAAAATACTCATTGAGAAAACTTTTTTGGGACACTGAGTATTGATTGGAGCCTCAGTCGGAAAGCCAGGTGTTTCTTATGCCTGCAGGGGGTGAGAAATACGAAGGCTCCCAGTGCCGGTGCTGTGTACCAGCCTCCTCGTCGCCATCACGCCCGATTTCCATCTCCACGGGAACACACCAGACACCACTGGAGACAGGTTAGAAATGGAACAAGGCTGTGGCAAGAAATGACGCTGAACTCTTTTGCATCTATGGGAGACCGTTTGCCTGGAAAATAAAAGTTCTTTGCAAATGTTTTTAGGGGCTGCAGGGAGACAACTCAGCAATGGTGACTTTCATTTCTGGCCTTATTCTTTGTTCCCTTCACATGATGTGTGTGTCTTCTTCGGGAGAAACTGTGTTGATGTAAAAGCACGAAAGTGCTGACTAAGTCCATCCTTAAAAGTTACTTTAAGTTTAGTATAAGTCCATTTATTCATCACCATTCCTTTCACTTTTTTTTTTCTGGTCATGTTCAACCCAAGTGGGTTTGCTTGAAGCAAACTGGAGATTTGCAAGTCACACCTACCACCCAGCAGCTTTGGGGTAAAAATATAATGTCTATTTTACTTGGAAAAGATTCCTTTTAAAGAAATAGCTTTGCAGGGAACAAAGGGAATAGCAAAAGTAAGCTACCCCCCACTCCCACTTTTCCTTAAGTATTGAATTTTCTACAGGAGACCTTCCCCCAAGAATGCAATAGGTATGCTAAGCTTGGGGAGTTTTAAAGGGACGAATGAAGTCTAAGTGTGCTTCACTGCTGTGCAGATTCCAAGTAGCATCTTCATGGACCGCTTTTGTTGGAACACATGCGCAGCTCTTCCTTTACTTGTTTTCTGTATTGTCTCCCTGTAGCCCCTCAAAAAGAGAGAAGCAAGGATTTTAGAGGCATTCTCAGAGACTGTGCGTACTCGGCTTTGTGGCCGGGGCTGTGCCTCTCTCTCCTGGGCTCAGCTCTGCCCAGGACAACAGCTTCAGAGCTGGCAGTGATGGGAATCACAAGGGGCATCCAGCATCCGCCCGTTTGTAACTATCCGCTCAGCGTCTGCGTGGTGGCTGTCGTGAAGCTGTGTTCACAACGGTGAACCCTCTCACTGAGCTTTCTCTGCTGCTGAGGGTCACCTGTGTAAGGCCTAATTACGTCTGGACAGGGAGGGAGCAAAGGGAACCTTTGTCCTTTTTGTCAGCGTGAGTCAGTAGGCCACCATCGAGTCTCGGGGGAAGAGGGGCAAAAGCCAGATTTTTGTGTCCAAAAAGAGAATATTTTCACAGCTGACAGATGTATGCAAACAGTCACAGTACATCGTGATGAGCATTTTAAAATATGGGGAGTTGAGATTATTGGCTTTGGGTGAAAGCCAAGTGATCGAGTAGTTCCAGTCAGGTCTCTGTCTTCCTGACGACACAGGCATTGGTTGTTCCAGGGACAAAAGTAGGAGTGATGGAACTGGTTACATCTTTAGTCACATAAAGTAAATGAAGGGGCATGAATATGAGTTTATTTTTCTCTAGGGTACTTTTTATCATACTATCATTTCTTCCCAAAAGGCACTTTCAGTGAATTAGAAAAAGGCGTCCCTTCTGTAATCCTGTACCAGGCACACAGTTAAGCAGGATACAGGCAGAACACTTCTGTACAACTAACCAACCGGCTTATTGCCTGAAGTCTTCATCTTGGCCTCTCCCTCCTTGTTGAGCTTTTTGTACACCTTCTGTGCTTTTCTCTTATTGATTAACTGTATAAAGACAGTCAAAAGTGTATGGAAATACCTATGACCTAGAGTAGAAATAGTCAGTGAGGGAAGCAACTGTCCAGTCTGAAAACATACACTGAATTAGTGGTGATTTGTAGAAATGGGCTGTCTTTGATCTAGTGAAGCAAATTCAGTTTTGGAAACTACAATCTGATAAATGCCCTTCACACCCTCCGTTTCTCTCTGGACTGATGCTTTCCTTCCTTATGGGAAACGTGCAGTCATGGTTTAGTAAATAGCATCGTATAATCTAGAACCACTATTTGAAAGCACTGTTAGTGGCACTGCTGCAGTTAGCTGCATTTTGAAGGGTGAAAAGCATTATGCACGAGGCTTTGCCATCCAGACTTCTAGAATTCCAGCTATTCAGTAGACCTGAAGTGTGTGTGTGTGACTGTGTGTCTGATGTATATTCTTTGGTAATTAGTGCTACAGAGTTGCGCTGCTCCCTCTTAGCACAAAGTCATTTATAGCCTATGAGCCTCATGGGGAATGGTTAATGCAGCCATAAGGAATGTTTTGAAGTGAAGTGGAGAATTCAGACTTTTTTTTTTGCATGTGGAAGTGTTGGCCAGAAATAGCAAACGCCAAGCCTCCCCAAAGCCTCTCCTGCTTTCTTCAGGATGGGAACAGTACATGCAAGCATCACTAGGTGGCACAGCTGCCTTGGTGTATTGTCCTCATAGAGCCAAGCTTGCGACTGCTGTGGGATGCTTTCATGATACACCCGATAGAACGCCTACCCAGAGACACCAGGACAAGCCGTTCCGGGCAGGTTGAAGATTCCATTAGCAGTGGGTCATTGGATTGACTCCAGGAGAAAGAGAAGCTGTGTGTTAGGTCTGTCACCGCATCACCTGCACACCACAGTCTTTCCTGTCCAGGCTGCTGTGAGCCGGGGCTGCTGAGTAGAGCGCAGGCTTTCGAGTTTATGGTAATGAGTGCTTGAAGTTAAAAGACTCAAATCAGGTTACAGCAAACCCTTTTGATTTGGCCATGAACCAATGTTGCTGCACCACACTTTCATCATCCCTGTAGCTGGGGTCAGAAAACCACCACCCATGGGGCAGATGTGGCCACTGTCTATTAAGTTCACTGGAACAGAGCCAACCTCATCCGTTTATTCATTCATTGTCAATGGCTGCTTCCACATGACAGCAGAGCGGAGTAGTGAGGCACAGGCAGCGTGGCTCATAAAGCCTAAAACACTTACTTCTTTGGCCCTTTATAGAAAAAAAAAAATGACCACTCCTGTCCTCCGGAAAACAGTTTGGGAAACCTACTTCATTCCTGGTGTCGATATTTCTAAGGGATTTTTTAAGTCAACATTGAGGCATTTCCCAAGGTTAGTAGAATTTGTTTAATAACTACAGTAAATCACTTTCTGGTCAACTGTTCAAGCACTTTGGTAATAGCATAGGAAGGCACTGTGCCATGAGATATGTATGGTCTTTGTCTTCAGGGAGCTCACAGGCTGGCTTGGAAGGCATTGTGTGAAAAAGTGAATACAGAGCACACGTAAGTGGGTGCCAACAGGTGCTGTCAACACAGAGGAGGCAGCGTGGTGGGGCAGGAAGAGCCCAGGAGTGTGGAAGAGTGAAACAGACGTGGGATCTCGAGCCAAAACACTGGGGGTTTAGCCTCGGCTATAACAATTTCTCCTGTGATAAAAGTAAAACCTACTTCTTGTTGAACATTTACCGTGTACCAGACACCATCCAATTGCTTTACATGGAGTTTCTTTCAATTCTCATCACAGTGAAGTAGGTCCTATTATTATTCCAGTTTATTGGTGAGGAAACCAAGCCTTAGGTTAACTTCTCAAAACAAAGCACAGACTGTGAAATGGTGGACAAGGGCTAAAACGGGAGGGTGTGACAGGTAATCGCCGTGTTACAGTGGCTCCTTTTGAGGGATAGCATTTGACCTCTGCATTTCCCCAGAGGTGGTGGGATGTCACAGCATCCCCTTGTTGCAGACATTGTGCAGAATGGAATGTTCTCGAACCCCTGACATGCCGCTCATGCTCACTGACAGCGCAACCTCACCGTGAGCACCACAGCATCTCAGGTGGTAGGAAGGTTCCTCTGGGCTGCATGGTCTTCGCGGAAGGTCGCCTCTGCGCTGGGTGTCGAAGGATGAGAGAGGGGAGGGAGAGAGGAACAAGGCTTTCAGGGTGGATAGAAGGCAATAGTGCCACATCTTCAACTTTGAAGAAATCAGGAAGATTTGGGAAAAATATACATCCATACATATACCCTGTGTGTTTATGTATGTATATTTCATTTGAATCTTTTAACTTCACAGTATGTATAACCACATGAAAAGCTCTGAAAAGTCCTGCAATGAAGAAACACTTTTGGTTTAACCTACAGCTTCCCTACGTTTGTGAGCATGGAGTATGTTCTTTTATAGCAGATCAGTAACATCTCCTAGACAACTAGTCCTCACATCACTAGTTAGAAATGCTGAGTTTTTTTTACAAATCACTCCAGTGACACATACTATATTTTTTAATAGTAGGGTATTTGCATTTATGAAATTGTTACTTTCATTGGAGGATGTGGACTTCATGATATCCACTCTGCAGATCTGTGTTTGTCCATGGAATGTAGCACCTCATCAGAAATGAGCCGTGCGCACTAACCCGCGTGGCGGGGGGTGCTGGAGCGGGACGGTGTATCGCAGTGTCGCCTCTGTGTTGAGCTCCAGCATAAGTGGGAGTTCTTAGAAGCCGTGTGGTTTAATACATCTGTCTCCTTGGCTGCTGTGCCAGCTTTTCATGACAGTGCTTTTCATCATCTGAAACATGTAATTGCTTTTGACGACAACAAGAGAATTGTGGCGAGAGAACTCTCCACAGTTTCCGAAAACACTGTGCCGCCAGCGTTTCAAGTCCAGTCAACTTCAGCAGACACTGTGTTGGGACAGGAGGGTGTTCAGACCAAGGGGTGTGCAAGGGAGATGCCTTGGAGTGGCTGCCTGGGTGGGCACTTTTCTTCAAAGTAAGGACTTCTGGATGGAGCTCCGGCCACAACAGGAAGGCGTGATGGAAAACTGAAGTGGAAGGGGGGTCCAGGGAAAGGTTACAAGGTGACTGTGCGTGTGCAGCAGGCTGGCCCTGGCTGTATCTGAGACCAGAAGTGGGTCTCGATTCCCATTAAGCTCCAGGCTATGGCATGTGCTTGAAGAGCCAAGTCTTAAGTAGAAGAGACTGTCAGGAGGAAGCCCAACCCCCCGCCTCTCCATGCCAGCCCCTATTTAAAACCTCCCCTTAGGCTTCCCACACAGACGAGATTGTTCGAGGGGACTGTATGGGTCCTGCTGGAATTGACGTCAGAGTCTCCTTGTGTCCTGAGCTTAGGAAATTTTGAAAACTGCACATGCCAGCAGATTGTCTCTGTCAAGCAGAATAATGAGAAACAGGTTGGCTGCTCGGCCACGATGCTCTCTGGGCTTCCGGGGTGAGGGCTGCCATGAAGAGATTTTGGGTACGGGTCCAGGGGATAGGATTCGCACAGGGAAAGGGGTCTTGTCCTCCCATCCACATGCCTTTTTCATAGAGGGCAGAGACCCTGCATCAGGCACATCTGTCCTTCCTCCTTGTCCTGGCCTTGCCGAGTTGCCGACCTCCCGGGAGGCCTGGCTGAGGAGAAAGAGGAAACAGGGTGCAGTGTTCTCTCCTGTTTCCTGGGGGTAAAGTGGGCACTCGGGTAAGTGAAGTTGGGTAACTTCAGGAACACCTTCTCAAAGGCTTATGGATGAGAACCTGCAAAGTTGACCTACATATAATTTAACCAGTAATACCAGCATGTTGTCGGCATTTAGTTTTTAATATAAAGGGAAGAATCCATGAAAGATTTGAGTTAAAATGACCAGCTGTCAAAATGAACTCAGCAGAGTAATGAACACAGGGGTCACGCACCTTACTAAAATGCCGGGCGCCCCTCTTTGGGCACGCGTTGTTCTCTTTTCCAAAGCCACATCTAAATCCCTGGTTACATAAACACAGGAGTCCCTTCTGCCTCCTGGGGAGTTTTAAAGTTACTCACTGTGTCACCACGGGAACAAGTATCTTCGTTAGGATGGCCTCTCCTGGAAAATGGGTTTGCAAGAAATGCTTGCCGAACAACTGACTGCGTCCTCTTTTGGGAAGTCCCCATGGCTGGGAAAACCGAGGAAAAAAGTTGTGACCAGAGGACCCTACTTCCTCTGCTTTTTTTGTGAGTCTGTTCAGGATATGAACAATTATGAGGCAACAAAGGAGTAGGATGTTTTGTACTGTCAGACATACAAAAAAAATGAAACTCACAGTTTGCATGGAACAATGCAGCAAGAAGATAGAGGTGCCTTAGATTTTTTACTGAAGCTTTTCTTGACCACTCTTAACACCCTCGTTTTAATTTGTTTCTCGAAAACAAGGCAGAGACACGCAACGGAGAAGTTCCAATTGCCCTTCCGAGAAGGTGGAGAATTCATTGGAGGCTGCTCTTACCAGCCCCTCCACAGGTGCTTCTATGTTCTTAATGCATTTTTTCCCCTTCTACTTACAAAATCCAAGCCCTGTGGTTTTCCTCTTCAGGAACAATGTGGGTATAGAATGGGAAAAGTGGTCATCCTTTTGAAATCTTTCAAAAGCCAGACGACCCAGATCAGTGCCCTGCCAAACCGACTTTATTTCCTAGTCCTGTGCAGAGAAGGATTCTGCAGGGGGACCCAGGCCACGTGTCCGCGGGTGGGAAGAGTGGTGGTTCACATCCTGGGTGTGAGGACAGACAACCCGTTTGCTCACAGCATCAGTGAAGACCCTCTGTGCTGCCAGGATGAGGTCATGTGGTGTCAGTTCTCAGCAGGCTGCAAACCCCAACCCCTTCGAGGATGAGTGGAGACAGTCCTCACAGGTGCACATCTTACAGCTGCACACTGTATCGGTGGCTACAGTGTGGCTGGTGGCCCCATTGAAGGTAATCAAGTACGTATTCTGAGTGGAGATGCCTAGAATGAGCACATCTAGCTGCCCCAGAGTCTCACTCCAACCAAGACAGCCATTTTAAGCAAAGGCACTCTGAAAGAGGGCCCTTGAGCTTGACAGTATGAACTCGACTTTGACAAGGTGTGCTGTCTGGCTGGAGGCTGGCTCTGGATACCTCTGAGGGCCCTTGTGTTTCATCAGAGCAGCCTTGGGGTCACACAGGAACCTGGAAGGGTTCGTGCAGGTGGTGCTGTCCTTCCCTGTGTGCTGAAGGCCTTGGAGTCCACGCTGGGAGTGACTCTGGCTCCTTTTCTCTAGTTCAGCACCAGATCCTGCTGTGTGCCACCCCAGCCAGTCCAGCTGCAGTTTGTTGGTTTATTAAAAAAATAGAAGAACCTTGAGCAACAACTGGCAAAGGAGCCTTGCTGCTTGGCATGGGGGCCTGGGGAGCGCCCTCCACTCACCCTGCTTGAAGACCTTTGTGGTGATCTCTGGCTCACTCAGGTGGAACTCCAGGCTACTCCAGGCTGCTCCAGGCATCAGCAGGCAGGATGGCTGTAACGTATGTTCTGTGTGCACAAGCCCACCTTCCCCTTCACAGGGGCTTATCACTAATAGGAACCTGCCGACTGTATCCTACTTCTTCTTGCCTGCCCCCAAGGACAATTGTCAGAGCTAAGAAAGAGCTGATAATATTTTATAAGAATGGGGTATAGGAATGTTGAACTTGCTTAAGGACCATTTCTATTCTATAATGCCCTCTGGTCATACGTAGACTCCTCCTTTTCCTCATGCTGATTAAAAGGGAAATTTACTTAAGATTTGAAGGCATACATTCATATTTCTCCCTCTAGCTTTCTTTCTCTATCTCTATCTCTGTCTCTCTCTTCTCCCCGCTCCTCATCCCTAGGCACTCAGCTTCTGATGGAGTTTTTATGTCCTGACTCCTTTCTCTCCATTCCTCCACTTTTCCTCATCTTGTTCCCCAGTGCCCAAGTCTCTGCTGTATTTTCTCTCTACCTGCCACCCACGACCCCAGCTGACGCTCTAGCCCTCTGCTTTTCCGTTCTGAGGTTGGCTGGGTGGGGGGTTGCGGATGTCTGGGAGAGGGTGCCAGGAGACAGACAATAGCTGTGACTGCTGCTCTCTGCATGCCATAACGTCCTCTTCCCTGAGCATTTGCTTCTGATTTAAACAATCAGCTTTGTGAGTATATATTTTTACAGCTAACATGACCAGACAGTCCATTTGTGTCGAGGATTTTAGGTCTAGAAAGAATGAAATGGAAAGTTGGGATGCAGCGCAGTCCTTTGCCAGATCTTTGATTTGCTGGACACCGTGGTGTGCTGTGGGGTCCCTTCTGTTCCATGTGCCTGACCGCGCCTTCTCCTCCCCAGGGCCTGGCGCAGGATGGTCTGTACCTTGTGATCCCAGCAGAAGCAGTTCTGCCCAGCTTGGGCTCCTCAAAGTGCCCCCTACCACCCAACACACACACACACACACACACACACACACACACACACACACACACACGTGTCTCAGCCTTCGGTGGAGTGATTGAGGCACTCTGTCCCTTACACCCCAGTTTTAACTTATTAACATGCTTACAATTCACCTGGGGATCTATTTATAATCCAGATTCCAAATTAGTAGGTCTGAGGAGGGATCCAGGATTCTAAATTTCAACCAGATCCTGGGATCTGTGGGCCACATTTTCTCAAGGACTACAGTTTCTCAAGGCCTGATTCTGGGGGGTCTGTTAAAATGCAAGGTGACTACTCTGATGAGTATATCAGTATCAATGAGGTAAAGAGAGAGCCAGGGAAATAAGGGCCTTACCCTTTTCCCGAGTCTTCTGAGTGCAGCACCTTCCCAGAGATAACTCATTTGTTCATTCAATAAATATTTCTTAAGCACCTGTAGAGTTCCAGACAACGCTTCTCAAACTTTCACATGCACTCAGGTTGCTTTGGGAGCTTGTTAAAATGCAGAGTCTGGTACAGTGGGTCTGGATGGGACCTGAGAGCCGGCCTTTCCAACAAGCCCCCCGTTGAGCTAATGCTGCTGATGGAGGGAGCACATCCCAGTTGCCAAGACTCTAGGTCAGTGCTGTCCAGTGGAAATAGGGCCGAGTCATAAATGGTAGCCACCTTTTAATTTTAATTTTTGCATAGCTGTATTAAAAAAATAAAAAGAAACAAATGAGATGAATTTTGAAGAAATTTGCTTTTTAACCCAATATGTCCAAAATACTGCCATCTCAAGGTGTAGTCAATATAAACAGTATTGAGATATTCTCATGAAGTCTTCAAAATCAGGTGTGCCTTTTGCCCTTACAGCACATTCCGGTTTGGACAAGCCACAGTCTTGGTGCTCACGGCCATGTGTAGCTACTATATTAGTGCGTATTATGCCCACATCACTGGGTTGCTCAGCAAAGTGACTCCGGGAAGAGCAGAAGGTGCCACCACTGGGCCTGGGGCTCCAGTTACAGAGCCACGGGGTCTTCTCAAGTGAGGAGCAGCCTCGTGACATGAATCTTCCCACCCCTGTGAGAAATAGAAATCTCAGAGCTCAAGAGAAAAGGAACCTTCTTTCCAGAGAAAAGTAACCCCTTTGGGGTGGGTGAGATTTTCTTTATGTCTAAAACACTGTGCTCATCCCGCTTCATTAAAATGGGATCTCCTTAAACTCCACTGCTGAGTTGAGATGGGGCGAGGAGACTATGGTCCATTCTTGTGACCTTTCGAGGTGTTTTTCTGACATCAAACCCTTTGAGCACACAGCTTTACTCTGGGAAGTGAATTCTCTTGACATTCTAACCTGCTCAGTGAAATACAGCCGGTTGCACAGTGCTTGAGGACTGGGAACATTTAAAAAATAAAATCCTTTTGCTTCCTTGACTTTGCCCTCTTCTGTCCTCTCCATCCCCTGTGTTCTGTGCTTTCACAGTGTTTTGAAGGTATTTTATCCTTGTTGACAGTACACTGGGATGTGGCAAATGTGGCCGCCCTGGGAGATAACTGTGTGGCAGGCGTAAACCGAGGACAAGATGCATTTTCAGGGTAGGTGGCATTTGCCCAGGCCCTGTGCCTGATGTCCAAGTTAAATGGCTCTATTAGAGCAAATTCTCAAATAGGGTTTAAAGGCTTGTGTAGTGATAACAGTTTACATTTATATAGCACGTCTTACTTTATGTAGCTTCTCGACCCTCTTTTATTGTATTTTTACAAGGTTCTGGGTGTGTGTTTTCTGGAGGAGAAGGGACTGAGCTGGTGTCCTCCTCTGTGAGGTGAGGCAGGAGGCACGGGGCTCTCTGGTCCCATTCGTCTCTGGCCTTGTGATCTGCAGAGTTTGTGCGTTTAAACGCCAAGGCCCGCTGGGTGAGCGTTCTGACTCTGGGTCAGATTGCCTGCATTGGACTTTGGACAGACTTTTTGCTCTAAGTCTCAGTTTCTCCATCTCTAAAAAAGGAATGGTAATTGTACCTGTCACCTAGAATTGAGAGAGCATTCAATGAGATAATCTATGTGAAGCACGTTCTAACTTCTTGGAAGCCTTTCAGCCATCATCAACATCTCTGTTGCCCTCAGCCTGGTCTCCCTTGTGTCTGACTATAGCTGTGATCAATGTGAAGGAGGTGAAGGATCTAGATGCCCTTGTTCTGGCTCACTCCTGTGTTTCCCTGCCTGTCATGCCCTCCAGTGCCCTGATTCTTTCCTGCATTGTTTTAGAAGGAGAGTCTGGGGCCTTTGCTAGTATTTCCATTTCCAAAAGAAAAAGGGCCCATGAGGAAATGAAAAGCTACAAGTTAAAATTCCTCAGGCAGGCAAAAAACGAGGTAAATTAAGGGCTTGGGTGGCAATTCCCAAAGAAGCAGGCCTGGGAGGGATGGTGTTGAGCGTAGGTAGGAAGGCTTATGTAAGAGAAGCTGCCGGTCCGTGCACAGGCGCCATCCGCTATTGAGTTCTGCTCAGCCAGCTAAGTACAAATTAATCTCTCGTGGCTGACCAATTACGCACAGTCCTTTGTGAAAAAACAAATTAAAAGAAATGCATTAGGTAAAGAAAGGACTAGCAGCTCTTGTGTGGGGCAGTGGGATGGGCTTGCACAGTGTCAAAAGGCATTTAATTTCACATCTGTCATCCAACTGATCTTACTGGAATGTATCTGAAAGTGACTATGTCTAATCACGTGTGTATGGACACATATTCATTATTAGGGTAACCAGGTACCTTTTTCCACTTGCAACACTTCACGTTACAACTGTAGTCATGGGGTAATTATTAATAGTGCCCCTTTCCCTCTCAGCTGAGTCTTGGTTTGGGCAATAAATTATATGGTTACCTTAATATAAAGACATAGCACATCTGTATGTATAATAAAATAATATGATTTATGGTGTTGGAAGGGTCTTCTAGGCTGTTGTTAAGACATGGCTTTTTTTTTTTAAATTCAGAAATATAAATCAAAGTTGTACCCTGGAAAGAACCTGGCCTTTTGGAAAAGGCCAACCTAGACCCTATTCTAGAGCATGGTTGGGTGTGGTAGTTAAGAGACCAGGGTTCAAAGTTGACAGACTGGGCTCTACCCCCAACCCTGCCACTTACCAACTGTGACTCCTTGGGCAAGTTACTTAATCTCTCTGTGGTTTGTTCTGTGGCTTCTAAAAAGGGCATAGAAGTACCCACCATGTGAGGTTGAAATGTGGATTAGATGCATGAAACCTTGACTGACACTGATTGATTGCTCAGTAAATATTTGCTGTTACTTTAGTCCCAGCTTTACTGTTCTTCAGCTGTTTGGCAATGGGGATGGAGGTCTCTGAGCCCTGATTCCTGGAAAATGAACATACTACTTTCTACTTCCTGATAAGCAGTCAGTATCAAATGGGATCCTGTATATGAAGAGTATAGTGCAGCACCTATGTGTCGATGGATTCTCAGCAGAGGTTAATTTCACATCCCCCCTTCTTTTCCTGATAGCTCATGGAGCTTCTCTCTCATCTAGTTTCCTGCTTCGAGAGAATGGAAAGTTTTGTGAGTATGAGGCTGTGAAGTCCATCAGTGAGATAAGTAAACTTCCCAAGGGTTGCCTCTCATCTGAATGATGCACAGAGGTTCTGATCCTGGGATGATTGGAGGAATGAAGCAAAATGAGTTTTTAAAGATGTCTGAATTTTTACAAGGTTCTAAAGTGCCCATTGCTAAATACCTTGGTGAGGTTTGTTGTTTTTATTAATCTTCCCATCTCCCTTCCTTCATTCCCCCAATGTCTGCAAGTTCCCCTGTCCTTCATTCCCCCAATGTCTGCAAGTTATTTTGGCTTCCAATAACATTTCTGCTTAAGTCATAACAAAAATGAAATGAGCTGAAGACCGCAAAGAAAAATCTGTGTGCTAGCTGGTATTACAAAGGAAGGCATGTTTAAAATACTGTATTTACTTTTGGTTTCTATGGGGCAAATAACACCTAACCGAAAGCTTTTTCTTTTTCTTTTTTTTTTTTTTTTTATCAGTAAGGACAATCTTTGCCCTGGCTGGTGTGGCTCAGTGGATTGAGCATGGGCTAGGAACCAAAGCATCGCTGGTTCGATTCCCAGTCAAGGCACATGCCTGGGTTGTGGGACAGGTCCTCAGTGAGGGCCATGTGAGAGGCAACCATACATTGCTGTTTCTCTTCCTGTCTTTCTCCCTCCCTTCCCCTCTATCTAAAAATAAATAAAATCTTAAAAAAAAAATGAAAAATCTTTGAAAAACAATCTTTGAAAAAAATGAGTAATCACTGGTCAACACTGTAAACTATGAATGTTTCAAACTAGCTTTATTCATTCAGACAGTATCCAGACAGGTGAGTTTTTACTTATTGTCAATCATCCACCCATCCTTTTATTTACTTACTTATTCAACAAATATTTGCTGAGTGCTTACTATATGGTGGCAGTGTGCCGTGTCAGGGGATACAACGATGAAAAAGCTGTCCTTACGGAGCGGACTGTCCACTGGTATGTAGACACTAATCGTGGCATCATTTAAACACACTCCAGCGCCCATCAAATGTCCTGAACGCATGAGTAAAAGACAGAAATTAAGCTAAGAAGGAAATGCAGGGCAAGGCTCAGTATTAATGATCTAGAAATGAACAAACAAAAAGCCTTCTATCAGTGTTTTGCAAGAGGATAAAATAGGTAGCTCGAGCTGGGTCGTGCAGACAGGCGAGAGTAGAGAAATGAAACAACGGTGTCGTGTTAAAGCTTCCCGCTGCTCTTGCTGCAGTTTCTGGTCTCATCTCAAGCCTGAAGCCATATCTGCTCTGCTGCTTTTCTACGTCATTTGCCTTAGACAAATTTTGATGGGATGAATGAGCGTATCACATACCATCAACCTATTTAAGATGAAGCCTACTTACCACTAATAGAAAATGGTTGTCTGTGTATGAAAGCTTGTGATCATACCCATGAATATGGTGTTCTTGTGATACAGTTGATATACACAATTCATGAAGTTGAAAGTGGCTGGGAGGAAATGTGATTGGAAAATCACCATCAAAAAATGACCCAAATCCTTTACTAAATATCATTACTAATGTTTTTCAAAGCAGTTGGCAGAGAAAGCGCATCAGAATGACCTGGGCCCGTGTGAAAATGGCAGGTTCTGGGTCCCACCCCACCTGTTAAGCAGGGATTTCTGGGGATGGAGCATGAGGATCTGCGTTTCCAACAGTGTTGGTCTCATGCACATTGAAGTCTGAGAATCATCAAGTTCACCAAAAAGAATGTGACTGTTGACCTTAGAAAACTGTCTCTGAGAAACGGACAAAGCAGTAATGCAGTATAAAAGAAAAAAAAAACTAATAAAACAATTCTGGAAGAAAATACATAGCAATCTTGGGAACATTTGGGATTTCCAGGACTACGCCTATATTTACCTAGGATCATTGAACCAAACGCCTTTCAGAAGTCCAAAATGACTTCTAATGTTTGAGTTTGATAAGAGCCCAAATATATTTGCCAGAAGCAGATTTTTCCCTCAAATTTCACCTCCCACTGCCATGCATTTCTAGGGAAATTCAACCCAGGTGTTGTTGATAGTCCTACACTAAATTCATCAAAATGTCCTTTTTGTAACAATGATTTGGTAGCCCTGTAGTATTTCAGAAGTCTTTTGTTTTCCATTAGAAACAGGAAGTTGTGTTTGCCCGAGGACAAACTAGCCCCAGACAGAAGGAGTTTGAGATGACTACAAACACAAGCACCGCAAGCATCCTGTGCATCTCCCACAGATTCCGGGCTCTCTGCTTAGAATTGGAACGTAACCTTCAACTCTCCCTACCCTCTTGCCACCAAAAAAAAAAAAAAAAGGGTAGAAGAAGAAGACATTTAATAACAACAGCATGACATCTGGACCAGCACTGGGCTGCAGGAAAACTCACGTTTCAGTCTTGGGTTATCATCGGTTATCTGGGTAACTTTGGGCAGACATTTTAACCTCTCTGGCTCTCTTCCTTCATGTTTAAACGAAAGGATTAAATTATATGACCTTTGGGTCTAAAGTACTTCTCTGTCTTAAGTGTCATGCAATTATTGGAATTGCTGCCTAGCGTCTTCCACAACCACAGTGTGTTTGGGTTGGCCTCCCTCTTTATTGCCTCTGCAAACACAGGGCATTGCTATGTCTTTGGCTTCTTGCCAGGAAAGACGAGCCAATTTGATTGTGTTGCTCCTGGATGTCAAAACATTGTCATCTGACCAGCCACAGAAGAAGTTTGTCGAAAGTGTGACTGACTGACATAATGACTGATTGGCTGATACTGGCGGCTGACAGTGATTGATTGAGTGTAAAATTATCTGCTCTCATTACTTCTGAAACTGTATTGAGATTGGTTCTATTGGAGGGTTTCCATGGAGACCATAACCTGCTGTAGCAGGTGTTGTGGCTTATTGTGATCAATACCTGTTTCCTGTGCTAGTCTGAAGAAATTATTAGTGATTGTAGTCAAAAGAGGCAGCCACATACACAGAAAAAAACTTGCATTCTGTCTTACTGCTACAGAAAACCAACGTGGGATTTTTCAGAGCTTGGGCCGACTGGATTAGTCTGTGAGACATTTAGTCATTTGCCATTCTTTGTTATTAACTTGGAGGGCTTGCTCTCGAAAAAGTAAAGTATTCTTGGATTTTTTTCTCTTTGAAGAAGATCAGAGCAGTAGATAAATGTTCATGTTTTTTAAAATGTAATATATTACAGTAACAAACATTTAATCACATCTTAAGCACACACATGTTAATACAAAGAGAGGGGTGGTCCCTCAGGATTTTTCTGAGTGGTTTCCACAAATGAAAAAGTCGTTAAACAATTTCATAGGCTTGCCTGATTGATCTCTTATAATGGCGTGTTATGTTGGCTCTTCAGGGAAGGCTTTCTGAACTGCCCCCATCAGAGTTAATTACGACTTCCTGTGGGTTCGCGTGGCGTTCTTCCACCTTCCATGAGAGCATTCATCTCAGGAAACCTTACCTTCACGTTACTTGCGTCACTTTTGCCCTCTAGATTATGACCTCCTTGAGGACAGGGTCATTTTCTTTTTTTTCCTCTTTATATCATCCTCAGCATCTGGTGGAGTTCCTGATACATCACAGGGGTTCAATAAATGCTTGTTGAATTGAATTAACTCGGTTTGCATTGCGAGGTCATCTCTTTCGAGACTGGTGCTTAATGGGATTCCCAGGAAGAGAAGCAGTTCAGTTGCATTGTCTCCTGCCCTGTGCTGTGTCTGCCCGAGAGGGTTGTTAGGGAACATTGTGCTACAGTAGGTTCATATTCTATAGGAAGTCTGCACAGCTTCTAGAACTGCACTGAGATAATGGTGGGACAATACCTAATAAGGATTCAGTTTTTTTGCTTGCTTAGCAGCATTCATTCATTGGTTCAGTTGGTATTCGTTTCAGCTTACCTCTTGCCCCAGGTTTGGCTCATTAGTTGAGAGCATTTTTGGGTGAATCCTCTATTAATATCAGCTAACATTTTTTGAGCACTTATCATGTGCCGTGCTTGGTGTAAAGTACTTTACATATTCTTCAATTGTTTCATATTGCTACCATTATTCCGTTTTGAAGATAAGGGAACTGAAGCACAGAATGGTTAAGTAATTTCCCTAAGGTTACACAGCTATGAAGTGGTAGAGCTGGGACTGGAACCTGAATAGTCTGGCTGCAAACCCCACACCTAAGCCATTTACCACATTTCATCTTGGCAGAAGTGTTTCGAAGTTTAGTTCCTGAACCATCTGCATCAAAATCACCTAGAATGTTTGTTAAAAGTGCAAATACCCCCAGACCTGCTGATTCAGACTCTTGGCTGAGGCCAGTGAATCTGTACCAAGATTTCCATTCTGCTGTACTTCAGGAGCTTTGATATTGGTTTCTTTTCTTGTTTTGTGAGTGGGAGGGACAGCTTTATAAATCTCTGCTTTATGGTAGGTACTCCTTGAGGCTTCTAAATGAAAGTGAAGGCTTTTGTTTTTTAAATATATTTTATTGATTATGCAATTACAGTTGTCCTGTTCTTCCCCCTTTATTACCCTCTGCCCTGTACCCCCTCCCACCCACATTCCCTTTAGTTCATGTCCATGGGTCATACATATAAGTTCTTTGGCTTCTACATTTCCTGTATTATTCTTAACCTCCCCCTGTCTGTTTTGTACCTACCTATTATGCTTCTTGTCCCGTTTACCTTATCCCCTATTCTCCCCCAACTCCCTCCCTGCTGATAACCCTCCATGTGATCTCCATTTCTGTGATTCTGTTCCTGTTCTACTTGTTTGCTTAGTTCGTTTTTGTTTTTGCTTTTTTTAGGTTCAGTTGTTGATAGTTGTCAGTTTGTTGTCATTTTACTGTTCATAGTTTTGATCTTCTTTTTCTTAGAAAAGTACCTTTAACATTTCATATAATAAGGGCTTGGTGATGATGAACTCCTTTAACTTGATCTTATCTGGGAAGCACTTTATCTGCCCTTTCATTCTAAACGATAGCTTTGCTGGATAGAGTAATCTTGGATGTAAGTCCTTGCCTTTTATGACTTTGAATACTTCTTTCCAGCCCCTTCTTGCCTGTAAGATTTCTTTTGAGAAATCAGCTGATAATCTTATGGGAACTCCTTTGTAGGTAACAGTCTCCTTTTCTCTTGCTGCTTTTAAGATTCTCTCCTTATCTTTCATCTTGGGTAATGTAATTATGACATGCTTTGGTGTGTGCTTGCTTGGGTCCAACTTCTTTGGGACTCTCTGAGCTTCCTGGACTTCCTGGAAGTCTGTTTCCTTCACCAGATTGGGGAAGTTCTCCTTCATTATTTTTTCCAATAAGTTCTCGATTTATTGCCCTTCCTCTTCTCCTTCTGGCACTCCTATGATTCAGAGGTTGGTATGTTTAAAGTTGTCCTGGAGGTTCCTAATCCTCTCCTCATTTTTTGAATTCTTGTTTCTTCATTCTGTTCTGGTTGAATGTGTATTTCTTCCTTCTTCCCCAAACCTTTGATTTGAATCCCGGTTTCCTTCCTGTCACTGTTCCCTTTGTATTTTCCTTTATTTCACTTTGCATAGCTTTCACTTTTTCTCAATTTTGCAACCATACTCAACCATTTCTGTGAGCATCCTGATTACCAGTGTTTTGAACTGTGCATCTGTTAGGTTGGGTATCTCTTCATTGCTCAGTTGTATTTTTTCTGGAGCTTTGATCTGTTGTTTCATTTGGGCCATTTTTTTGTGTGTGTCAATATGCTGGTTATGTAGTAAGTGGTGGAGCCTTAGGTATTTGCCAGGATGGGCAACCCACTTGGCTATGTTGTGGCACTGTATGTGGTGGAGGTGTCCAAAAGGGAACAGTGCCACCTGCTTGGCTCTCAGTGGCTTTCAGTCACTTCCTTTCCTACCAGCAAGCAAATTGGGCCCTTCTGGTGCTGACTCCTGGGTAGGTGATTTTATGTATGTTCTAGGACCCTGTGAGTCTCTCCAATGAACTCTCCTGTGAGGCTGGGAGTTTATCCCACTGCTGCAACCACCACAGGTTTTTTCAGTCAGGTTTTGAGGCTTTATTTCCAGCTCTGGAACCCTGGGTTTTGCAGCCTGTCTTGCTCTTTGATTGTTCCTCCCAGCTTATCTGCACACAAATGTGGGACCACCGTTCTGCCAGCTGCTGCCTTGCCACCAGGGCTCTCCACCCCAGCTGCCCATCTCCACCCCTTCTACATGTTTCTTCTTTAACTCACTGGCTGTAGGACTTCCATACAGGTCAATTTCCTGGCAGTTCTAGTGGTTTTTGTTTTTAAATTTGTTGTTGTCCTTCTTTTAGTTGTGCGAGGAGGCACAGTGTATCCACCTATGCCTCCATGTTGGCCAGAAGTCTCCCCTATCTAAAGGCAAGGCTTTTGAGTTTTTGTTTCTTTGTACTACCTAACTTTAGAAATAACTGGCAGTGATAACAAGAAAACATTTTTAAAGAGAATTATCAGGCCTTTCTGGTAGAATGAGTGTTTAATGGAACAGTCCAGAGAACTCATCAAGAATGTTCATTAAAAGGCATGGGCCTGCTCCAATTAAGGGCCCAGCCAATGGTGTCATCGGTAAAGAGCCTGTTTGAAGGACACATTTCACAGGACTCCCACAAAACAGGCAGTTTGCCAGTGGCTCATCAATGAACTTCATGGCCTTACACTTGAGCTTCCTGAAGCACATATCCTCACTATAATAAGTGCAAACCAATGGAGAGCGGAAGCAATCTAATGGCAACCAGACAAACCTCTGTTTCTTCCAAAGAGAGTTGTTTTGTCTTGCTTTATCTTTTCTGATGCTCTCCTATGGCCCATCCATATTATGTCTTCTTTCCTGTTTTTCTAGCAGAATTTTGCCTGCTCTGTTCCCAATGTCTTCTTGCAGAAATTTTCCCTGCCAAGTGCAGCTTCCAAGGAGAGCCTCCCCACCTGGAAATTTTAAGAGGTTTATGCCTCTGGGGTTAACTCAACCCTTACTTTCTATTCCTAGTTATCTTCCTTTAATTTGTTCCCTGAATTACTCTAAGGGCGGAGACTTTTTTTAAAGCTCTTTATCTTACCCATTTCACTCATTTAGGTGACAACCATGTACCAGGGCTACTGGGACCTCTTAGCATTTCTCCCCCACCCCAGTTTTATTGAGATATACCTAATTGACATATAACATTGTATAAGTTTAAGGTGTACAATAAAATGACTTGATCGACTTATATATTGCAAAATGATCAGAATAAGTGTAGTTAACATTTATTACCTCACATAGTTATAATATTTATTTTTTATGTTTTTATTGTTTATTTTCTGCCTCCCATCATTAGAAAGTTTGTAGAACAAATGAATGCTTGTGGGTTAATGGATTTTCTCGATATCCCCTGCCTCCAACTTTCTTTTTCTCTCTCTCCCCCCAACCCTATAAAGGCTTCCATTCCTGTATGGATAGCCACTGTCTGAAAGAGGCATGATCCTGGTCCTAGTGCCATCAGTGTGCAGTTGTGTGTGTAGCATGAACACTTTTTAAAATCTGAGTGATTCATACACCTGTCATTCAGCTTTCCTGCTGTGGCCATCTGAGGTGAGCTGGAGGACCCCTGTTTTGTTCTGAAAGCTGGTCACAATTGAAAAGCCTCCAGATGGTTTTGCTCCAGGGGGGTTGCTGCGACCTCCCTGCAGTCCAGAAATGCTTGGTGACCGCAGCTGTGTGGTTCAGACAGAATTCTTATGACTCTTAAATGAAATGGGACAGAAGATTGCTTGATGTATTTTCCCACCTGAAGTACATTTAACTTTTGCCTGTTCTTTATATCCTTTCAATTAAAAACTCTCCTAACATTGTGTGGATAAGTAAAAAAATTCTTTTTATTTTTATTCTGTTTAGAAAAAAAAGAAAAGAATCTAGGCATTGTCAAAATATTTGCTTAATCTTGCAGATTTGGGAAGTTGTATAGCTGTTTGCTCTGACAGACCAGAACAATGGTCATTAAATGAGAAGCAGATGCAACAAAGTGTGCAGTTAAAGCCTTCTATTACGGGCTGTAAGGGGAAAAAATTACTTGTTAACAGAACACAGTGAGCGTTATGGAGTAAATCAGAACAAAACCATTCCCAATTACTGTACAAAGATAATTAAAGTCTACAACACTAATTAAGGTCTGTTTATATCTATTTCTGTTTGTGTACAAACATATGCACATAGTTGAATATTTCCTATTGTTTTTTATGCGATGCTAACTTCAGAGTTGAATCTCTCTGAATTTAACTTTTGTTTTTATATCACCAGGAAGTACAAAATTGAAACCCCAGCTTTTCCACCTTGACTTTATTTTTCTTGGCTAACTTCAAAAAATTCTTCAAGTATGTAGCACTACTTCCTTGAATGTTCCTTTTTTTTTTTTTTTGGTCTACTATGTTTTCAGTGGATCAACTAGGTTTTGAGTTGACCAATATACCAAACTATATTCACACGCCAGCATTTTACGTGCTAGCATTACATAGGATTATAACATGTCCTTTGGAAATGAATCTCAAGAAAATTCAGACTGAAGAATGAGAAATTGATAAATAATCCTTCCTACTGGCAATTCCCCAGGATTTTCTTCACAGGCTATAAATATCACGTAAATATTCCCTGAAATGTAAGCTCTGATTATTTGGATGGATGTCAATGGTCTTTAATGGGGAACAACAATGAGCTATAATTATCATTCAGAAGTGATCAGCTAAACAATTGGGAAGGCAATAGCTTTCAACCAGGGTCCAAGAATAGCCTCTGTAGATACTGTACTTGACTCAACCTTGTGGATCAGGAAGAAACTGAATTCTAACTTGCTGTCGACGTTCTTTCGAAAATCACTTTATGCCACTGAACAGATCAACAATCATTTTTAATAGAAAATGCTTGATATTCTTTTTGGCTTCCTTCCCTTTCTTTCATTCCTTCTTTCAAACCCACCTACTTTCTCTTTTCTTCCTGCTCACCCAGGATTTAATATAGTTGCAGTTTTAATACAGTTCTTTCTTCTAGGATTAAACTAAAGCAAAAAGAACCTGTATGTGATGCAGACCTTCCGCTGTGTCAGTGCAGACGGCGCTGGCAAGCCTTTGCTCCAGTCTAGCTCTCTCCAGGACAGCTAGAATGCCAGGGGCCTGTGTGTTTTTACATTTCCTAGTAGCTGTGTTAAAAAAAATGAAAAGAAACTGATGAAATTAATTTTAATAATATATATTTTATTTAACCTCAGATATCTAAAATATTTTAATTTCCCCCATAACCAATAACATAATTGTTAATGAGATATTTTACATTTTTTTTCCTAAGTCTTTAAAGCCCGGTATGTATTTTACACTTGCAGCACGTCTCGGTTGGGACTGGCTATATTTCATATGCTCAAGAGCCACCTGGGTTGGTGGTGACGAAACTGGACAGCACAACTGTTAAATAACACTCAGAGAAACAACAATAAAGTAATTAAAATAAAAAATAACACTCAGAGAGGGCCCAGTGTTAAATTAACAAAATCTGGAGGCTTGAGTGCCTTGTTTATGTTGTTTATATGAAGATACTTACCTAGGTCAGTTTGCAGATAAAGGAGGAATCGCCCCCTATTTCTTTACTTGATTGGTGATGAGTTTGGAGGAAGGAATGTCAGGAGGTCTTACGAATTTGAATGGTCCCTCTAATAGCATGCCTTCTTTTTTGAGCATAAAGCTATAAATACGGGGCTCTAAGTTGTACTTGCATGAGAATGCTCTGTTGTTGGGTTTCACATTCTTGCTGTGAGCAAGGGAGAACCCAACTAGCAGGATCATGGGGAAGAATTAGTTCTCTCTGAACAGTCTCAAAACAGAAGGAACATTTGGATGAAAAGAAAGCTCAGCACTCCTCCCTCCTGCTTGCCTGAGGCAGCTCCTGCTGCATCAAAAACTTGTGTTGCCTCTTCTGTCTGTATTGTACTCATAGAATAGAGCCTAGACCCATTCCAGACTTCGTGATAAATCTGTAGAGACTCCTTGCGATGTATCCAAGAGACTATGGACTTTTAGAATCTGATAGCCTTCAATTTGAACAGCTGGGTGACTTGAAGCAAATTGCAATCTGAATCTGTTTCCAACTCTGTAAAACAGGAACAGTAATGCTTACCTTGCAGAGTTCTTTGAGCAATAAATACCATCAAGTGTACAAAGCAATTGGCAGAATGCCAACACCCAGTAGGCAGTCAATGAATGATAACTATCATCATAATATAAATATTATATAAATATGCAATATTTACATAGACGTATATAATGATGCCATATTCAATGATCGTCCCAAGCTGCTGCCATGCCCTACACTGACAGATCCCTTGTGTTGCTCTACGGCCCATGCTCCATATGATAATTTTTGATGAAGCTAGTGTGGGAATCTTTAGAGGTCTAAGCTGTGTTAGAAAACTCCTAAGTGTTTATCAAACAAAGCTCCTCCTGCCTCTTTCCATTTTTGCGGAATGACGCACTGTGAATGCAAATGTCTCTAACACCCACACTCGGTCCAGCCTGGGCGTGTTCCTGGGCGCTTCCTCTCTCCATGGTGGTCGTCTGAAGAGGTGGAGCGTTTGTGCTTTGGTCTACTCTGTTCACCAAACACAGATACAATTTTTGTGTTTTTTTTCTAGGAGCTTGTGGTTTTCTTGGAAACCAACTTTTATTATTTCTTTTCTCTCAGTTTCAAGATTGCAAGTTTAGCAAAATCTCACAATGATTCAATTTCATGGCCAGAAAGGCAGTATTTGCAGGCTTCTATTTCATTTGGGGGCTGGGGAGAAAGAGGGTCTTTGTTATTCTATTTGCAACTCTCTGCTTTAGATTATGTTTGGGCCACATTTTATAGCTTATTTTATGATCCATGACAGTGGTAACCATAATTGGCTAAATGTGATGTGAGCCACTTGGAAGGGCTTTTCTTTATAGTACTCTGCATGTAATTTTGCTAACCAGTCTATTAACTCAGATGTTCTTCATGGATAGAGCACATGTTGCATTTGACATGCACAGCTTACGTAAACAGATCCCTTTCACAGCACACTTTTCTTGTGACATAAAAGGACACTGTTTTAAAGACAAACCTATTTGGGAAATCAGTGATATAAAGACCATCCTTGTCAGGGAAGTAGGAGGGGCAAATATCCTCCAACTCCTCAGAAGGGGAATCAGTGGCTTAGAGAACAAAATTATGAACATCTTTAATTCTTACTCAGAAACATCTGCATATAATGTTTTACATAAGAATGTTCTTTAACCATTTCTGTGTTTCCACCCTTGTGCCTTGCCCCCCACGTCATGAAGGAACAAGAAGGACAGACTGCTGTTCTTTTTCCTGTTTTACGTTGCTAATACAGATGTGCATGTGCACGGACACACACTTTCAGGGGGTCTCTCCGGAGGTTCGGTATGGAAGTAGAATCACACTGCGCGTGTTGTCATTTTTTGCACTTCATAGTGCATCGCATATGCCTCTAAAACTCAGTACGTATAGTCCTAACCCTACCCTTTGTTACCTGATTTGCTAAGAAGATCTTTAACTGCCTCACACACAATCATGTTCTATTCCAAATTTTATTGACAATAGTCCAATGCAGAAATTGGTTGCTTGCTAGTCATGTGTCAGTTCAAAAATGCATTGGCACTAAAACCAAATCAAAAGAGAATTTCCATTTGGTGCCATTTGGAGGTGTGATGTCTCATGAGCGTTATTATAAGATCCTAGATGAAGAGATATCAAATGAAGTTACCCTTCACCTGGAGACTAGTGAGGCCCGGAAAAGACAGAATATAAATTAGTGTTCTGTAAAGATCTTTTTTCACTGAGTTGGATAGCCAGAGAGAATTTTTCTTTATATCATAATTGAATTTTAGTTGGCCAAAAACAACTTTGGATTTAATGTTTTTATGCGGTTGTTTCTCTCACCCTTTCTTTTTCATTGCCAAAATATTGTCAAGAGGCTAATAATTTTTAAAGAAATTCAATTTAATTCAGAAACTGTGTATTGAACAGTTGCTAAGCAAGTTACGTTGGTCTCAAAGTGTTTTGATGATTTTTTAAAACAACCTGTGGTATTGTTTTATTAAAGTGAAATATGTATGTGTTGTGTGTGTATACATGTATCATACATGCACAACAATACACGCCTATTGAATTGAACTGTTTTGTGAGTTTTAAACTATCTCTATATTTTAAATATCTTTCACAATTGGTAATTTGAATTTTTCTCAAAACTGAGAAAGAGATCACTTAAAACACAGTTTAGCTTTGTATATATCACATAAAGAATCAGTTAAAACGTTACATTTTTAAGTCCTGGAATATGGCTCAAAGGCACATCGTTGTTTTCTCCATGATCACCGTCTTGACTCGGGCCCCAAGCCCGCCTGGCATCTTCTTCTGCTTCTCTCATGAACTCGTCCTCCCACACAACATAACAAATATTTCAAGTCTTTTCTGAAACTGTCTTCTCAGGACCTGTGTACCATTGATCATCCCTTGTCTTCCGATATCTGCTCCTTCTTAAATGGGCATGCCCACTGGCTTATGAAAGTAGCAAGACTAATACAGAAACCTTTATTTTCCTCTGAATCATTTGAGAGTAAGTTGCCAACCACTTGCCCCATCACCCCGGAATACTTGGGTATATAATCCCTGTGTATGGATATCCATGATATTAACCATCAAATCAAGAAATTAGCTCTGATACATGACAACTTTCTAAAGATGTAGAATACATATATTGTCCCTTTATAGCAAAAGGTTCCAGTTCAGAATCATGTATTTCATTTAGTTGTCACGTGCCTTTGGTTTCCTTTCACGTGGAACGGTTTCCCAGTCTTTCCTGGACTTTCAGGACCTTGACATAGTTGAAGATTATAGACTAGTTATTTCACAGAGTGACCCTCAGTCTGGGATTGTCTTATGTGTAGATTTTAGTTATGTGATATCAGGCTATTAAGTGTTGGAATCCCTCAAAGCACAGTTTCAGGCCTCCTTGTCCTGCTGAGCCAAGTTTATGCACACTCACGGTTCCACTTCTATTTAGATGACTCACAAAGTCACATGTCAAGCTCAGGCCTCTTCAGAGAGCTCTGGAATTATAGAACCAACTGTCTGTCCTTCCTGGTTTCTACACTTGAGATACTAAGTACCAGTCTTAACACCTTGTCCTACTGATTTAGCATTTTACACATCTTTCTAATCTGTCCATCAGTGCCTACTGTACCCTTGCACTGGACTTTCACAGCTTTATACATGGTCTGTACATATGCTCTCTGGTCTGTTCTCCTTCTTCAGCCAGAAAGATCTTTTTAAAATGAAAATTTGATTGTTTCATCCCCCTTGGCTGCTTAAAACCTTGCCATGATATCCCTGTGTACTTTGGATGTGAACGCAAATGTGGCCTGCAGGGCCCTGTGCGGACTGACCCGTGCCTTCCTCCGCCTGATCTCATGCCTGACCCTCCCTGCACTGCCACATCAGCCTTCTTTCTGCCTTTGCACTTGTGCTTACCATGCTGCTCTGGTTACAGCTCCCTTGCTCCTCAGCTCATCATCTCCCCAGCCTTCCAGTATTTTTAAATAACTTTATTGAGATATAATTCACATACCATGCAATTCACTCACTTGAAGTATAAAATTCCATGTTTCTTGGTAGATAGTATAAAATGAATATACCTAATTTTAGAATATTTTCATCACCCCCCAAAGAAGTCCATATTTATTAGTAGTCATTCCTCATTCATTCCCATTCACACTCTTCACCCCACCCACCCTCACCTGTTTAGTCTGAGGCAACTGCTAATTTTTCTATCTCTACAGATTTTCCTGTTCTGGACACTTTATATAAATAAAATCATATAACATGTGGTGTTTTATGACTGGCTTCTTTTATTTAGCATAATATTTTCAAAGTCCGTCCATGTTGTAGTGTGAATCAGAACTTCCTTCCTGTCGCCAAATAATATTCCACTCTGTGGACGTACATACTTTATTTCCCCACTCATTGGTCGGTGGACACTTGGGCCAGCCTTCAAGTCTTGAATCAAGCATTCCTTCCTCAGAGAACTTCCTTGACCCGCCTCGCTAGGCCGGATCCTGCTAGGTGGGGTTTCCTTGCACTGTTGCTCTCTCCTTGGTACTGTTTCTCCTAGCTGCAATTTTATTTTTGTTTGCATGATTCTTGATCTAATTTAAAGCTGGTCTTTTCTACCATAAGTAAACTAGAGGAGGAAAGGACCATCTCTGTTTTGTCTTCCCATGGTATCCCATCACCTAACACAGGGTCATTCCATAGTAGGAGCACATTACTAGATATTTGTTAAATGAATGAGTTCTAATTCCATTCATTAAAACAAGATTGCTTCTGGCAGTCTGGATATTTGAACCATTTGTATGAATTTCCTTGGCATGGCCTCTCTTGGGCCTTAGATTAGAAGGGCCCTCCATAAACCATTCAGCTCTTCCTTTTGCCTCCAGCATGCCTTTACTCAATTGTATTTCTTAATGGAATTCCACATTTATTATATATATTTATTTGAATTAAGTTGCAAAAATATGGATGTAACTATGAGAGGCAAAAGCAGAGAGGCCTGCTGAAATTAATGCATTGCCAGACTATTGCAAAGTTGGAAAGGTCTGGGTTGCCATCAGATTTAAAGAGAAATGGGATTCCTGGGGCAAGCTTCTGTACGTGTCTGGGGGGATATTTTTTTAGTGTGTTTCTTCTTTGACATTAAAGTGTGAGAAATAGTTTATGGTTAACATTTTTGCTTGGACAAGTGGTTAGCGTGAATGACAGCAGCCGCCCTGCCTGGATTGCCTACTGTGGGTTATACACTCTGCTGTGGGCTTTTGGTGTGGAAGTTTATTTAATTCTCCCAGTGTTACTGTTATCATTTTCAGATGAGTAAACTGAGGCTTTGAGAGGAAAAGTGACTTAGCCTTTATCCCATAGGTTTTCTAATTCCAAATCTCGTGTTAACTAGAACAACTTTAGGTACTACCTCTCCATTTGGTCAGATCTCTGGGGTCTCCTTGTAACTAGGAAGTTTAAAGTAGAGAATTAAAGTAGAAAATTAAAAGCTATTAATGATTATGTCTGAATAAAATAATCTTAATGCAGTAGAGCAGGGGAAATGGCTCAGGTGCCGGAGCTGGATGGATCTGGTTTTGGCTCCAGCCTCTGCCGTTTCTTAGTTAAGCATGTTCCTTACTTTCCCTGAACCCTAGTTTCCAATTTTAAAAGTGGGAATAATTATATCAATCTCAGTGGTATAGTTAGGGATTGAATGAAATAAAACTCCAAGCCAATGCCTGATGCAGGTTAGGTGCTGAAAAAAAAATGCCACCTCCCCTTTGATGTCTTCTATTGCCATATGAATATGCAAATAAATGGCTTCAGTATAAAGTTTCATATAGCATTTCTGTTAGTACCTTTTCAGGCCAAAACTAGAAATAAATTAGGTACTAAACATTTAAAATACTGTTTTAGAAACAGTATCTTGCATTTCTACCTTAAATATTCTTCTCTTAATTTCAGCGAATATGAGTTCAACTAATACTATTCAAGCACAGAAATGAGGATAGTAATAGTCCTTGGCCCACTGGGCTCATATTCCAATAGAAGAGACACAAACAAGCAAGCTTTTTAATTCAAGCAAATGCTGTACAGCTCACTTACTATGACAAATGCTGTCGAAGCTGCAAGGGGAAATTTGACAACGTTTTCGCAGGCCAAAGGCTTTCTGAGCTCACTTCTGATGCAGTTAAACTCAAAGGCATTGTTCAGATTCCCTGCCTAGCACTCCATGGAACAAAAGGTCATCAGCCACAGGTACTTCCTATGTCTGGCTTTGAAGAGTGTAAAGCAGGAATAGACTAAGGACAAAATTGGAGGCCAACTGGAAAAGTCAAATTCGATTGATAAACATCTCTCATTGTTGTGACCCTAGTTACTTTGTTGTGAAATGGAAATTGTGAGGCCACCAAATGGCTTATTTTACTATTTACGAGGCAAGCATATTAAATATGACATAGACCAGCTGGAATTGTAGATGGTATTTCATGAAACAGTGTCAAATGTTGGGGGTAAGGGAGACAAGGAGGTGAAGTATTCCTGAGTTTCTTGGGAGTCACTTTGCTCTTAAATACACGTACACTGAAAGTTTGAACACATTTTTATGACTCCTTTGTATAAAAAGTGAATGGAATGGCTACCATTGTAATTGTGCTGCTTCTAGCAATTTGCCAGCCAAGTATGTCCAGAAATAGCATGTGTACAAAGCAGCGTATGCTTTGGCGAATCTAATAATCTCGTGAACTCCTTCGGTGCTGGTCTGGTAATCTATATAGCTTTAACGGTGAACTTTATAAAATTGAGAGCCTCATGAATCACAAGAGAAAAAACCAAAAGTGGACAGTTTTAACAATGATGGATGAATTGGTAGGGAGTAAAATTAAATGGTTGATAATAATTGTGGTAGCTCACAAAGACTGATGTTATTTACAAAAGCTCCATTTTGCATGTAATCAGATGTCTATTCCCATGAGCTGGGTCATAATTCATATTCCACTTTAATGTTCGTGGAAAATGTGCTTCTCTCTGTGTATGTATTATTTTTAGGATGTTATGTTTCCTTGGTGCATACACAATGAGCCTGAAATCCTTTAGGAATGTGTTTAATTTGAAAGTTTTATCCTCTGGGTCTGGTTAATTCAAATACACGGCTAGGAACATCACTGCGGGGCCTGAAAGAATGTAGGCATGGCCAATTACGTGCACAAAGGCAACCCCGACCAGCGTTGCCGACGCTCATTTGGTAAAAGGCAACCTCCTGGATCGCCAACACTCATTTAGTGAAAGGTGGCGGGGAGAATTTTATTCCAAACTTTTTTTTTCATCTACCCATTTCATATTTCTGCACTAATTCTTTCTTTTAATAAGCTTCTTTTATATGGAACCAGAGTTTTCTACTATTAAATTCAGGACCATCTCTGGGGCTCTTTTGAATTAAAATGTTCAGCCCAGGGACCTTTTATAAACTTGTGCCTTTCACCCACTTGTGCCTTAGCTCCAGGGGATCCCGTGGTCTCCTGTATGTTGTCTCCAATCCTTGGTCATGGGGATGGTCTGAGCTATGTTTTCATCTCTAGAAGACGGGGAAGGTCCTAAGGATCAGACTGCAGGATCACAGCTCTCAGAAAGAAACTGACTCATCCTGCCGACACAGAGGATGTGTTCTGATTCACGTCATTGAAGGACAATGGGGTCCTGGGAATTTGGCCAGCAGCCCTTCCAGGGGAGGAGTGGCTCTCTGGGAGCCGAAAGGTCTCTCAGGAGAGACGTTTTCACAGGGCTCTGTGACACCCAGTCTGACATGCGGACAGAAATGTGTCTTATGAATTGAGAAGTCTGAGGAGAAGTTAAATTTTGTCTCAGTGTGTGGAGCTATGCTGAGGGAATAATTAGAACATTCTGGAGCATCCTGAGCCTGACAGGGTCTCGTCATTTTTATACTTTATGGGGCTTTGGAGACCCAGAGACTTGGATCGGAGTCCTGGATGCTCAAATCATTGTATGTGTGATCTGGGCCTGGACTGAGGCTTTGAAGATCTTACATATGTAAGGCAATCATATTATGGGAAAAAAAGTGAAACCTGAAAGTGAGTATAAGGAGATCTAGCACATTTCTGATTTTTTCCCTTGATGAATGCTACATGAATGACTTTTTTAAGAATATCAGATTACTTTCCTCCAAATTTTGCTTGTTCCCCTGCTAGGCTGGTGTCCTTCGTTTGGGTTTTATGTAAAAACCCAACACCTGAGATTACTGCCTTCCTCCGTAGGGGTTGTGCACATTAAATAAACAGAAGTATGTCATGATCCTTGTACAGTTCCGAGCATGCCCACAACATTGCTTAGGTTTTTCTCATTCCTCATCTTCCTTTTCCCTGCATAGACTCTCTGAGGCGAGTGTAATGGGCCCCCAGTGCAGTGTTACTGGGCTGTCTCAACTGTGTTTGGTCAAAGTAGGTAGGAAAGTAGCATGGTTACATATACCAGTGTGCACACTTTGGATAGTTTCAGTTTTTGTTGAGCCACTGGGAGCTACCTATTGATGAAGACAACATGTGATGAGATCTCTCATTTCACAGAAAATCGTGACTGGGAAGAAGTCAGGTTTGTGATTATGATGAGAAAAGGCACATCTTTTATAGCTTGTTCATTTGTTTTAGTGTCTGCCCACTCCAAGGGGGTTTGCTTCGACAAAGATATCCAAAACTCTTAATGGGTACGGTGCAGGGACACCAACAGCAAGTTTGCCCTCTCCCAGGTTTGCAGCTGATCCTCAGATGCTCTCACCTCTTTGCAGCCCTGCAAAAGGTCAATGTCTAGTTCTGTTGTTGTTCCGTGCAAGGCAGTATTGTGTTGTGGCTTGGAGTGTAGGATCTGGAGTCAGGCTGCCTGTTTTAAACCCCTTGCAGCCTCAGCATCCTCACCTGTGAGACCAGGATAATAACATTCTTACCTCCGGGTTATTGTGAAGATTAAGAGCTAATACCCGTAAAACATTTGAAGCACCACCTGGACTACAGCAAGTGCTTACTAAATATTAGCTATAGTTATTTAAGTAGACCCAAGCTTGAGAAGGACGGATATCCTAGATATCCCTGCCCGGGCTTTGAGGCATTTAGAGTGCATTGAAGGAACTCTAATGGTTGGTTACTCACCATCATTCCCAAAGCTTCCTTCTCCCTTGCCAGTCTCGTATTAGACAAGGTAAACAATTAATATCACTTTCCCAGCCTCTCTTGCAGCTATGGGACCCTGCTATGGCCAATGAGGGAAGGGAGAGGGTACTTTAAGGAGGATCTTTCCATGAAGGTTTCCCCTGCTTCCTGCATTGAAATGTAGATATGGGCCTTGGAGCATTGTCCTGTACACCAAAGGGTTGGGGGTTTGATTTGTGGTCAGGGCACATACCTAGGTTGTGGGTTCAATCCCCATTCCGGCATGTAAGGGAGGCAACCAATTGATGTTTCTCTCTCACATCAATGTTTCTCTCTCTCTCATCAATAAACATTTAAACATTTTTTAAAAGAAATATAGGTATGGACTTGATGCTTGAGGCTGCTGCTATCATTTCTTCTCCTTGTGGAAAAGACCAAGAGAGTTAATAATGGTGGCCCAGAGCCCTGCCCTCCTACAACCTCTGAAGCAAAGTACTAAGGCGTCTGCCCTTAGACTTCATGTTGTATGAGGGGGAAGTGTTTATTTCTTTAGGCCACTATCAATAGGTTTCTGATACTTATAACTAAATTCATCATAACTTATAGGGAACAAGAAAAAATCAAATTTGGCACAAGGACCAGTTACCATTTGGGAAATAGAGAAGATTAGTGAGGCGGGGCCCAAAATGTCCTGAGATACCATAGAGAGCCCTTGGAGTTTCCTTAGCTTGGGTATAATGTGACTTGAATTATGCTTTAGGAAGGTAATTCTGGCTTCAAGGTCTATCATAGATTAGAACAGAGTCTTTGAAATCTAATTGGGTACCAAGATTCCTGAGGAACTTTTCAAAATACACTTTTGAGGGGACTTTTGTGCATATTCTGAATCAAAGTCTGTGAGGATGAAGGTTTTGGGAATACCTGGATCAGAGGAGGGAGACGGTGGTTGTAACAATAGCCAGGCATTGTTATTTTCAAAAAGCCATAAGAAAGGAGCCTCATTTATATTTCAGGTTTGTAAAGAGGCAGCAATTCCAACTTGGAATCCTGGCCCATCTTTGCCCAGGATATGTTGGCTTTCCCTGCACGATGCTCACTTCTAGACAAAGGGGCCTCTTCCATCCTGGCCTTTAGGTGGCAGGGTCTGAACGTGAATGGTGGGAGAGAGGACGGAATGTAAGTAACAGGTGTGAGGAGCTCTGTGGAGGTGATACTTGGAAGCTGACTCAACCTGGGAGCCAAAACGGGGAAACCAAAGGACATAGGAAGCATTTCCCACTGGTAGAACTCTGGCATGGGTAGCCCCCATGGGATTTGGAAGGAAGATGCAGCATTCACAGCTGGTTTCACTGGTACTTCCCACAGGGCCCTTCCGTGGTGATGTCCAGCAGACACTTGGGAATGTGCATCTGGAGCTCCTGAGAGAAGTTAGCCATTCCTTTGATGGTTAATTTCACAAGAGGCATAGTGAGGGGCATAGAGAGAAGAGACAGGGCTAGAGGTCAGTGCGTTGACCGTGGGAGTACACTGGGAGCCAGAGCAGGAATCAGAAGATGTTTGGGAAGTGGGAAAAGAACCAGGAGTGGCTCTGCTAAGGAAGTGAGCAGATGGGCTGAAGTGAGGGTGATTGGCATATCACTGGAGAGGGCAGTGAGGACGCGGTGGGGAAGTTCATGAAGGGGTTAGGTCATCACTAGTCAAGTGCAGAAGAGGCAAAGCAAGGTGCACAGAGTTAAGGAGGGGATTGTGAAGGACTTGAAGTAGCAGAATGGTTTATTCTTTTGGGAGGAGCACCTGAAAAGGTGGGGGCAGGGCTGGACAGGAGGATTGCTCAATTTTCAACTCTTCCCCAACCACTGCAGCGCAGAACATCCTGTCTTCTGAGTATCAACAGCAGTTATTATCTGAACCAAGCTATTGCGTTAGAACTAAGACTGAATCTTCCATTGGCCTCTAATTGTTTGGGTGCCAATCTTATCTCTTAAAAATCTCACAGATTGTCATTAGGGCAGAGTGGTGTTTACTATCTGCTTGACAAACAACTCCAGGAATTACCGCAGAAAATGAGGGAGGAACCCAGGGCGGGGGATGTCTTTCCTCTTTAAAGAAAGGGCATGATTTGGGACAGACATGGGGAAAATATTACTTTAAAATGTGGGAAGCACAGCCAGAGAACAAATGGGGTCATCATGATAATGCGGGAAGTATGGGGTGAGGGAGGGCGGTGATGTCACGTTCGGAAGCGCTGTGCTGTAGGGTGTGTGGTGTATTCTGCTGGGTACATTGTGTGGAGCCAGGAAGCCAGTGCATCTCTGTGCCTCGCAGCAACAGGGTCCTTTTGCATCAGAGGGCTTCAGAGATGTTAAGAGCATTTGGGGACCTTAGCAGAACTAAAAAAGATCTTTCCTTTCAGAGGTTGTAGTGAACAAGATGGAAAAAAAAAAACTCAGACGGGGATAGAGGTGGATAAGCTCTGCTTGCTTTAAGCCCTTTAGCCTGGACACAGGTCTAGATGTAGTCTTGGACCGTTTCAGGTCCTCTCTCTGTTGCAAAGGGCACAGGCTAACTGGCTCAGGTGCTCGTACACTTCATGTATTGGCACATAGAGACATATATATATATATGTGAGTACATATGAATGAGCATATATGTATAATGAGGATGTACATGAGTACATCATCATATTGTACATGCTTATATGGTTGAGGTTACTCTATGCATATATATATCTACTTATATATGGGTACCTATACACATGATACGAGTTCAGCATACAAATGTATGCAGATATATTTACACACATGAGTATTCATGAATTCAAATACAGATATGCACATACAAGTGATGTAGAATATATGTGTGCTCTACCTTGCACACATATCCCCTTACAATTTGGGGACCAATGGCACCTTACATTTATGAAGTATTTTAGATAATTTTTCAGATTGTTTTTGGCATCCTTTTCTCCCTCTTTTGATTCCTAAAGCAATCTTGGAATATTGTGGGCGGGGGAGGAAGCCCCTTACATAAATGAGGCAGTAAGTCCATTGTGGCTCTTGGCGTCTGAGCTGCCTGAGGGCATAGAGCAAGTGACAGCAGCACCAGGCAGAGGCCTCAGGAACTTGCTACTTTGAGCCCACTACACTTCGCTGAGGAATCAGGAGGTGAGGCTCTTCTAAGTTAGTGAAAAGTCTGGATTATATTTATGAAGACTTTTCTACTATGTATATTGAAATATAGTGGCCTAACAAAGTATTCCATAGGAGAGTTCTTTTGGGGACCCATTATAATAAATAGAAAGGCAGTTGAACAGTTTTACCAATATTCTATATAAACGGTGCTTCTCATTGCTTGAGACAGGCTCACTCCATCATGTAGGTTGAGTGTGCGTTGCTTTAGTACTCATTCTGATATTATTTGCTCTGCCAACCCTTCACCCCTTAGATAACAGCAACATGTGGCCCCGCCCCTGTCAGGATTATCAACACAGGGAACTTTGGGAACTAGAATTTATATAAGTTTTATCTGTCCCAGCCATTAGGATGGAATGCACATGTGTTTGTCTCTGGGACAGTTAGAAATGGAAATAAATGCAAAAATATGCTTTTCTGGCAAGTCATCATTTTTAATACGAAAACGGAAAGCACAAGACAGCTTTGTTTTGCCTTTTTTCGGGGTTGTGGTTGCTTTTCTTTTCTTGCTTCCTGGCTTTTGCTAGAAAGAAACTTGTTCATTTCCCACCCACTTCACACCCCCTCTCCCAAGTTGAAGTTTCTGTCCACGGTCATCCTTTTAAGTGCTCCGTCTTAGAGAAGGGAGAAGAAAAAGAACTGTGATTTAAAATATATATGTACATTTTTTTAAGCTTGCAAACTGGGATTTCTCGACTTAATTTGTGTTCTTGAGACATGGGAGTCAAGTTTATATATAGTTTTTGATGTAGGACCTAATTAGGCTCTCAGCATATCTTAATACTTTCTGCTACATCTGCATTAAAGATAACATTGCATATATTTGCATTTCATTTACATAAAAAGTTAGCCATGCTACATGTAACAATCACTTCAACCAAGTACCATTGACAGCAAATATTTTGAATGAGCACATGAAAATCCATGTCTACATAAAGCCTGTCCTGGATTCTGTCACGTCTCTCTCATTGGAACTTGCTTATGTGAATCACAGTCCGACGGAGCCCTTGAGGTGAAGCCAACAACTAAGGATGTAGGAATCAAGAGGGTCTGATGCATGCCATACACTCAACCGGGGAACGAAAGGCTCAGTTGATACTCATGTTGATACTGTTTATAATTTTATCAATAATGATAATCAGTGGTAATAATAATGGTGCGATTTTCATGGTGTGTTTTAAAACAGAGGGGATAACCTTGAAATAAAAGTATTCATTCATTTCTTTCTTCATTCATATGTCTCTGGATGAATCTATATGGGGCAGCCTTATTTCCAGGTCTCACTTAATGAATCTCAGGTTTATCTGGGCCATTTGACTTTAAAAGTCAGCTTTCACCAGGGGACTGCGCCACACTTTCCTCAGAATGAGCTGCTTTTTGCGTCTTAGGTCTTGCATGCAGCAGGCACATTTCCTATGTTTCAGCCTGCTTGGTGACCCACCTCCCAAGTTCGTACCCCCTTACAGGTCCTGAAACCTGCAGGCAGACTCCAGAGTGCAGTTTATGGACATCAGGCATGGTGGCCACCACTTGTGGTGCGCAGGTCCTTCTGTATGTAGTCGGGGAGCCCAAAGCTTGTTCTGTGGAACACACTCTTTCCAGGGGATGTTCTTTAGAGATGGTTCTAAGCAAACACACCTTTGAATTGTTACGTAATTTTACCTCTTCTTGGAAAGGCACAATGCCTAGAATAAAAATCTTGCTTAATTTTCTGTAAGTTGGTGTTTCCCAAACCTTTGGGACCATGGACACCTTTATTGGCATGCCACCTGTTTACCCCACGAGACCAGTTTTCTGCGGTGATTTCAGAAATCGCTGTTCTAATTTAAGAACCCCAAGAACAACAGGAAGCGCAAGAGGAACAGTAATAATAGTGGCTAGAATTTGCCAAGAGCTTCCTGAGTGCCAGGTACTGGGATGCTTTACTTGCATAACCTTAACTAATTCCTGAGGTTGAAGTGTCAGATCTGTGTCATCTTGGTGCTGATAAGATGAAGACCTAGAGATGTTAAACAGCTTGCTCCTCATGTTGCTGCTAAGACGAGTAAAGGGTAAGACTTGGAATCAGGTCGATGCTCTTATTTACTATTGTGTTTGTGGTCTCTCACAAGGCCTGATGCTCTTCTGTTTCCAGGCTACCAATGCATCTCCTTCAGTCATTTCTTAAGTGTCATGACTCAAGTCCTTTCACCCCCCAGACACCTTCCCCCTGGTTCATCCGTGTCCGATTTGTTATAATGAACACAGTGCCCCAGATGGATGCTGAGGTCCAAGGAGTAGGGCAAAGCCATCACCTCCCTTGCCCTGCACCTTCTACTTCCATTAATGCAGCCTAAGATGCAGTGACTCTTTTATAAGTATAGTTATATCATTTGGAGCATATTCTCTGAATTGTTCAGTCTTCTTTCCCCATGTATGCAGCTAATTCTTAAAAACAGATTTGTGTTCTAGAACGAATTGCCAACCTCCTTAAGCCTCAGTTCTGGTGAGTAATAATAGTGCAGACCGCCCAGCGTCGTGGGGGCAGAAGACGCGCATGTGCCGTTCCCGGTATAGTGACTTGTACGTCATAACGCTCCAGTAACTGTTAACTGGTGTAATTATTGTTGCTATGAGAAAACTGGAAATTTCTGTTGAGCAAAAAGCCTATTTTCCTAACCTTTTTGGTGCATTTTAGTGTAATTAATTTTTCTTTACTTTAAAAATTTTGAATTAATATCTCAATTTATAAGAGCGGTTTTGTCGGTGCATTTGAAATGACTCGCACACTGCTGATTTAGGCAGTTTACATTTTTATATACATGTTTAGCTAGTTTTTAAAGTCGCAAGACTCTAAGGAAAGAAACTAATCCTTAGTTGGCAGGCAAGTTCCTCCCTGAATCTTTGGATTAAAATAGAATCTGCCGCCAGGGCTTTCCTTGTCTTCTGTGATTGAGATCTGTCTCAAGGAGAGACGTCCCTTCCTATGCACGGCAAGTGCATTCTTTAGAGAAAGCATTTGCAACTTTAATGTTTATCGATAGACACACTAATTCTCTTGATGATGGTAATTAATAAGGTGCTTATAGCTGCTTTTGCGGTAGTTCAGTGAGCTTTAGGCTAGCAGGGAGATCTGGTGCTTACTGTGAATGCTAGAATCAAAGATGCTAGAGGAAAATGTAGAAAATGGAGTAGAAAGATTAAGGTTTTAGTAGATAAAGTGACTCAGATTAAAACAATCTGAAAGCAAACCTTGGTAAGACAGCAAGGTGTGAAGATCTGACAGCTTTCTGGGGAGAAAAGTTGCATTTCTCATTCCTTTCCCCTCAACTATGCTGTTAATTTTGCCTGCCCATTTGTCTTCCTACCCCTTGGTCTGGTCTGTGTTAGTTAGCAGTGTGAGGTGAAACATTGAGGGGGAAACATTTCACTTCCTAAGGCTTAGATAGTACAAGCCAAAACATTTTGTCATACCAGGTTTTGAATAATTGGTCCAAATCTACACTTAATTTCGCCTTAGACAGCCAGCCTTGTAACCCTAGTTAACCTGTGTTTTCTCCCGTTCTTTCATCCTTTGGAAATGAGGTCCACAGAATACAAATTCAGAAAGGCAGAAATTCTAACTCCTCAGAAGACAGGAATAGAAGTCAAAGTGACCTCAATAAATCAAAAGCAACTTGAAGTTCAATGGGGACAAATGTAAGGCAGGATACTTATCTCCAATAAATGGACTCTCACAAATGTAGTATTATCTGAGCACTGTAGTGGTAGAGAGTGTCTTGATCAACGATATGAGGAAGACATCGGTGGCCTTGTCGTCGGACCTACTGTGTGCAGGGCCTTCTGCCTAAGTCCATATTTACAAACATATTGTGGTAATTGCTACCATAACTCTCTAAGCTCTATGTAATATGTTCTCTTATAGATGTGGAAGCTGAGGTGGAGAGAGGTTAAATAATTCGCTCAAGTGTTCACAGTTAGTAAATGATGAAGCGGGTTTTGGACTGTGCTCTTTCGACTTGACCAGGAGCATGTCATTACAGAGCTATTCTTTAGAAAGCCAACTCAGTTCTTGGCTGTATTAATTTGGATTTCACTTGAGAACCAGATAATAACCTTCCCAGTATATTATACATTAATTGAAATTTGAAAGGAAAATGAACAGCAGGAACTGGAGCAAGCCCAGAACTACCCCACCCAGTGAGAGAGGCAGTGGAAGAAATTTAAAACTGAGCTAATAGGAAAAGGCACAAGGTGTTTAGGACTTCCTAGCTGGGAGGAATGCAGCTATGGGGTGAATGGCACATGAATTGCCTATAAACATCAAAAAGGCAGTAATAAAAATTTACATTTCGTATAAACATTGCAGTTTACAAAGCACTTCCAGATCAGTGGTCTCCTTGGCTTCTCACAACAGGCTTCCAGAGTAAGAGCTGGCTGGCTTTTTGTATGAAGGGTCAAATGGTTTAATATGTTTGGCTTTGAGGACCATGTGATCTCTGTCACAGCTCCTCAGTCCTGCTGTCGTCACATAGGAAAGCAGCCCTGGACAGTTCCTAGACAGATGTCGAGTGGCTGTGAACCAATAAAACTTTATTTACCGGAAGAGCTGGCAGGCTGCATTTGGCTCTGGGGCTGTAGTAATAGGAATATGTATTATTATTCCCCGGATACAGATGAGGAAATGGAGGCTCGCAAAAATAAAATGACTTGTCAAACGCAACTCAGTGAAAAAACAAAGTCTGTGGAGCTAGAATTCATTTCCCCGGCTCATGGTTTGATGATCGGTTAGCTAAATTGAAGACGTGTCCCCAGAAAGATTTCAGGGAAGTTTGTCATCCAAGATGCTATTTGCCTGCGATGGTGATTAAAGTTTGGAGCAGACTAATCTGGAAGTTAGGTGACTACCAGTATAGTGAAACAGTATTTACCAAGCATTTGAGAAGGGGTATCAGGTCAAAAAACATTTCCAAGCTTGCCTAAAATTTCCATTATTAGAGTAATTACTTAATGCTCTCCCTGAGACATGAATTTTACTTGAATTACAGCATTTTCTGTACCTGGGAGATTAAATACATTAGGTGACTTACAATTCATTTGTCTAGTTATCATGTTAATAAAGGGGGGGATTGAGAGGGAGTAAGGCAGTGTACGAGTTAGCATTTGTGGGATTTGGGGTGGGGCGAAAAGCTGTCAGCAAAGATTACTTTACTAGCGTGGGTGTCCTAATGTGAACAAATGGGGAAATCATTAATTTTTTATCTGCTAAATTTATTGGGTACTTAATACCATCTTCTAGCACATGTTCTGAGATCTGTGCTCAAATGAATTCATTAAATGCCCCAAACAATTCTGAGGGATGGATGCTGTTACTGTTTCCATTTTAGAGGTAGGGAAACTGAGGCAGGCACAAAGGTCACATCAAAATCCTGGGCAGCTCTGGGGAAGGGAAGCTGGGCACCACTGGGGAGCTTGGACTGCACACCCTTGCTTTCTGTGCAAGTGGCTGAACCAGGTGGTCTTCCAGCTCTTTATGTTTCTTTAATAGAGATGTAAATTGAGGCAAACTCTCGAGACTGGGCACATTCTCTGGAAGTTAATGCGTCATGCCTGTTGAGGCCCCCTGGCACAAATTCAAGCTCAAGAATGTTTCCTCTTGTTTGCTGAAAGAATTCTTAAATGGGCACTTGTAGCAAGCTTGGTTAAACACACCCTGCTTGGGGTTAAACCCTCATAAAGCAGAACAGCTCAAGTGACCCTAATAAACGCCAGATACCAAGCAGTGCCTGGAGTAATTCAATATATTTCATACGTGTCAAGTAGTTAATACTTGTGTGTGTGTGTGTGTGTGTGCATGCGCATATGTGGGAAAGCTTTTGCAAATATACTTTCAATAAGAGTGTTTTCCCAATATCTCCCTTGAGAAAATAGAGGGGAATGCCACTTTTCTTGCCTCTTCAGATTACAGCTTTTATTTCAAATCACTGTTCTCACATAAAATAGACAAGATATCTACATTTTAAAATAAACAACCAATGCAAAACCTTTTATCATTTTATTAGTCTTGACATCATTAGTTTTAGGATATCATTATTATTAGTTTCTTCCCAAATTTCCATTCTTTCCTAAGGATTTAGAAACTTTAATACCTGTATGGTGAGAAATAGATTGAATAGTGAGATAATGCATGCTTATAAAGGAAGAGATAAAGAAAGAGAATGTGAAGATACAGATAGTGGGAAAGAAAGAAAGAAATACGAAATGGAGATAGCCAAGAAAGGGTAGGAAGCTAGAAGTGAGTGCAGTGGAATGAGGAGGAAGCAATGCTGAATATGGAATCAGAAAATCTGGGTTCAGTTCTCACCTCTGCCCTTTTGCCTGCATGACCTTTGACTCATCACTTGACCTTCATCACATTGCTTTTCTATCATACAATAAACAAGCTTTAAAAAGTGTTTAAGTGATATGATGTGGGTTAAGGCATTTGGCTTAATCTAGAAAGATGTGTGGCATCTAAGTCAGTGTCTTTGAATAAAAGCAAAACAGAACTAAGGGACCAGGATCAAGGTGTGAGTAGACAGGAAGGAAGCATCTCAAGGAATTAATTCATTTGTGTGTTCTCCGCAAGAGCGCCCATTTCCAAGCTCTGAAAATTCCCGGACCCTTCTCACTGTTCACTATACCTTACACCGCACCCCCTTACATCTAAGTCTTTCTGTTACCAGGTCACCAGTTTTCACCAGAACTTTACAAGCCTGCAGTTGGGTCTAGGATGTGTACCATCCTATCCATGGGCACTTAAAGGGGTAATTTTGGTACTACAAGGACCTTTTAGATGGGACTCAAGGTGACTCTACTGGACTATGATAGTATTAGACTCCGTTTTCAGCGTGCCTTAAAGATTCTGTATAGAAAAGTACCCCAGACTCTATCAAACATAGGCTTTTCTTCCCCAAAGCTAGGGATTTTCATAAGCTAGATTTAAATTTAATTCTTCTCTCCCAGTGTCTTTTCTTTTTAACTCACCATCTGACAGGGAATAGTTAGTATATAACCCAAAGCATATGTGGTAAGCTTGTTCCTCTCTGCCTAAATATGAGTTTAATAAAAAATAGCAGTTAAACATATGTTAAAAATGAAGCAGTGCAGTTGGGGGCAAAGACTAAAAGGCGACACAACTGTTTATTAGTTGTGTTTTTCATTTTCATGTTCAGAGAATTTTAAAACCCGGATTTTTTTCCCTACGCCTCGGCCAGATCCGCACAGTTACTCTATTTTGGTCTTTATTTCCTACCGATAAACACTAGCTTGACAGTGTTGAAGTCCATGTCCAAAGCAATGAACATAATTATCAAGTAAATGAATTAGGATCCTTTTTCATGTCCATTGTCCAGGTTAATGATGTCAGGGCTTATAATGTATTACCTCAAGAGAGAGCTTTGGCATTACATGCAGAAATCAGTGTAAGAAGTGTTAAGTGATCTTGGCTCTCTGGATTTCAGGATTCGTGAGCTTTAAACGTGGGACAAATTAGATGGTTCTGTTTCTCCTTGTCGCTTACAGCTTTAGGACAGCCCACCTGACTTAAAATCGGTAATTTGTCTTGACCTTACCAGTGAAAATTCACTCACCAGTTTCTCTTCCCTGTGTCACAAGGATGAATCAGAGTAGAGACATCTTTCATTCTGGTGTGACTGCCTGCACCAAACCGAACTCATTTGAAGGCTAGGACTGTGCCCAGAGTCCTGGCTTTGCCTCATTGCAGTGAAGCCAGGGCGGCAAGCCTAACTTTTCATTGCGATGTGAATTCTCCTTAAAATAATTTTTTGCTCTATGTGTATGACATCAGTGGCAACTCTCTATCCATCCTGCTACCCAAATGGGCTGCTTTATAAGGAAAGAGAGGCAACATCAAGACAGAGAATGGAATGGAGGACACCAGAGTTAAGGTTCTTCTCACAAAGGTGTTGGCACAAAAAAGCTTTTAAGACTCAAAGTGATGAATCAATAATGATGTATAATGGTCCTTTGGATTCAACGCTCATTTGCTCCTTGCAGCAGTCTTGTGAAGTAGAAGGTAAGGCGCCTGTTTCGAATTCCATTTTAAAGATAGGAGACCAAGGCTCTGAGGGGCCAAGGAGCATTCAGGGTGGCAAGTGATGGGACCTGGTACTTTCTACACCTTTGGTCTTTCTAATCACGTCGAATGGGTAACTTCCTATTCCCGAAGTTGCTCCTGGTCGGAGTTGGCAGAGAGGAGGAAAGGCTGTATATGTGTCCCTGTAGTTCTTCTGTGTCATTTATTTTCAAGTCTTTTCCATTGTTTGGGTGTCGGTGTAACTGCATGCAACTTTCTAAATAACATAATGTACTCAGTTGTGGGATTTTTATCTAATGAAATCAAAGATAAAGCTTTAAAAGGTGATAAATAGTAAGATATGGCCATAAGAGAATTTCTGTTTTCTTTTCCATAGGATTTCTTTCATTCTTGTAAACGGTACATATAAATTACTAGACAATAGTGTCAAGTCACACTGCTGGGAAGTTTAGTTTTCCTTTGTTTCTGTGAGTCAGCTCTCTTCCACCCCTCAGGGGAAGACCCCAAGGCCGGCATCACTCTTGTCCGCAGAACTGCCCTGGGCTCATCCCTGTTCAGGTGCTTTAAGCACCTGCTCCATGGGAGACCCAACCAACACCTGGTCTGTGGCTGCAGGAGTGTGGCCAGATCTCTTGAAGGGACTAAATCAAGTATTTTCCAAAGCCCCATTAAACTCAGTAAAATAAATGTCATTTTCTTGGGTCTTGTGAAGGAAAAAGGGTAGCCATAAAATGTAGTAGAAAGTGAATTCCAATTTTTTGGTCATTTAGCCCCTACCCCCTCAAAAATTGGAAATTCTTTGTACCCCCTTGCACATGCTTATCTAAATTTTGACTTTAAAAAATTTTTATCATAAGTTGAAATAGCAGCAAAGGATATAACTCCTGGTAAATTATAAATATTTACATTTTAAAATAAAATTGATCACTTTTGAAAATGCACCCAGTGAAATCTAAGTACTGTTTGGAGTGAATATTTGCCATTCTTCATTTGTTTTTAAATACATGAACAAGCTGTTCTTTAACACTCAAAATTTTACATTATTTTTCCTTTGAACTTGTATTTCTGTTACATTTTTCTGTGGAATTTTATCCTCATGTTATATATTCTTGTGCTTAAAGGCCTTTTATTGATAATGCTATTATAATCCTTTGCAATAAAAATAAGTATAAAATAAATTTTTATTTTAAAAATTCTCTGATCATAAAGCTCTAAGTAATAAAGTCTTCTAAATTGATTTATCATTACAATGATTCCAGTACAAAGTTGATCAAAACAACATAAATATATTAAACATTTCAATAAGTAATTATTAAATGTAAAAAGTAAAAATTTATGCCCTGGCTGGTGTAGCTTAGTGGATTGAGTGCAGGCCTGTGAAAGCAAAGGGTAGCCTGTTCGATTCCCGGTCGGGGCACATGCCTGGGTTGCGGGCCAGGTCCCCAATTGGGAGCATGCAAGAGGCAACCACACATTGATGTTTCTTTCCCTCTCTTTGTCTTTCCCTTCTCCTCTGTCTAAAAATAAATAAAATCTTTTCTAAAAAGTAAAAATTTATTGGAAATGTATTTGTTAATGAGATGAATGGGCTTTATTTTCAATTATTTCAACTCATAGATGAATATTTTTTATTGTTAAGGGTTCAAGGCCAGTTCCATTACTAGCTTTAGTTTTTATTGTGTACATGGTGAGAAACAGTGTCTACATATCATGTGATGGGACAGATGGAGTTCTGTTAGGTCATGTCATTTCTGTCTTTGAACTTCTGAATAAGCCAAAACCAAACCACCACCAGTAGCCATATTTATTGATCTCAGTAAATTTCTTAGGTCTTCCATTGATTTTGTGAAAAGTAAAAAATTGGTGGGCACCTGACTTCAAAAAGCATTTCTTACCCGTTCATTAAAGTCATCTACTTTCTTGATCTGTACCAAAAAGTGTATCACAAGGCTTTACCAAGATATTGACTAAAAATTATGTACTTTTTTTACTTAGTGATATGCTGCTTAACTTGATCTACTTAGAAAGTGTTAGCAATTTAGAAATGTTGGTAATTTGAATATATTTTCACCTACCAAATAATATATTTTAAATTCTCACTTGAGAATGCATTTATTGATTTTAGTGTTGGGGGAGAAATAGAGATAGAGAAACATTGATCCATTGCCTACCTTATACACCCCAACTGGGGACCACATCCACAACCTAGGTGCGTGCCCCGACTGCTATCGATCCCGCCGCCTCTTGGTGTACAGGACATGCTCTAACCAAGTAAGCCACAACAGCCAGGGCCCAAACAATGTTTTTAACATAATTGTGGTAGAAATTCTTTGATCACATTCTTTAAGTACCATATTCATCAATCTTTGGATCTGAAATTTAGTTCATTCAGTGCACAGGTAACATAGCCTAATTGTCCTTGTCATTCATTCAACCAGCCAAATCAGATTTATTTTGTGTCAGAAAAAGTCTCACTTCATTTTTCAATGAACATATTTAATATGCATCCCCCTGACAACCAGGTCACTTCTGAATTCAAATTTTAACATAGAATTTGATTAAGATATACCTCTATGAGGATAAGGTTTATATATATGTGTGTGTGTATATGTATATATTTGTATATTTATATATTTATAAATATATATTATATATTATAAATATTTTATATATGAGGGACAATTATTCAATGAGAGAGAGAGAGAAGGAGAAAGGTGGAGAGATGCTGATTGAGGAATGGAGCTTTGGAACCAGGGACTTGTGGCCTGGATGTGGTAAGGCTGCACAGTAGTTTTCATTGACTCTTCATTCCAGTGGGGTCTCTAAGAATAGTTGAGGGATAGAAGAGACGAGATTGTGAAAACATAATTATTGCCATTCTTACCACCACACTCCACCTATCAGAATTCCCCAACCGTGTCAAAATATACTATTTTTAACTCTTTACAGAAGCCCTCACACACCCTGGGATTTATCGCCCACTTTGATTTCCAGTGATCATTTTTAACCTCTGTATCAGATCAGGCTTTTCTGGGCCACTCCAGTGCTGTTCAGAGCTCTGGACAGTGTGGTATAGTAGATTTGCGAAGGTGAGTGTCACGTGCTTCTCCTGCCGGTAGGAGAAGGATGATTGTAAGGGGCAGGCGAGGATACTGCAATGGACCTTGAGCACAGATGCGTTCTCAGACAAATTTAGGGAAGAATCTTAGAGGAATAAAAATTCTGGAAGTTAATTCCCTTGACACTATCTGTGCCCATGTACTTCTTGTAAGGATTTTTGTGACCCTTTAGGTATGTATGTACATTCCCTAGTTTTCAAGACCGCAGTAATAGAGAAAGAGATAACTTTACAAAACCAATACTATAATTTAAAGAAGGCTAGAATTTGGGAGGGGTGGGGAGCCCAGTTGCATCTAACGGGCACTGGTAAGGCGTCCTTCAGGCAGAATATATGTCCCTTTGATTTCGGGTCGATGTCCTGCCTAAGACAACGAACACTGTGTATGAGAGCCCGAGAACCCCTCCTAGAATTGGTGTGCTCCAGAAGACAGGCGAGAGAGGAGACAACAACAGCGTTTATTGAACAGGTATTGTGTGGGAGTGGTTTCACACGCCTTAGTACATTTATTTCTCACTCTACATGACAGAGGCAACGTGACCTTTCCTTCGGCCCAGAGTCAGTCAGTGGTTGTGCCTGGCTTCAGAGTCCATCGGGGATGAAAGGTCTCTTCTTGAATCCTCCTGAGTCCCAAGGAGTCAGGTGATCGTAGTCAGAATATCATCCCTGAAGAAGAGCTAATTTTATTTTTTTTTTTAGTTGTGAAAGAAACACATGTTCATTGTAGCAATCATTAAAAAAAAAAAAGAAGAAGACTAAGCAGTAAACAAAAATCACCTCTGAGTCTACGGCTCAGATATGATTACAGATATTTTAGAGTGTATGTATTCATGAGGAAGGACACAGGTACACAACCACGCACACACTCATTCTCACAGCAGAGAGAATGAGTGTGTGTGGTTTAGACCAGCACCCACCTGGGTTTAAACTTCCACACCTGCAGTGTCTTTATCTGTCACAAGGTGATAACAGCATATACTTCATGGGGTTGTTGAGTGTTACATGAGGTGTGTGGGTAGGTAGGTAGGTAGATAGACAGATGAATAGATAGGTAGCTTGGTTTTAGACTTCTTTTGGTTAGCAGCATTTTCTGAACATTTATCCATTTCATTCCTTATGTATTGCTCTAAGCCTGACTTTTAGTCACATCCATTGTGTTATTTAGCCAGTTGTCCCACCATTAAACATTTTCTTTCCAACAATTTGCTTTCTTAGACACTGCTGTGATGAACTGAAGGTGACTGATAAAATAAACTGCTAAAACTGCAAGTTTAGTATAGGGCGTTTCCAACATGTTACTCACTTCAACTCCAGAAATATAAGCTCTACTCATTTATATTTCAACTCTAAATAGACACGAGAGTGCCTGTTTGCATTAACCCTCACGGACGGTGGTATTATCTTTCTTTTTCATCTTTGCTAATTGGATAAGATTTAAAAAGTGTAACACATTTTAGTTTGCATTTCTTTGATTGTAAGTGAGGCTTGACATTCTTTTTTATTTCTTTAGCCTTACAACAATCTAACAATGAAAATGCATGCAGGTGTTTGTTCTTCTTACTTGCTTAGTGTTATTTACTCACAGTCTGTATTCATCTCTTTTCTGTAGGAGGCATAAAATTAAAGTTAAGCTTTCCTGGAGCGGATGTGTATGCATAAGAGGTTTAATCAATAACTGACAGAGGAAGTGGGGGCTCAGAGTGCCCTCCCAGGGCTCTGTGGATTCTTTATCTTTGAATCTGGCTGCTGCTTCTCTGACAGGTGTACTTCTTAGCTCCGGGGACCTGGACCAGACAGCCCTCTGCTCTCACTCTGCCCGATGTGCCTTGGGACTCTGGACGGTGCAGAAATCCATATGGTCTGGAGAATACAAAAGGTCACAGGCTTATTTTTAGACAGGGAAAATGAAACTCCGTTTTAAACAGAAAGAACCCTGTAATAGGGTGTATCCTCTTGCTGTGTTATTTGTCTTCCGATATTAGTTGCTCTCTGTGCTTCTCGGTCTCGCTTCATCTCCACCCTGCCTCTCTTTCTGGCAAATTACACTTTTCCATGACAGGAAATGCTGTCCATAAAGAAAGCAAATGCTCAACAAGGAATTTAAATAATAGAAGAAAATGTCCTAAACCTGGGAAAATCTTCTTGTTTGCAAACTGACAGGGTGAGAAGGAGTTTTCTCACTTTGCAAAGAATGGACACTTCATCTTGTCTGGGTTCTCTGCACTCAGAGATCTGAAACCCGTGACAGAACTCCCTGCTGCTTCAGCCCTTCCGCATCGGGATTTTGGTTTATTCCCTGGAAAAAAAAAATTCTTTTCTGACCTCGACAAAAGATTTCTCACTGAAAGAGAGAGACTGAAAGAGACTGAGAGAGAGACCGTGTGAGAGAGACAGAGAGAGGGGGACACAGCAGCCAGGGCCAGGCCGGTGCCTTTCTCCCACCATTTCCCCGTTCATTTGCTTCCCACCAGGGAGAGAGGCCTGGCCTCGTTAGCCACTGCTGGAGTGAATTGGAACTATTATCCGTACCTTTTCTCACATTTCAGCATTTCTTTCTTCTTCTAAAAGCCATCTGGGATAAAGATAATTTCTTCCTAAAAGCTGGCTCTGTTCTCCCCAACCTCCCATGCCTGACCTTGTTTTGCATTTTGGAGTTAAAAGAACATGAAATAAACTTTAGAACTTGCTTGATTAAATAGATTAAATAAATATTCACAGCTACACACAAGCCCACATGGTCAATATGACCACAGTAGGCATATGTAGACACCAAAGATAAATCTAGTTTGTCTTTGAATTTCAAAAGTTGGCATCTCCCAGCTGGAATCCTCAAGTGGGCCTGCATTCATATATATTCAATGCCAGCATAAGCGGGATCCTAATTAATGAGTGTGTTAATTCTTCTTTGCCAGCTGGGGACAAAAACCATTGTTTGGTCTCTAGCCATTGTGTGTGTGTATATATGTGTGTGTGAATTTGAAATCTCCAGATTTCAAATCACAAGATCAGCAGATTATAGAGTCTTTTCTACCCCTTAAGATTTTTAAAAAGTGTCGAAATTCTTTTTTATAATGGTTAATAATCAGAACCAGTCTCTCTCTCTCTTTTTTTTTTTTTTTTTTTGGCTGCATGATATATAAGCTTAATGGATGCACTGAGTTATAGATGTTAGATAGTTATATCCTTGTATTTTCGAGTGACTTAGAGAAAACCAGTTTTATGACATCGGTAAGCTCAAGATATTTATATTCCCTGGCTGGGTGCATCCAATAACTCCTTTTCAAATTGGAACATCAGCTCCAAGGATGAAAGGATCACTTCTCAGAGTTTAAACCCTAAAGCGGCATCATTCATAAGAATGATTTGCTTGCAGAGATTAGCTCTCTGACTAGATGATTCTTTGGATAAAGTAAGAAGTGGGCTGTCTAGTTCCTAAATTACAGGTAGACTGCATTCAGAAACTCTAAGGTATTTTTTCAATATGATAAAGCCCTTTAATCTCTCTGCATGGCATTGTTTTAGCATTGAGCAAGGCTCCTCAAAGCCCAAGATTAAATTAGGAGAACTCCCCCTGCTGCTTCTATTGAATTGAGTTAATATAATGAGTTTATTGTTAAATTAAACAAAATGAAACTTGCCATGTGGAAGAAATACGGCTGAGATCGCAGTGGGATGTTTTCCCTTCCTACCTTGCTTCCCTATTGCCTAGAGGTGGCTTCCTGACTCGGCGGCTGCACCTCCAGCACACTGACAGCACTTTCCCTGGGAGATGAAGGCTGAGAGGTGAGGTTGGCACTTTAAGCAGAAAGCAACCTTGGAACTTTCAGGGTGGTCAGACGTGGTGCCCAGGCTGCCTATGAGGAATTCCTTCTTCGTAGGTGCAGGTGCTAGTGTTGCGTGGACATGGCTTCTGCTTCCCTCCCATTGTTTCTATGAAAAGACAAGGATGAAGCCCGCCAGCCAACCCACTGCAACAGCCTGGCAGAGAGAGGAGCTTATTAGGCAGCAGTCAGCTCCCCAGCTGCCCCTCTTGTCCATCAGTTGCCTCTCCGGCTACCTTCTGTTTGATGTTTGCGGTCTCCGCTGCACAAGCAGTGCCCTTTCCTCTTGCTCACTTGATCTGACTCTTGCCCAGATCGTCACATGGCTGGGTCCTTTTGTCATTTTGTTCTTGGTTTAAAAGTCACCTCTTCAGAGAGCTCTTTTTCCCTTTGCCACGTAGAAGTAGCCCCTCAGTCACTCTCTGTCATATTCCCACTTTTTACTGCTTTTTGGCAGGTATGATGCACACTCTTTTGCCCAAATTTTTCTGGGGAAAATAAGGATGCGCATTATACATGGGTATAATGACTATACACCATAGGTATGATAATCCCGTGTATAATGCACACAAAACATGGGTGTGCATTACACACAGCAAAATATGGGTATTTTTGTCATATTTTATACTATCAAGTATTTCTGTATGTTTACAGCTGCTCATCCCTCCCCCCACTAGAAGGTAACAAGATGGGTGCCACATAGGCTTCTCCCGCTGTGTCCCACAACGTCTAGAACAGAGCACTCTGTAGATGTTTGATGAAAGGGGCCTCCTCAGTCTGCCCATGTGACCTGGAGCAGACTTCCTTACCTCTCTGAACTTTAGATCCTCACTTATAGTAAGGAGATAATAAATGCACCCCTCCCCATGGCATGGTAAGACTAAAATCCACTACAAGCAAACTAGCCCAGAACAGTGGCTGACATATGCTAGTGTCCTCCTTTGGGCTCTAAAGTGTCAGCCTTGAATGCTTTCTCTGCCTCTTGGAGCCCATACCTTACTCAGCCAGCAAGAACACCGTTAAGTGTCTGATGTTCCCAATGAAAAGCTGAGCTCTAAGCGACGTTATTAATGACTTTTCTATAGCCTACTCTTCCCCTCCCATAAAGGTTTGTAATTCATTTTTAAAAAGCATCATTTCCCACAATAGACCATGCATTGGTTAACGTCATCTTTATCCCAGCAGTTCGTTGAAAAATCAGTACAGGCCCTGGCTGGTATGGCTCAGTGGATTGAGTACTGGCCTGCAAACCAAAGGACTGCTGGTTCAATTCCCGGTCAGGGCACGTGCCTGGGTTGTGGGCCAGGTCCCCAGTAGGGGACACATGAGAGGCAACCACACATTGAAAATAAAAATCAGTGCACAACCAGAATGTTGGGTAGGATGCTTAAGAAACCATTGGGTCAAACTTTGTCTTTTATTAAGGAAATTAAAAATGGAGTGTCCACAACTTTACCTGATACTTCTCAGGTAAAGATTATTAACCTTCTCATTTGAGTAAAGTTTTTTGTTTTGTTTTTTTTTAGTTTATTTTTAGTTAAGAGATTCTCTTGAGCAAGAATGTTAGAAGTAATTTGTTGCAACCTTTGTACCTTACAGATGAGGAAACTGAGGCTGACAGAGGTTAAGATGCTTACCCAAGGTCTGCCTCCTCACTTGTTAGTAATAAGCAGGTCCCAAGCGGGCCTCCTGATTCCCTGGCTGATCACTGCCCTCTTGCCTGACATTCCTTCCCAATTAACCACCTGAATTTCTCTTGCTTTCACTTAATTTTTATGAAGCCTCTTACAAACATCAGTCATGAACTTGATAAGAGTAATCAAGTTGCTCATTTTCTTTTCTTCTGAAGTCAAAACTACCTTAACTGCACTAATCTTTCCTCCACAGATCTGCTTTGTGTCTAGTGAGCAGTTGGGTTCCATTTATATATCCTCTCTATTTGCTTTGCTCCTACTTGGAGGGGAGTGGCTGGCATGGCCTCTCTCTCTATCCCAAGCACTCACCCTGGGCAAGGGCCTCTTTGCCTCTGAGCCCGAGATCCTGGGCCTCCCTTGACTGCAAAGTTCTCTCACCAGCTGATCAATTATCAATTAATGTCAATTATGGAATGTTCACTTTGCATTTCTAGCTTCGATGCCTTTCATCTTTTACATTAGTTGGCTGATCAGTATGACAATCTGTTCCCCAACTTTAAATTTGTATATTTAGTGTTGTAAAATGTCTAGTTAATCTTAGGAAAACCTGTATAAGCCTCATGTTAAGCTGATTAAAGTATGATTTAATGTAATGAACATTTTTATTTAGTATAATGAACACTTTAAAAATTCTTCCCATCATCATCAAGAAGTGCTAAACATCAAATGTATTTTCCAAAAAGATCTTCTTTAGCTAATAATAAAAAAATCTAAATGCTAAGTATATCCTATAATTTTACATCTGTAAGTGATTTGAACTATGAAATGTTCACACTAAAAACCAGTTTGCCTTTCCAGCTGTTGATCGGCTCTAAACACTGAGCATTACTGTGTAGCCAGTCTTTCTTGCACCCTGGAAGTAGTCCCTTTTGAGGGGGAATGAGGAGCAGATTAATTTGTCCCCAATTTAGCTGTTTTCATTTGTTTTAACATAGAAAGTCTGTTTAGAATTTGCACCCAGAATCTGATGCATTTCTAAATGGCCATAAAGTTTTCATGACTCAACCCTATTCAAAAAGGGCTGAGTCTGCTTTGAAGATAGCAGGGGGAAAAAAATCAAACCAGAACTCAAAGCAAAATTTCTTCCTTCCCTTCTCTTCCCCATGCATGGCCAAAGGTGCCATGGGTTCTTCTGAAGGCTGCGTCCCCAGCCTATCCGTGTACAGGAAGCCTTGATAAGACCAAGTCTGTATAAGATCTAATTTCAAAAGAAACTCTGTGTTTTCTACCACACTTGATGATTTTTCAACTCCCTTCTGGCTCTGGTGTGTTGTCACTATAGTAGAATCCATGGTGATTGGCCACCAGGTCTGGATCCCCAAAACCACCACCAACTCTTGAGTGTGCTCATTTCTGCTTGACGTCAGTAAGCCCCAGGTTTTCAGAGTGGTTGGCAGGGATGCAAACATCCTATTAACATCTTTACATTGTGGCTCATTCTGTACATGTTGAAGACATGAACAAGAGTATTGGTTTGCTTTTTTTTATTAAACATAATAATTTCTTCCCATGGGATTAGGCTTTTACCTTTTTCTGAAAGCTACAAAGAGAAGGATAACTTGCCTAGTCACTGAAGCAAAGTTAAAGGAAACATTGAGGACCAAATAGGAGAAAATGTGGGTGATAAAAATGCCTTTGAAATCTTACGTTCTAGGCATGGATATCAGCAAACATGCATTAGAGTTTTTAACAGCCGTAAGTATCAAAGAGAAGATACACGTGAGCACTTTCTAACAGGATAAATATGAGTAATTGAGTATAACACTAGACTACCTTAATTTTCAAAACACTTTATTCGAGCAGCCATTTTCAGGGGAAATTTTTTTTCTCAAGATGTTTTAAAATATTACTTTGTAGAAAGCTGATGATAGATATAAATATCACAGTTGCTCTAAAATTTTAGTAGAGGATGGCATTTAAAACACAAATAACAAACCTGGAAGGAGAAGTAGACTTGAGAGCCACAGACCCACGTCTGTGTGTTCTCAGGCACATTGCTTTCCTTCCTGAGCCTCAATTTTTATATTGATTTAATGAGTTGGAGAGACCATGTAATTCAATACTTTTTCACCTCGGATGTTCTATCTGTCTCGTCCTGAATTGAACAAATGTTCTCATGTCATCTGCAAATCAGTATAGTTCAAACAAATCAATTCTATTGTCTTCCGCTCTAAACTCCCAGCTAGCACTCCCCACATTAAGGCGTTTGAGACCAACTAAGCTAAGTGCCTGCCATACTTTATTTTCAGAGGATAAGAATAATCGTAACTAATCAACTTGCATGTAACATAAAACAATACCAGCTGGCCTCCCCAAAACTTATTTTCTGACCACTCTGGATTATTACAAGCTCCTAAAGTGTATTTGAGGATAGTATAGGAATCATTTTCCATTCTTTTGAAAATAGTCCATTATGTGAAGGATAACTGTTGAAGTGACACCGTGGGTATGTTTCTTGTGCATTTTTATAGTAGAGAGCGCTTCAGTATGCTGGTATAGATGCATTTTGCAGACACAGTCAGTGTTACTGGAACATAAGTGCTTATATTTATTTAGATATAATTAGCATACAATAAAATGCCCAGAATCTTAAGTGTTCAGTTCAGTGAGTTTTGTTAATTGTATAGATCCATGTACTACCACTTAAAAGGAGATGTAGAACATTTTTATCACTTCCGAAACTTCCTTTGTATAAGCACTTATTTTAGTACAGCAGGTCCTTGAATAAGGTCATTTTATTCAATGTTGTTTCGTTATAATGGTGATGAGATGCTCTAAGAACTTACCTCATGTTTATATCAACTAGCCAATGGCAAAATTGGTTTCCTTATACATCATTTGGCTTAGTTGAAGATCCTATCAATGACGTTAAATGAGGACTTACTTATCTTAGTTCCTTGTTTTGTGCTTTTTATTTAATTATAATCCATAAATAAAAATCTTAGAAAAAAGTGGACAATATTATAGTAAGGAACTTGAGCCGCTACATTACCTTGAACTCGATTCAAAGTATTAATTGCTTTGCTTGAACTGAATGGCCAAATGTGCCCTCCTTTTGTCACGCTCATACTCTGTGTGTGGACATAATAATGTGTAAATAAATGTATGTGGTGTTCTGTTTGGTGTTAGTGAACACTTGCAAAGACACCTTCACTGACTGGTGGGGAAACGCCGGGGTGTTCCTGCCAGGCGTCCTTAGGCTCCAGTTCAGTGCGGCGATGTGAAAGGAATAGGCATCCGGTGTCTTCCAGGGGCCTTGAGGTGGGCCGTCAGATGTGCTCTCAGACGCCTGGGGACAGGAGCCCTTTCGTGGCCCTGAGTGAGCAGGAGGAAATCCCACCCGTTCGAAGGGAGGAGAGAACTTGTCAGTTAGGAGGGTGTTGGGGAGGGGAAGAGGAGCAAGTAGAGGAAGATTCCTTTTCCAAGCTCACTTTTATCCAGCCCGGAGGCAGAAGGGGGTGCTGGTAAGGTCCTGGAGGCCAGGAGGACACGCGCTGGCCCAAGCTCTCTTAGCAATGGCTCCGGAAGACCTGCTGCCACACCTGAGGCAGCCCCTCATCTCTCTGAGCCTCTGTGCCAGGACTGCTAACAACCAGCTCAAATTGGCTGATTTTTCCACATTTGTCAGGGAGCCAGCTGCACTGGCTCAGCTGAGCATCTGCAGAAAGGGAAGCAGAGAACCAGAAGGAAAAAAAAAGCTTTTAAGTCATTATTCTTATTCATTTCCCTATTCTCTGCCCCACCCCTCACAGTCTCCACTGCCATGACTCTTTCTTCTTCTTCTTTTTTTAAAAATCTTTTTATAACAATCTTTTCCTTTATGTGCCTAGAGCCTTTGGCATCCTTCCAGTGACCTGTCTGTAGAGAGATACTCCTCCCTTATAATTAGGCCTTTGTTACACCACTTCCTGATTTTCTTCTCTTTCTTTCCTTTTTAAAGCTTCTGGCCCTTGACACCCCAATGCCCCAATGGAATCACCACCCTTGTTAAAACAAAGGGTCTTCAAAAGGGTGATGAAGTTGGCTTCCTCAAGGAGGCCTGTGAGTTCCTTCAGGCCTGTCGTTACAATGGGCCAGGGCATGGAAGGACCCAGAATAAGACGTGTGTTGAGATGTCTTCATTGCGGTCACAACCTCACCTACAGAGCTCTCCCCAGCATCCTAGTCCCTGTGCTTGGGCCATTCATTTCTGGATCACAGTCTCTGTATTCCACCTTCCTGGGCTATAATCTTACTGGTTTCTGGGTAGGGGGGTGGGAATGTTGGTTTTCAGATACTCCTGAAAAGTAAAAAAAGAGCTAAATCCTAAACAGGTGAGGAGAGCCGGAGATGGAAACAAGACAGGCACAAGACGGACGAATGCAGCTAAGACCCAGTTCTCCGGGGGCCCACAGAATGGCGGTCAGGGGAGGAGGGGGACCCTTTGATTAGGGTCCAGAAAAGAGATATAGATCTGGTTATTTGCAGAAATATTTGGTTGCATTCTGTTCAGTTCTTTTAAAGACAGTAGATATCAGGATACCTATCCTTAATAGCCACCACATTTGAGGGGACTGGTATGAAAGCCTGGGAGTCTTGAAGTCATGGAAGTCTTCAGAAAATAAGGAAATTGTGAGAGATTTTAGTTCTCTCAATCCTGTCAGGATTGGTGATGTTCCTTTGTGCTGAAATCTGAGATTCAACAGTAAATAAATGCCACACAGTCTAGATAACCACTCTTAGTGACCTCTTGTTCTCTAAGGTGACTTTTAGAAATAAACCTGTTAGTCTAGTTCAAACTTAGGCAAAATACTAGATTTTTGTTTGCCCTCAGACTGACTTTCTCATTAACCCAAAGCCGTACCAAATGGCTCTAGTGGTCTTAAATCACATGAGAGTGAAACCAAGGTATTGTCTCCCCTTTTATGAGTTTTAGGGTTTTGTTGTTTTTTTTTTTTTGACAGAGATTATATTTCCTTTTGAAAACTATGTTGGGGAAGCATTAAACGGAAAAATAACCTTAACTTTTTTTTTTGTATGAGGTCTGTCCAGAAGGTATCCAGCAATGTAATATGAAAAATAGAGACATTTATTGAAGAAGATACAAGATACAAGAAACATTATATGTAGGACAATGCCTCAGTCCCCTCAAAGTTGGCACTTTGGGACCTCACACAGTTCTCCCAATTGCCATCAGCTGCCCCATCATATTTTCCTGAATCTCATCAATGGTCTGAAATCTCTTCCTTTTCAAAGGTGATTTTAGTTTTGGGAAACACCAGAAGTCACAGGCGCCAAATCTGGGCTCTGTGGGGGCTACTCATGGATAGATTCTCCAGCCCCCCAAATCACTCACCACCTGGGTTATTTGATGTTTCACCAAAAAAACTCTGCAGGAGACATGATGCCTGAACAGACACATTGTGATGAAGCTGCCAATCACCAGTTGCCCATAGCTATGGCCTTCTGAATCATCCAAATAGTTTCCGTGGAATGGTCAAGGTTAATACAAAATTTGAGGCAGATTCATTGCTCTACTAAGTCATTTTGAATGCAACGGCCACACAGTACATATGCTAAATCATCAGCAGCTACCACCCCCGCTGATGAGTACTGTGAAGTCGTCATTGTTCATGCATGCTCATTCCAGTCCACTTTCCTTGGCTGCCAGGTTCCATCAACATCAGGCAAACTGTTCTTGTTATATTAACAATGGGTGGACTTTTTCCAAACAGACCTCGTATACAGAGATTCCCCCTTAAATTGTCTTTATAACCAGGCTACTAATAGCACTATTTGTAGGTGCCTAGTTAAGAATACCAAATGTTCTTCCTGATAGTTTAAAAGATTGAAGTTAGATCTCTTGATAAGTGTTGACTGGGTTGAATGAGAATTAAATGAGGTATTGGTTATAAAGTCATGTCTAAAACTTTGAAGCCAGATCCCAGATCTGTAATGTGCTTTATAAGTAACTTAGCCAGTCTGTAAAAGGAGGTTATTGATACCTTCCTCACCATAATGCAGTGAAGATTAATGAAATCCTGTTTATGAATTACCTGATAGGATCCTTGGCATATGTTATATGCTAGAAAAATGAACACACTAGCCATTTTTCCAAGAGACCTTTACCTTTCAAAGTGCTTTTCAACTTAGAAAGGTTACCAGTATCCAAGTAGGAGCTGAGCTTAATGTAATGAGAATGTTGTAGGTAACCAGCTGTTGCTTAGGCTGTTAGGTAGCCAGTGCAAAGGGTTGATAAGTGTTGCAGAAGAATTTGACCAGAATCTCATTCTTTCCTTTTCAAAATAGTCCATCAATAAAGGGAAGGGGATAAGTGAGTGGAACACCTCCAATTTATGGATCAATTGCTTTGAGCTGAAGCGCTTGAAAGTTTTTTTTGTTTGGTTCTAAGGAAGACTTTTCCTCTAAGGACAGAGGGACAGTATTTTAAGTATTGAGTATCCAAACCAACCCATAGTAGGCTTTTGAAACAAACAAACAAAACATGGTTGACTTTTGCTTAGTATCTATAGTATTGATTCCCAGACACATGTTGTTCCCCAACGTCACCACATCCTGTGTAAGTGGCTCCCTGACAAGTTCCATGGTTGCAGACAAGGGATGACAACAGGTAGGTAGATGCTCATGGAGATAAACTTGTGTCCTCTCAACAGCTGAGGCAGCAGCTGAGGGTGGTGGTGAAGCCATCCCACTGTAACTCTCCATCTGATCTCGGCTAACTCTCAACTCTAAGTGGGGAGAGAAAGGATTCCCACCTGCAGGGTTAAGAGGATCTAGTCTGGACTGTTCTTCATTTCCATTCTTATACATGAATCATTCATAAGTCGAGAGTATGTTGTGTCAGTTAGGACCTACCCTACAAGAGTTGTAATGGCAGATTTGTAGTGCATAGGTTGTATAGATCTTGTGTCTTATGGCAAGCATAAGAAGCACAAGTACCCAAATTCCCCTTCATGATCGAAAGGGCTTCTTAGTAGGAGGCCCTACACCATCAGCATCAAGATCTCCTGGGAACTTGTTGGAAATGCAAATTTTAGAGCTCCACCCCAGGCCTCCTAAACCAGAGACTGTGATTGGGCCCAGGTCTCCAAGGCATTCTAGTGGATCCTAGAGTTTGAGGATTACTGGTTTAAGCACTAAACAGGATTCTTGTCTGCACTGCAGTCTGTGAGGCAAGGGTTGCCTAGGGAAAGTGGGGTGAGTCAAGTTCCATGGACAGGAGGGGCTCAGTGAACATTTCTGGCTTTTGTTGGGAACTTACTTCTGAAAGTAGGGCTGCCAGATGAAACATAAGATGCCTAGTTACATTTGAATTTTAGATTAAAAATATTTTTTTTAGGCTAACTATGTCCCATTTGATGTCCTGTGTTTTTATTTGCTCAATCTGGCAACTCTGAAAGTAAAGGTAGGTTGTGCAGAAATTTGGCAGACACCACCTTAAACAAGTGATCCGGGTCAACTTCACCAGTGACAAATCATGCTAACAATTAAATGCCCCCGATAAAGTGTGAAGAGACAGGCACTTCACCTCTGAAGTATTTGTCTTGAAAATCGTAACTTCAGGCTAGTCATGAGGAAACGTCAGACAAATCCAAATTGAGAAACTGTTTCGAAGTGTTGAGATCATGAAAACAAGGGAACACTGAGAAATCGCCACTGATGGAAAAACAAATTAGGAGACATGAATGACTAAAGGCAGCGTGGGACTCTGGATGGGATCCTGGAAAGAAAAAAAAAAAGACATTAGTGGAAAATTTTGAAAAAATCTGAATAAAGTCCAAAGCTTAGTTAATACTAATGTGTTCTTGTTAATTTCTTAGTTTTTAATAAGTGTGCTGTGCTTATATGTGATGTTAATATTAGGGCCAGCTGGGTAAAGAGTATATGGGGACTCTGTACTGTCTTTGCAATTCTTCTGTAGTTCTAAAATGTAGGTCTAAAAGTTTCAGAATGAAAAGTTTTTTTATTTTAATTGGACTGGGTATCCTTCAGCAGCTTTGTGAGTACCACCTTCCTTTGTTTTCATACGGAAACAAAGAACTGTATTGCTTGAATGCTGGACTGTGAGAACATTTAGATGAATTATGTGCACACAGGACATGACTCTTCTAACATTATGGGGGCCCAACATGTTGCAGTGGTTTTAAATCCGCCATGGACAAATGTCGTCTTTTCCATGGGCATATAATGTGTTTCGCCTGGGCATTCGTGGGACTCATATTTACTGTTACGGTATATTCACCACCGAGCTGATTGAGGTGGCCCGTTGGGAAGGAAGAGGGACCAGCAGCAGGGTGGTTGTGGAAAAGCAGGTTGCAAAAGAATGGTAATCAGAGTGGCTTGGTTGTCGCAGGAAGATTCTGTTGTATTCGCCCAGTTTATAGTTTGATCTGCAGAGTTTGGTCTCCGTGAGCCCATGAGCTGGGGGATATGATAGTAGCATTTCTGCCAGAAAGATCTTCCCACAGCGCCAGTTTGTGGACAGTTGACCGATGTGTCCTGGAGTTAGTGTTTCAGATAAAAACTCTTCTGGCAGCACCTCTACTTGCAGGCATTTGGGATCAGGTGGTGATTTCACTTTATTCCCCATCCTATCCCCAATTCCATTCAGCAGTTCCTGTATTTCCTTGCTTGGGGATATGTATTAAATTGTAAGTCCCCAAACACAGGGACTGTGTAGGGTCTTCTTCCTGGAGGCTGAGGTGCTGAGAGCCTTCCCCACAACAGAAGACCTAAGGATTGCAGTTAGCATCTCTGCGGAGGCTCATGTTAACTTCACCCCTGCCTGTTAGTTGGAACTCCCTGTTTCAGTCAAGTTTCTTCATTTCTCCTCTCCTTCCCATCATTCCAAAACGTGGGCCTTCTCAGTGCCATTTGCTCCGGCCGGAATCCAGTCTTCCTTGTTTGAAACTCTTGTGTTTCTTAATACAATAATCTTTAAAAGCATATTTGCTAATAATTTTAGATTTTTTATACTGATCTTAACATTATTTCATATTGGCTTCTCCTTGGGTCTAAAGACTTGATTTTATTTATTCATTTACCATAACTTTCTTCTGATTTCTATCAGACAATAATTTATTAATATTAAATGCTTATTGATATTTATTAATAATTTATTTCAATTGTCATTTATTGCTGTTGTTTCTAAATTTTTACCATTTAAAAAAATCAACAAAATTTCTATTTTTAAATTACTACTTTTAATTTAATTTCATCTTTTGAGTCATTTTTATTAGGAAAAATTCTTAGGTATGTATTACTAGGACACAAAAACTCATAATTTTGAGGACTTGATTGCCTGTCAATTTAATTTTGACACGTCTAAAATGATCGGAAATGTCCTCTGTTGATCCCTCTAATCCATGCTTATCACATCCTTAAAAAACAACATTAAAGCTTCCCTCATTCAGTCTGCAGTTTCCAAATAAATTCTGCCTACTTTTTTTATGTTGTCTAGGGTGTTTCTTTCATTCGTTCATTCAACATACAGTTCTACTTGCTATATTGGCATTATTCGTTTTATTCTTTGGCTAGAAGTCAGCATACTACAGGAGGTTCTGCTGTCTTCCCATTTGCTTCTGAGAGACATGGCCTGGTTACCTCCTGGGTGTAACTGATCTCTTCTCAACAGGGTCTGGGCGTTCCTTTCATTTTATCACAGTGAACACCCAACGTTTATTATTGAATAAATGAAAATGAGTAAGATTTGGTTCTTTGTAATTTGTAAAACGGTTGTTTTCTGTTTTAATAAAAACAACATATCAATAAGGATTATCTGGAATTTGGTGACATAATCATTTTCCTTAGTTGTTGGTAACTGACTTTAGCTAAGTAGATCTCAGGTTTATAATTTGATTTCTGCCTACATCGTATTTTGAGATACCATTTATTTTTAACTTCTTTATAACATCTAGTGCTTGGTAGCTTCAAGTATTGAGTGAGTACCTGTTAAAGTAAAAAATGGTCTAAGTGTGTTCATTTTGTTGGGAGCCTGGGAGACTTGCTCGCGGTGTCAGTGGGCATTTAGGTGCAGGTGGGTAAGTGTTTATGGAAGGGTTTGTGAGGAAGTAACTTGGTAGTGTACACTTATTTCATACACATTTTCAGTGGGCTGTTGTCTCATTCAGACAACACAAATTCTCCCAGAAATCACTCTTACCAGTTTAGAGTCCTAAGGAGTGTTCAGGATAAAGGTATTGGCTGTTTAACCATTCATTTTTTATCTAGGAATAATTGGCTTTGAAGGAATTTCACCATTTCTTAGTAGTGTATAGGACTCCCCATTATATGTCATTTTTATTTTGTTTTTGCAATTCACTGAAAAAAGCACAGGAGTAGAAATTTAGTCATTTCTACTTTTTTTAAAAAAAGATTTTAGTTATTTCTAGACAGAAGGGAAAGGAGGGAGAAAGAAAGGGAGAGAAACATCAATGTGTGATTGCCTCCCATGTGGCCCCCACTGGGGACCTGGCCCACAACCCAGGCATGTGCCCTGACTAGGAATTGAACCGGTGACCTTTTGGTTCGCAGCCCACTCTCAATCTACTGAGCTACACCAGCCAGGGCCTACTTTGTAATGACTGAGTTTCTGCCCAATCATTACATGAAACAAGTATAATTGTATCTTAAAACAATGGCTAATAAAAAAAGGAAAATCACATACAAGACTTCCTAATTCTAAAATGTCCCAACACTTTTATAACATTAATTATTAAGTTAAAATTTCATATATTATTTCATTAAGTTCTCTCAGTGTATAAACTCTGCATTAGAGCATAATTGGAGCTTTTTAAAATAAAAGTTATAGTTGATTTTAGAAGATACAGTCTGTTGCCGTCGATTTTCCCAGGAAACAAAAAGCTCAGATCTCAGCATGAGCCAAACGAAACTATGTTCCATGAGTTCAAATTAGTGATATTAATCATATGACCTCATGGTGTTTGCATTGGAGTTAAAAGTTAGAATTATTCTACAAAATAATTAGTGGGAATTTTTTTTAACTCAAGAAGTTTTAGATTTAGTGAATGGACTATATACGGAGTTAGGAACCAGGTAGACCTGGTTCCTAATTCTAGCTCCATCTCTGACAAGACAGGGTACCTATCCTCTCTCAGCCTCAGTTTCCCCATCTTAAAGCAGGCTTAAAGCAGCAATTCCACTCCTATGTGTATTCCCATGAGAAACAAAAACATATGTGCATGCACGAATGTTTATAGCAGCATCAGTCATAATGGCCAAAAAGAAGAAACAATTCAAATATCCATCCATCAACTGATGAATAGATAAACAAATTGTAGCATGTACATATTATACAATGGCATATTATTCAGCCATTAAAGAACAAAGTACTCACTCATGTTACGAGCTGGATGAGCCTCAAAAACATTATGCTAAATGAAAGAAACGGCAGCCATACTTAAAAGCTGATATATTATATGATTTCTTTGATATGTTATATCCAGAATAAGCCAATCCATAGAGACTGAATGTAGATTAGTGATTACCAATGAAAATGTGAAGTGATTACTTAATAGGCATGAGGTATTTTTCTGGGGTGATGAAAATATTTTGAAACTAGAAAGAGAGAGTGGTTACCCAGCATTTGAATACACTAGATGTCACTGAATTCTACACTTTAAAATGCTTACTTGTATGTTACATGGATTGCACCTCAAAAAAAAATACAATAAGAATACCTTACCCTACAGTTTGTTAGGATTAGAGTGATGTACATACAGTAGGCACTCAAAAGATACCTTCTTTTCTTTATTCTACCTTTATCACTGCCTACCCCTGCCACCCCCTTTTCAGGATGATTCCTTCTTCTCTTGTGTAAAAGAAAAGAATGAGATAATATTAGCATTTTCAACTGAAAGTGAGTGGATATGATGGGGGAGGGTGCAAATACCATTTTCTGTGCACCTGGAATAGATAAATCTAGGTCAGCCCTTTAAGATGTTAGTGTCTACTAAACCACATGGTGTACCTTGTTTAAAGTGTTTCAGGTGGCCTTTAAACATCATAAGGGGTGGGAAAGGATAGAGACAGCTGTGGAGTCCAGAGCACTTCATCTAGGGCAGGCATTTGCCAAGGGAGCAGCGAGTCGTAATTCTAATAGTTTAGCAACAGATGATTTGCCATAGTCAATAGGCCGTTTGTCAGCAAAGCAAGTGTTCTGCCTTTAGCTATGACTTTTATATATTCTTTCCAACAGAGTCAGAACAACAAAACAACAAAAATCACAAACAGTGCACTCACTGGTTGAAAAATAGGCATTTCTTGAGCTGAATGAAGGCAATTGCCATCTGACCTATGAGGTTATTGGTCCATTTCCAGAGGCCTGAAATGTGACTCCCCTCCTATTAGCATGCTATGACTGATGGCGGTTATGTTTACCCCTGATTTTCTACCCAGAGGGGAATTAATATTTCTACCTGATTCTAGAAATAGGTAATCTATCACTTGCTTCCGGGATCCTCTGTCCCATGCCCCACTTCAACCCTGCCAGACATGCTTGGGGGGTTTGTCTGCCACCTTGATTTCACTCTTACCACTTAGTGGCCTCTGAAATATGGTTTGCTGACTCCCTGGGTCCTTAGTCTTCGAAGGCATTGTGCCGATGCTCACTGGTATGGCAGAGGGAAAACAGAGCCAGAGCAGAAAAGCATTTCTCAAAAGCAAGGAGGGTGGCAGGTGAAGATGCTGTGAAGACAAGGATGCGATCTGACTCAGCTACGAATTCAATGCAGCGAACTAATCAGTCAGTCGGTGTTGCCCTCCAGCACCTACTGCACCTACTATTTGGAGAGCACTTGCTGTGATTTAATAAAGGACTGGGGTTCAAGGCCAGACATGCTAGAAAACTCAGCCTCAGTTCTCTATTCTGTAAACAGAAGGTAAAAATCTCTTCTCAGGGCCATTTTAAAAATTAAATGAAAGCAGCCAGTAACCAGCACAAAGTAGGTGTTCCGTAAGTGACACTCAGCATAACTGAATCTCTGCTTCAAAGATGTGGGCCATCCTCACCGCCTTCAGGGATTCTTAGGGAGAAAAGGCCAGAACTCCTGAATTATTCACTAATCATACAAATGCTGGAAGGTGTGGTTCTGATTCTTGTGTTTTGGGGGTATTCATGAGAGAATGGTGGTTGGAATAATAATAAAAGCTATAATGCCCCATTTATTTTTTTGTACCTCTGATCCTCACAATGACCCAGCATTTTCTAGTAAAGAATCTGTGCAAGATTAAGTAACTTGTCCATCTCGGGTCTGGCCAACTCAGTGCCCATGGTTTTCTGACCACCCAATACTATTTGGGAAGGAAGGCTTTGTGGAAGAGGTAGAATTTGAGTTGGACCTTAAAGAAAGAGCAGGTGCGGAGAGACCATGAGTCTGTCTTGGATAACTGACTGGAGAGACTGTCCCCCAGGCGAGGAGGAAGAGCGGGGACAAAAGCATGGAGGGGAGAATGGCTGTCCCAACAGTAAGGAGATGCAATCATCTTTGAGTGGGAGGGAAGCATGAGACTTCATAACCCCAAGTCTTCTGTCTTAGAATCTGTTCTGAGCATCACTGCCCACAGCATGTTGCCAGCATCATCCTGTCCCTTTCTTTGTGTTTACAATCCACTTTAGTGGGGCTAGCTTAGCCTCCAGTGAAGGAACATTTGATATTTCTGAACATCAGAAGTAGTGGAAGATAGAGTGCTTTAATCACCCAGTTGAAGGAGTGTGCTAAATGAAAGTCTCAATGATTTGAGGTACTTCTGTGTCCCCTTAAACTGAAACAGAGCAGATAACCCTGGGAAAACTAGAAGACAGTCTGTGTTTATGCACCCCTCGTGACTCAACCAGACCCCACGTGACTGGCCTGGAGGAAGCTGTCCTGCAGTTAGAGACAGGTACATGTCAATAACAACCACGGCCTGCAATGTGCTTTACGATCTAAGCAGTTACAGAACCAGAGACTCAGAGTTTGTGCATCACTGCACAAACAGGCTTGAATGGAGCCTTTGCCCGCCCCTAACAGCTACATAATGAGCCCAGGGCTGAAGCTCCAATGGCCACTAACAGTCTCCAGCTTCTTGCCCAGCCGGCCTACTTCTCTGCCCTGACTTGCTTTGATCACCCAGAATTTTGGCGGCTTGAAGAAGTGGCCTGAGTTGTTCAGAAACATGAAAAGTTCTGAAAGCTGCCCTGGCTGGTGTGGCTTAGTGGAACAAGTGCTGGCCTGTGAACCAAAGGGTCGTGAGTTCAATTTCCAGTCAGGGCACATGCCTGGGTTGTGGGCCAGGTCTCCAGTAGGGGCACACAGTTAGCAACCACGTATTGATGTTTCTCTCCCTTTCTCTTTTCCTTCCCCCCTCTCTAAAAATAAATAAATAAAATCTTTAAAAAAAAAAAAAGTTCTTGAAAGCCGATTGCATGCAACATCTAATTCTAGTCATAGAAAACTACAAAAGTAAGTGTGCACTAGATTAGAAAATAGGTGACCTCATTGCCTTTACTCCCAATCCAGAGTCCCATGTCCTAGCACTACCTACCTGTGTCTTGGACTTCAAGTCTTAGCTTGTCATTACCTAGGACTCTTCAACTCTAAGTTTAAAGGGCTATGTTTGGATTAGACATGGTGCCAGTTTGCACAGGCTTCAAATACTGTTGAAATTTTAATTTAAATTATGTAAATATTTACTACCTTCCCTCCACCTCCCTTTCCCTCTGGTAACCATCATACTGTTGAGACCTATATAATTTTATTAACCAATGTCACCCCAATAAATTTAATTTAAAAATTAAAAATAATAAAAGGCTTAATGTAAACTGCCGCTTTTGAAGAAACTCCTTGATTTAAGTAACGCATGTCAGGGTGAGCTCCTTTTCTAGCCTCAGCAAGATTAATTTTTCATACATAAGGAAAACATTGTTTTCATCCATATCCAGATAGGATGAGGGCTTTTAAAAATACAGGTACTAAACTTTAAGAAGGATTTAGTTTTTCTCAATTTGATCAAATATTCTGATTACTTTCAGTGCCAAACATTTTAATTTAGTTCTTCTTTCTCTTAGGCAGGCTCAAGCTCTTCTATCTAATTCTGAAAATGAGAAGACACTTAATTTTCGTTTTCTCCTTTGCTTCAAGATTGTACCAATCACACTATTTAAATTCTAAATCCCTTCTTTAAGTAACTTCAAAGCCAAAGAGGAAATTAAAAGATTTTAATCCATTTCCTGATCTTGCTCATCATAATGGGAAGGGATGCCTCTACTCAGACAAGAGAGATGCAAAACCGTAGGAGAATTTGCATGCCTTGCCTTTCTAAATTTTAGGAAACTTGATCATAGAATTTTCCTCCATTCTTCACCCCTAATTTATAACAATGTAAAGTCCCACTTGTTCCGTGAATGCTGCTCAAACCATTCTAATCCATAGCGATGCCTCTGTTCCTTTAAGTCCAAATAGTAAATATCAACCAGTCATATTTCTCAAACCAAGTAGCATAAATTGTCTAAACTAACATTTCACAAACTGTCTTAATGAAGGATTGGTTTCTCTCCCTCCCACCCCACACACTCTAATTTATTGCAGACTAACACCTCTGTTAAAAATGAAATACCTGAAAAATAAAATGAGGAAAAAAGACAAAACACAAAACCATTCTATTATTATTAAATTCCACAGACAAAACTTTTCATTTGGGGGGGAATGTGCCCCATTCTCAAAGTGCTTTAAGTTTGTAAACACTGCTCTCCAATTTCTGTACTTCCCTCGTCTCAGACCAGTAACGACAGGCTTGCAGATCAGCTCTGGCCCCCAGGCTGCACCTTGAGCAGCCTGGTTATTCTGTGCAGTGCCTCGCTATTTGTGTGTGTGTTGCTTCCTGTGTTGTGTAAATTACTCATGGACAGAAATTACATAGGTGCATATTTCTGGATTCACATTCCTCCCACTCTCTCTTGTAAGATGCACAAGTAGATAAATATTGGCAGTAATTACAATAATGATGATGATAATGATCATTCTAATTTTTAAAAATAATTAAAATAATCAGCATTATTGGTAATATTTATGAATTGTTATTACTGTTCTTTTTTAAAACAAAAATATATCAAGAACTTTTTCTTCAACCTCTTATATTCAAAATACACAATTGTTTAAACCTAATTCTTTCAGGGAAAGTATAATTTTTTTAAAAATCTTAAGAAATATAAGCCTCTTTTGAATTATTATTACTGAACTAGGGTGCTGTATTTTCTCATACGGTGGGTCAGAAAAGAAATGCATATGAGGAACTCCATACTTGAGCATGTTCTCCACAACTTGGTTCTCATCCTGCTAAAATATGAGCAAAGGTTTTAGTATTATCTTCAGTGTTGTCAAGACTCAGGAGTGCTTAGGAAGAAAAATACAGCAGTTTCAATTTTGCTATATAATATGCAACTCCCCCCCAAAAAAATATTGCTTCTTTCCCAGAAACCCCCAGACCCTGCTCGCAACTCTTCCTTCTTCTCTAAGGACTACAAAGGTAGCTGGTTTCATGTGAGACCCAGAAGTAGAAGGTGCTCTTATGTTAATAACAGTGGAGAAAACAAGACAACAGGTGACATCAAACAGTGAAGTTAGGAATTCTAACATCGAACTCTCCATAAAAGCAAGAAAAATCTGGCAAAAACCATCTGAATCAAATTCTCAAAAATCTGGAATTTAACCAAAGGCTTACAGTAATCTGGGGAGCATTTATTCTTCTTTGAAAAAAAACAGTTAGTAATAAAAAGAGCAGACTTACTTATGTCTTAACTTACTTTAATTCTATCTCCTGCTCCCCAACTCAGCAGCAGCTTTGAAAATAGCGGCCCACATTCTCAGTGCAGGTATTATGGACGTCATTAGCAAAGAATTCTTATTTGGTCTGTCTGGTGGCTGTCTGGGAGGCCCACTCAAAAGGAATGTCTTTCCCTCTTGTTTAATGCTAAGTCATGGTCTGAAACATATAGAGGCAACCAAATAGAAATTCAGGCATTGAAAAATACAGTAACTGAAAAAAAAAATTAACAACGGGGGCTCAACAATGGATTTGAGTAGATCCAAGAAAGAATTAGGAAACTTGAAATAGGTTAATTGGAATTTTTCAGTCAGAGGAACAAGAGGAAAAAAAGAATGAAGAAAAATTAACAGAGGTTCTGGGCTCAGTAGCTCTGTTGGTTAGAGTGTCATCCTGATAAGCCAAGGTTGTGGGTTTGAACCCCAATCAGGGCACATGCAAGAAGCAACCAATGAATGCATAAGTAAGTGGAACAACAACTCTGTCTCTCTCTTCCACCCTCTCTCTTTTTCTCTCTCTCTGTCTCAAATCAATAAGTTTTTTTTTAAAGATTTTATTTATTTATTTTTAGACAGGAAGGAACAGAGGAAGAAAGAGAGAGAAACATCAATGTGTGGTTGCCTCTCACGTGGCCCCCACTGGGGACCTGGCCTGCAACCCAGGCATGTGCCCTGACTGGGAATCGACCCGGCAACCCTTCGGTTTGCAGCCTGCGCTCAATCCACTGAGCTACACCAGCCAGGACTTAAATCAATAAGATTTTTTAAAAAGGAAAGAAAATTAACAGAACCTAGGAGACCAGAGGCCATCAAGCATACCAAAGGGAAGGGGAAAAGGATTATTTAAAGAAATAATGGTGAAACCGCCTCAATTTGATGAAAAACATCAATGTGCACATACAAGAAGCTGAATGAATGTCAGGTGAGATAAACTCAGAGGTCCACACTGAGACATATCATAATCAAACTGTTGTAAACCAAAGACAATAGAGAATCTTGAAGGCAGCTAGAGACAAGTAACTTGTCCTATACAATGGATTCACAATAAAAATAACAGCTGATATTTTTCATCACAAACCATGGAGGCCAAAGGCAGGGATGGCAATCCAAAGGCATGACAGAAAAATACAGTCAACCAAGAATTTCGTATCTGACAAAACTAGGCTTCAAAAGGAGAAATTAAGGTAGTCCCAGATAAAAACTGAGACAGTTTGTCACTAGAACACCTGAAGTACATTAAAAAGAAATCTCAAATCAATAACCTCAGCTTCACCTTAACTAATTTAAAAAAAGAGGAGAATACTATTCCTGAAGCAAGCAGAAGGAGGCAAAAACAAAGATTGCAGACAAATGAAACAGAAACTAGAAAACAAGAGAAAATCAGAAACAAAAGTTGGTTCTTTGAAAAGATCAACAAAATTGACAAACTTTAACAAAGACTAATCAAGAAAAGGACTAAAATTAGGAATGAAAGAATAGACATTACTACCAATTTTATAAAATAAAAAATGATTATAAGAGCATATAATGAGTGATATACCAACAAACTGGTAAACTTAGATGAAATCAGCAAGTTCCTAGAAACGCACAAACTACCAGAACTGACTGAAGAAGAAATAGAAAACATGAATAGACTTATAACAAATAAATTGGTTTAGCAATAAAAAAACTTTCAACAAAGAAAACTCAGGACCAGATGATTTCATTGATGAATTCTACTAAACATAATTTAAAGAAGAATTAATATCAGTCCTTCTCAAAAGTTTTTGAAACATTAAAGAGCAGGAAGCACATACCAACTCATTCTGTGAGGCCAGAATTACCCTGGTACCAAAGCTAAACAAAGACATCACAAGAAAAGAAATCTATACATCAATGTCCTTTATGAATATGTATGCAAAAATTCCCAACAAAATACTAGCAAACTGAATCCTGCAGCACATTAGAAGAGTTGGACACCATGACTAAATCTAGTTTATCCCAAGAATGTAAGGTTGGTTGAATATGCATATTGATCAATGTGTAATGTAATGCAGAATATTAATAGAAAAAGGAAAAGAACTCACATGATCATCTCACTAGAGGCAGAAAAAGTATTTTTACTACATCCAACACTCTTTCATGATAAAAATATTCAACAAACTAGAAATAGAAAAGAACTTTCTCATCCCAATAAAGGGCATGTATGGTAAATCCATAGCTAACATCATACTGACTGATATATCACACTTCCCCTATAAGATCACAAACAAGAAATGGATATCTGCTCTCATCACTTCTAGTCAACATCATACTGGACATGTAGCCAGGACAAATAGGCAAAAAAATTAATTAATTAAAAGTAAAAAGCCACTAAATTGGAAGGAGGGAATTAAAACTATATGAGCAGATAACATATCATATATGTATGAAGCCTGAAAGAATAAACACACACACAATTAAAGCTGATAATGAGTTCAGCAAAGTTGTATGATAGTAAATGAATATACAAAAAATGAGATATGTTTCCACACAGGAGGTCCTTGAACAACCTCATTTCATTCCATGTCATTTCATTATAATGTTGATGAGATGCCATGGAAATGTATTTTTTAAATTTTTATTGAACTTATTGGGGTGACATTGGTTAATAAAATTATATAGGTTTCAGGTGCACGATTCTATGATACATATTCTGTATATTGTATTGTGTATTTACCACCAAAAGTCAAATATCCATTCATCAGCATTTGTCCCCATTTACCCTCCCCTCCCCCTCCTTTCCCTCTGATAATCACCATACTGTTGTCTGTGTCTATGAGGTTTTTTTTTCTTAATCCCTTTACCTTTCACCCAGCCCCCAACCCCCTCTCCTCTACCAGTTGTCTGTTTTCTATACATATGAGTCTGTCTCTTTTTTTTTATTTTGTTCATTATATTCCCCATATAAGTAAAGTCACATGGTGTTTGTCTTTCTCTGACTAGCTTACTTTGCTTAGTATAATATTCTTCAGGTCCATCCATGCTGTCACAAAAGGTAAAATTTCCTTCTTTTTTGAGGCTAAGTAGTATTCCATTGTGTAAATGTACTACAGTGTTTTCATCCACACATCTACCGATGGGCACTTAAGCAGCTTCTAGATCTGGACTATTGTAAATAACACTGCAATGAACATAGGGTACATATATTTTTTCAAATCAGTGTTTCAGGTTTCTTTGGATATATTCCCAGAAATGGAATTGCTGGGTCATAAAGTAGTTCTATTTTTAATTTTTTGAGGAAATTCCATACTGCTTTCCATAGTGGCTTCACCAGTCTGCATTCACACAAACAGCTCTTGAGGGTCCCCTTTTCTCCACATCCTCCCCAAAACTTGTTGTTTGTTGACTTATTGATGATAGCCATTCTGACAGGTGTGAGGTGATATCTCATTGGGATTTTAATTTGCATTTCTCTGTTGATAGTGATGCTGAGCATCTTTTCATATGTCTGTTGCCCATCTATATGTCTCCTTTGGACAAGTGTCTATTCAGGTCCTTTGCCCATTTTTAAATTGTATTGTTTGCTTTTTTGGTGTTGTTTGTGTTCTTCATAAATTTTGGATATATACTCTTATCAGATGTATCGTTGGCAAATATGGTCTCCCATTCAGTGAGTTGTCCTTTCACTTTGTTGATGTTTTCCTTTGCTGCGCAAACACTTTTTAGTTTGATGTAGTCCCATTTGTTTATTTTTTCTTTTGTTTCCCTTGCCCAAGGAGATATATCAGAAAAAATATTGCTATAAAAGAGATGTCTGAGAGTTTACTGCCTGTGTTTTCTTCTAGGATTTTATGATTTTGAGTCTAACATGTAAGTCTTTTTGAGTTTATTATTGTGCATGATGTAAGAAGGTGGTCTAATTTTATTTTATTTTTTGCAAATATCTGTTTAATTTTCCAACACCATTTCTTGAATACACGATCTTTACCCCATTGTATGTTCTTGCTTCCTTTGTCAAATATTAATTGACCACAAAGATGTAAATTTACTTCTGGGTTTTATTCTTTTCTATTGGTCTGTATGTCTTTTTTTATCAATTAGCCTCTGGTAAAATTGGTTTCCTTATCTATTGTTGCACTTAAAGTCACAGAACCTGTCAGTGACGTTAAGTGAGGACTTTACTCTCCACTTGCAGTGAACAATCCAAACACTAAATGTAAAAAAAAAAAATTTACTTAAAATAGCATCAAAAATAAATATTGAGAAATAAATTTAGCCAAGGCAATGAAAGTTTCATATATTAAGAACTATTAGAGTTTTGAAATAAATAAAGACACCCTCTTTTCATTAATGAGAAGACTTAATATTAAGATAGCAATATTTCCTGAATTGATCTACAGAGTCAGTGTAATCCCTATCAAATTACTACTGGTTTTGTCCTGGCTGGGTTGCTCGGTTGGTTGGAGCATCATCCCGTACACAAAAATGTTGCTGCTTTGATCCTAGTTGGGGCACATGCCGGGGTTGCAGGTTTGATCTCTGGTCGGGGTGCGTAAGGGAGGTAGCCGATAGATGTTTCTCTCTCACATCGATGTTTCTCTCTCTCTCCCTTCCTCTGTCTCTCAAGTCAAATAAATATATTCTCGGGTGAGGATAAAAAAAAACCCTGAAATACTAAAAACTACAGAATTATATGCTAAAATGGTTAAAATAGTAAATTTTATGTTATGTGAATGTTATCTTAAAAAAACCTTTATTTTTATAAAAATATTTAAAAGTAAGTATGACTAAACATAATTTATTTGGTTTTAACACACTATTTTATTGTTAAATACAGGATGCTTTTCTAAGCTGACAGCTAGCATCTTATTTTTTTGAAAAGCTACAGAATACCATTCTTTTTTATATAATCACAACACTAAATTGCATTTACTATCCCCTCCCCACCTATACCTCAAACCAAATAACTTCTGTGGGCAAAAACAGTCTTTGTGATCTTGGAAAAGTAATCTTACAATTTAATCATTCTTAGCTCTATACGTTTTCTTCTTCCTTCTAAACAATTTTGAAAACAACTTGGTAGAGCCTAGGTGACCACATTATTTATTGTCCAATCGGGACACTTTTGAGTGTGAAAGTGGGCACTAACCATACGAGATGCTGGCACAACAAGCATAAATCAGGTTGTCCTGGGCAACCCAGGACATCCGGCCACCTAAACAGAGGTGACATGTACATCCAGTCACAGACTCATGGCTGGATACTTAAAAAATACTTGTGGAAGGGAGGGAGGACTGCTGCACAGATGACACCGAGCTGCTGCTGCAGAGGGTGGTGGGAGGAGCCCTCTGTAACCCCAGCTCACTGGGGCCAGGATTTCAGTGGAGGCAGGAAGGGTGGGGCTCCTCTAGTGATTTCAGGGTGCCTGTCTGGGGTCCCCTCCTGAGATGCCTTCTGCGTCTAAGTAAGGGCATTGGGATTGGCCTGGGCTGTTTCGCTAACACTTGTCTCTCCATTATCAGCTGCTCTATGTGAAAGAGAACATCCACAGGGTCAGGTCAATTTGGCAAACATTGGCAAGTGCTGGTGGGGCCAGGGCAGTTCAGACACCAGTGGAATGGGTGCGTGTCAAAGTAATTGATCACCAGTGCGCTATGTTGATCTGTGTTTGCCTGAATACACTGAAGTGATTTAAACAGACCCCTTCATTTTGTCAATGAGGAAACTGAGGCTCAGAAATGGTCAAGATTTTTCCATTTAACATCCCTTTTCTGGAGAAGAAATTGTTCCCTATCTATTCAGCTTCTGTTTTATTGAGGGTGTTGGAGGGGGAGCTCTTAAAAGGAAAGAAATTTGCCAAAATGTTGGGAAGGTAATCCCGAGGGTCCCAGCTATTAAGTCCCACAGGGGTATGTGCTGTGCCACAGGCTCAGGTAGCTGAGGTTCTAATGTCTTTTCTGTCACCATCAGTCCCTCACCTGGCCCAGCCTGTGTGTTAGAGCCGCTGCTCAGCAAGCTCACTGGTGAAATGGCGATCCGCTGTCTGTCTCCCTGGGGTGGGATGTGGATCAGTTGCTCAGACTCATCTCACCATGCATGCCAGCCCCTGCCGATGGCTGGGGAGAAGAGGTAGGTGGGTGGGTGTTGTGGGATCCGCCACCCTCAGAAAGGGACCCCCATCCCAGAAAGCCTGACGGATTGCAGATCCTAACTCTTAACTGAGTTGAAACTGACGGGGGGAGGGGGGTGTGCTCCTTCGAGGCCGCACAAAGGAAGAAGGGCCACATGCCAGGCATGTGGGAATCAGAGAGCTATGTTAAAGGTGTCGCATTTTCTGTGCCCCACCCGGCACTGCATCCGTTATTTCACATGCATTTCATTCTTTCAATCCTGAGTCCTCAGTCGTATACATCATCACCCCCACTTTTGAGGTGAGTAGTCAGAGTGACCAGCTTAGCCTGCATGGGGAGGTGGTTTCATTAAAAGTGGCCCAGATTCCACACACTCAAGGTGAACATGTCCAGAATATGATCCTCCATGTTTATCTCCATGCTTTTCAGGCGGAGTTCTGCGGTCTGCTTTTCTTAACATCTTCTGAGTTTGGCAAACTGGAAGTGGGCTCCTTCTGGAAGGTCTGTCTGTAAAAACCCGCTTGACAAATCCAGGAAGATGTTGTGAAGGTGGCAGGACTTAGAGAGCCTAGGAAGCGGCTTGGCAGGCCTGGGCAACTTAGCAGCAGGAACCCAGCACTCGGTTTGCCTGCTGTGTCTTTTCACTCCTTACTTTTAGCATCTGCCTGTCTTCACACCCTGTGCCGTGAGAGATTGGGATTGTTTAAGCCTCGCTGCTCCCTGCCCAGATCACTGCAGCAGCCTCCAAGGGGCATCTCATCCTGCCCTGTTCCCCTCCTCCCTCCTTTTCCCCTTGTTGAAATCCGTGTGTGGGTGTGTGTCCCCCCACCACCCCTCACTCCCCCCATAGATTCCAGGTTCTCTGCAGTCTGGCCCAGGCCCACCTTTCTGATTGTATCCCCCACGCTTATTCACAAAGCCCAGCCAGACAACAGTGCTTTTCCTTCCCTGGACCTGGTAGCCTTTCCTCCTTCCCTTCCCAATGCCTAGGACTGCTGCCTTCCACTTCTCCACTGGCTGAATCCTGGAAAATCTCAAACTAGCTGGGGCCTGGGGGGGGGGGGGGGTCCGTCAGGAAAATGTGCCCGATGCCCTGGCCCCCTCACCCCTAGTCTGGGAGTGGAGGCTGTCCTCTGCTGAGACCACACCCTGGTGTGTAAGCCACGCAATGCTGCCACTAGTCTGTAGGCCCTGGGGGCCTTGTTTGGTTTTCTCACTGCTCATTCCCTTGCACAGAGCCTGGGGCAGAGAAGAGGCCCAGAGCATGTGGAATGAGTGAGGTCTTTGGGGGGCTAAAGTCCCAGAACATGTTTCTCTCATGTCTTGCCTCTTAAGAGTCTTGATAACTCAGGAGCCGCGGAGGTAAAGCACAGAGTGAATAACTTGCATGCTACCTGAGAGGGTAGTAACACGCACCTTAGCAGGGCGCAGTGCTCTGTGCCATGGTCATCTGGAAACAGTACAGGGGAGAGGTGACTGAGGCAGAGACTTTCCCCAATTTATAAACAAGGAGCCAGGGGTGAAACAACTTGATTAAAGTGTGCTGGCAAAAGGTGCTGGTGAAGTCTCCGTCCCTCTACCACACCTCCCTTAATAGCCTGGAAGGACGTGAAATAACCCAAGCTCATTAGAAGATTCAGGGTGACTGATGGGGAATCGATGCTCCCGTAGCTGGGCAGTGTCCCTGGGGCCAGGGTGGAGGCTGGGCTGGAGGTCATCCCAAGTCATCCACAGACTTTCTCCAAAGGGGTCTTTATCTGGGCAACTTACCCCAGGGCTGAAGGAGCAGCGTGTTAGCTCAGTGAAATCGATTGAACAAAGTTTGGAATGCAATATCCTGCAACTCAGGGATGGATTTCTAAAAATAAGTCTCCGTGTAAAATGACCCTCTATTAGCTAATTGCTGGTAGAGATCCCGTGCCGAGGGGTGTCACCAGCCATTGCGGAGGCAGCGGCTCAGGTCTCCAGCCCACACTGGCAGCAGAGGGTGATTGCAGGAAGCCCGAGCGAGCTGCTGGCAGTTCCCAGGCGCTCAGAGCCAAGGCCACTGTTCTTTTTGTGCATGACGCCCAGCCCCGGCGGTGTCACCTCCTCCCCGGGCCTGGCTGCAAGGGTCTTGAGGGCAACTTCTGTTGTAAGCAGAATAATGTTAACAGCTGGGATGTGCCAGTCTGTCAGAGGTCACTGCTGTGACAAGGTTCAGAGTGAACATTTTTAGTAGGGGAGACAGGAGGACCGCAGGCTATGCTTTGAGGCTGGAGACTTGAAAAATCAGAGCATTTTCAGAGCACAAGGCTAAGGCTGCCCAGCCACCCCAGCTCGTCCCTGTCCCTCATAGGCCCTGTAGGCCAAAAGGAGGCAGCTTCAAGTAAAATTCGGCAGGTAGCAGGGAAAAGTCAGTGGCCCCCGAAACTGGAGGTGGAAGTGTTACTCCCGCTCCTCCACGAACAAGCTATGTATGCCCAGGCAAGGAACTAACTTTTCTGGGTCTCACTGTGTGGGTACTGGAAGGGGGAGAGGTTCTTACAGATCTCACTCTGACATTCAGTGAACCTGTGATTCCAGAATTCTTTCATGTCTGGGCATTTACACCTTCCTTTCCAGGACTGCCCCGACATTTTTTTTTTTATGTCTCTACCCACTGGGACACACACAGCTTAATTTGTGTCCTCCCATTGCCCAGCTGCCCAAACTGCTGCCACTTTCTGTGCTAATCCCAGATTTCCCGTGAATCATGGATGATTTGGCAAAGCTGCCTCTCTGTTTTTGGTGCTTCTTAATCAATTAAAGCAACATCTCATTTATTATCTGAAGAGAGATGGGGATTCTTGAGTGAATGCTGGTCAGGTATGTTGGAGAATTCCCAGGTCAAAGGAATATATATTAAGAGAACATACCCTGTGCTGGGCTCCATGCTGAGCGATGAACATATGTTACCATATTTAAATCTCCCCCCTAAAAAGCCCTTACAAGTTAAGTAGTGTTATTCCCATATTTACAGATGAGAAAACTGAGTTTAGAGAGGTTAAATGGTTTTTCTAGAGTCACACAATCAGTAAGTATTGGAGGAGCATTTGAATCCAGACTAAACACTGAGGCATTTGGTCCTCCAGGCTAACTAGAGAAATTCTAGACTTTGCTTTTGAAGCAGTGAGACTGAACACACCCACACAGCATTACTCAGAACCAACAGGAGAATTTATACATACGAAATGAGTTCCAGGCTTCAACACCAGTAGCTTATAAGGTCAGTTTGTGTCCCTATTCCAATAACGCCACGAATGCTTGGTTGGGATTCCCAGTTTCTCCTGGGAATATATCATGAGCTGCACACACGCACAGTATTTTCAGTCACCACCACAGGCTACGTCTTACCCTGTTCTTGTTTTACCTTCCAGTGGCATTATTCCTTGTGCACACATATCTTTTCACCAGTCTTGGCTCCAAGTGGTCTTTGGCGCTTTCCAACATGCACATCTGATCTACCCTGAAAGGGAGAATTTGCCGCCAGTCTGACTGGCAACATGTTTTCCCACTAGTCCAGTGGCTCACAAAATATTTTAGTGGTGGAACCATTTCTATTTCTGCCGGGATCTTTTAGAGAAGGCAACTTTGTAAGGCAGCTAAAAGCAGAGCTTCTGTGTTTGAATGGGGGCATGGCCCTTGTCTGCTCTTCTCTCCTGCCCTCTCATTGTCCTCCGTGGCTGGCCTGGAGCGGGGGTGTCAAACTCATTTTCACTGGGGGCCACATCAGCCTCGCGGTTGTCTTCAAAGGGCCGAATGTAATTTCAACTCCTTAACAGTTAAGGAGTAGTGTCATTTATATTAATTGATGAAATTATTTTGGTCCTTTGAAGGCAACTGCGAGGCTGATGTGGCCCCCCGGTAAAAATGAGTTTGACACCCCTGGCTTAGAAGGTACCGCTCAGGAAGCTTCGAATTCCAGGGGACCCAGTTTGAAAACAACTGCCCAGGCTGCCCCGTGGTGGTGGGGGGGGGGGCGGGCGGGGCAGTGTCAGAAGCTCCATGTACTCTTGCTGGCCCAGCACAAGCAACTCCTGTATCAGAACTGAAGGAACATACTGTCTCCTTTAAATTCTTCCTGGCTACAACGAAGGAGAACCTGACTCCATGGTGAAGGCCTCCTCGTGGTTTTTAATCTACCATTCATATTTGTGGAAGAGCTTTAAGAGGTTTGCGGAAATGCTTTAAGGAAGAAGAAGAGGGAGCTCAGTAGCTATAAATAGAAAGGCTAGTTCTAAGGTCAAGAATGATAAAAGGAAGAGAAAAAATGTAAGGATTGCAACAGAATGAGGAAAAGAATCACAAAGGTACGAGGGCAAGCGTACAGAGTGGGTGTTCCTGGCAGAAGTGAAAGGCACAGCGTGTCCGAACCCAGGCTGAATGTTGGACATCTGCTGTGTCCTCTGCATGTCCAGCCTGTCATCGCAGTTAGGGGCACACCAGAACAGGAGGGGTGAGGGTGTGCCTGCTTCCCACTAGGCCCTGGGGAACTCACTGTCTAGTAGGGCACATACTCAAAAACTAAATGGAAAAGGAAATCAGAAAATCAGGACGGAAGACACAAATGGAGTGTTAAGGGAGACCAGAGGAGGGGCCGCCTATGCAGAGTTCCAAGCCGAAGCTAGTTCCTGTAATGAATGATGTTCCTTTCATGCTTCTAAAGGAATGTTGGGGATATTTTGACTCTTCAGATTTTATCTTATCAAACTAATTTTGACTCCCTCCTCCTAATTTCATTCTCCTCGTAAAAAGAAGTTGCTCCTCTGTTTATACCCCCAAGGAGGTTAAAGTTACAGCCACGTTTTTTCCAACATGCGTCAGTTGGACCCTTGCTTTGTCCTGCTTGTGCGGGGCTCAGGAATCGTTTGGACCTCCCGCCTGAATGTTGAGGGAGCATGGCAAGGCCTCTCCAGTTTTGCTTAATTGCTGTAAAGTTGCCTTCACTTTACATGGGTTCATGTAGCACCTCAAACCATGGGGTGGGAAAAATATCTTTTTAAAGTTAAGACAAAGAAAAAAAGACCTCTGTTAGTTTGGAGGACCTCAGCCAGTTACTGGGAATCTGGGAGACTTTGTTACCATATGAATGTAATAAAACCAAGGGAGAGTATGGAGGATTGTTGGATCTAATCCTGTGTTTTATTTGTTTTCTCAGCAGCCCAATGCTGTGAAATGGATTCCAAACCACGTTTCTGTTGCCTCTTGTTAATCAGTCCCTGTACTACAAATGGGATTTGAAATAACTTCTAAAGTTGGCCAGCAGTGGGCAGTATTCTCACTCTCAGCTTTGGACTTGGAACAACACCTTTTGAGTTCTATATCTCCTGGGCCCAGGCAGTGCCTGGCACGCAGTAGGGACTTGCTCAAATAGTGTGTGTGGGACTGAACTGATTATGAGTAGAAGCAGAAAAGCGGGAATATACAGGGGGTGTTTGAGGACAAGTGATAGAAATAGCTGACACTCATTAAGCATTTACAAAGGGCTTGTATCATGGTAAGTACTTCACGTTTTCTTCTCGCTTAAACCTCACCAAACCTCCATAAAGTAGGACTAAGAATATCCATTTTATGGATAGAAAACAGACTTAGATCCTATAAGCAACATCTTGGTTTGCTAGAGCTCCCATAACACAATACCATAGACTACGTAACTTAAACTACAGAATTTATTTTTTCACAGTTCTGGAGGCCGGAGAGTCCAAGTTTGAGGTGCCAGCTGAGTGGGTTTCATTCAGAGGACTCACGTTCGCTAGTAGATGGCAGGCATGCTGCTGTGTGCCCACGGTGACCTCTTCCTAGTACATGAACATTGGGGGGTGCAAAGCTCTGGTGTCTCTTCCTATAAGAGCACTGTGCTCTAGAATCCGGGCCCCACCCTTAAAACCACATTTGACTTTACTTCCTTAGAGAACCCATGTCTAACTACAGCTCTACTTGGGGGTAGAGCTTCAACACAGGAATTTTGAAGGCACACAAACATTCAGTCCATAATAAATTGCACAGCTAGGAAGTGTCAGAGCAGGAACTCAAACCCCCTTGGTGTGAAGTTCATGTTCTTAGCTGCAAGGCAGCACTTCCTTGGTATGTGGGGTCATGGTCTAGTATATACATGGAGGGATAGGACCCCACTGTTGGAGGTAATGATGAGGTCATGTGAACTCACGTGAGCCCTGCAGACGGAGTCTCTTCCCACCCTCATCCTGCCCACCAGCCCTACTGAAAACCTTGCAGTTCCCTGAGTCTTCTGCTCATCGACTCCAATCCTCCACATATGGTGCTTTGCTCTACCTACAGAAGCAGTTTTTCACCTGGGTTGCTCATTAGACACTTTAGCAAAACCAGTAGGCTGAGCCAGATTGAATGGCTCCCACCAGCCTCAAACAAGTAATGACAGTTACAGATTATGACCTTCTGAACAAAACAAAAACAAAACTCCTAATGGATAAATTGAAAGTTTGGTGCTAAACAGTCACCACCTTAATCGAGTGACCAAAGTGAACATTATCAGCAATGGGACAAGTAGAAACCATGTGCCACGTCATAGGCTACAAAAGAAGGCACCGCGCCACTTCAGTGATAGCCCTGTCAAAGATGCAGGGCCTGAACCTCACCTTGAAGACATGTCAGACAAGCCGAAACCGAGCAACACTTCTACAAAGTAACTGGCTTGTAATCTTCAATAATGTCAATGTCATGAACGTCCCAGGAAGACTGAGGAAGTGGTTCCAGAATAAATGTGACTAAAGGAACACAACAACTAAAGGTGACCCGCAGTTCTGACCTAGACCCTTTTGCCATAAAAAACACTGAACCTTTGGCAAAACTTGAATGTATGAATGTGTACTGCATCGGTGTGCGTTTCCTGATTTCCATGGTTGCGTGATAGATATGTAGGGGATTCTTCCTGTTCGGAATGAAATGCACACTACAGAGTAATGGTTCCATGAAAAAAAAAAAAAAGCAAAACCACACATACGTTATTTATACTGTAATTGCAACGTTTCTGCCAGTTTGAAATCCTTAAAATACAAACATAAGATCCCTGATGTCCAGTTTGCACACCAAGTCTATTAAAACAGAATCTCTAGGGAGGAGACCCAGGGTTTTTAGTAGCTGTTGAAATTCCCAGGTGATTCCAGTGTGAGCCGGTGCTGACAACTCCTGGCCTATTCTCCAAATATGGTCCCTGAACCAGCAGAATTAGAATCAGTGGAAAACTTGTTAGAAATGCAGATTCTCAGGCTCCACCCCTGAGGGTAGGGCCCAGCAATCTGTATTTGAACATGTCCTCCATCTGGTTTTGGTTCATGCTTAAGTTTAAGAACCATTGGTCTAGAACCTTTCGCATCCTTTGTCTGTCCATACGTGCTCCCAGTTATTCCAGTCTGGTCAGATCTTCTCCAGGTCCCATCCCTGAGGTTACTTCACTATCTTATTGCACACCTCAGGATTTAGAAATGATCTGTTTACACACCACAGCTGTTCCAAGTCTCATTCACAAAGTCCCTGGCATAGAGGAGGCACCAATGCAGGCTTATTTAATTGATGCTTATCAAATGAATTGAGGGACTGGGTGTGATGTTCAGCGGCGTTCCCCTATGCCACATTTGCTTCCATTTGCATGCCCTTTAGAGGCATGCAGTGATATGTCTCAAGTTGTTCTGTGATGGGAATTTGATAAGGGACTGTGTGGAGGCAGGGAACATGACAAGCATTTGAAACCACATTCACAAGCACCCCCGCCTTTAAGGGAGCCGGTTCTGAAGCCTTTTACTAAAAGGTGCCTGCGAGCTGCTGGGCTCTCTAATTAAACCAGATGGACTGGATGATAGCTGATTAGATTCCTGACTTACCGATCCTACTTCTATTTACTCACATAAATACGTTGATGAGCCAGAAACCATCTCATTCAGGAAAAGCACCTCGCTGAATATTTTTAGAAAATTAAACGTTTATGGATGACCTAGTCTGTGAGCAGCTAAAATGCCAAAGTCTGTTTCCTATGGCACTCGGATGGTTGGGCTATCAGCAGGGGAACCGTGAACAAGTTTGTTTCTGCAAATGTGTGCCAAAACAGCCGCGACAACAAATTACAGGCCCATCAGTCATTTTGGAGGGAGAGAGGAGAGCATCAGAGTGATCGACATAACCAGGGTGCAGGCACTTCCTGCAGTAACTGCCTCTGTCTCTCCTGGCTCCACTCGATGGGGTCACATTTCATTGGTGCTGATCCCAGGGTACTTGTCTCTCTTGATTGGTACTATTTGGGGGTGGAGTGATGAAGTTGAAACTCAAAAGTACATTAATACATTAAAATATATGTTTACAAACATGCACAGAAACGCAGCTACATCTGTCCATGCATAAGTGCATATGCATGCATATATATTGATAATTATATGTCTCACTATTCAAAAGTCTATTCAAGATATAGTTACTCAAGTGGCAAGGACCTTAAGTAATAATGGGTCTTGAGAGATGCCTAACTTCAGGTCCTGCTACTGATGAGAATCCATATCCTTATCTGTAGAAGATATGTAGATGGCCCAGACTGAACCCATGAAAAATCATTTTGTGTAATGCATTGCTTTAGGATGTTTCCAAGATCATTCTGCTGAGGTGACAGAAGAGCAAGTGGAAGATTCTCAAGGTATATGATATGGCATGAATGGCCTTGAAGAAACCATGGCAGTTTAGAGCGCAAACCTCGGTCCCAAGTGTTCAGATTGGCTTTGACCTACTGAAAACTGGTGCTGAGCTGGACTGACTGACTTCCTTGGCTGAAATCTATCATCAGAATCCTAGTCAATCACACTCAAAGAGTATTTTTGACTTCCTGATGGATTGCTACCATGTGTTTACGTCCGTGGCTAATCCAACATATTTAGAACATATCAGGTTTACGGAAAATACAGAAGTGTCCTCTCCCTTGGCGAAAGCCAAGATCAGATGGCTCTCAAAAGACAAAGTGTGTCTCTGGAAGGTCAGAGGGATGTAATCCCAATGTGAAACTATCTTTATCATTTGTGCATTTATCTAGTATTTAATACATTCCTACCACGTGGCAGATATCGTTCTAGGAGGAAACAGTGTTAAGACAAGCACAATCCCTTCTTTTATGGAGCTTAACATTTTTAAACGTTAACTGAAGATTAAGTTTTGTGAGCATATAAAAATGGCTGACATTGGTGGGATTTGCAAACTATCTACGGGTATAAGACTCATCTTCTAGAAACCGAGTAGAATGCTATCTCTGCAGAATATTGCTGTGGGCTGAATTGTGTACCCCCCAAAGTCCATATGTTGAAATGTTAATCCCCAGTGCCTCAAAGTGAGAACTTATTTGGATGTGGGGTCTTTAAAGAGGTCATCAGTGTGGCCTCTAACCCAACATGCCTGGTATCCTTATAAGAAGAGATTTGGACACAGATAACATAGAAAGAAGACAATGTGAAAACACAGAGGAAGATGGCCTTCTACAAGCCGAGGGTAGAGGCCTGTAGCAGATGCTTACTTCACAGCTCTCTGAAGGAACCAACCCTGTGACACCCGGACAGCAGACTTCTAGCCTCCAGAACTGCGACACAATACATTTCTGTTGTTTTAGTCACCCAGTCTGTGGTGTGTTGTCAGAGCAGCCCCCCAAACTAAGACAGGTATCATGAGTGCTAAAATGTAGGTAGGGAAAGGACACCTCTCCTGTTTGGAGAGGGACAGAGTGTGAGATAGGGTGAACTATTGGTGAGGTTTTGAGTAGGAATGGAGAGTGGCAAAATTAGTGTTTTGGTGGGGGGAACAAATCAATGCTTGCAAATAGTGCTTGCAAATAAATCAAGATGCAGCTCTCTGAATGCTAATAGCTCCATCAACATGAAAGTGACTTCTGTCCTCTCCGGAGGACGCATTCCCTGTCATGTCAGGTTTATTGAATCGTTTTGTTTTACAAGGAAACAAAATGACTTCATGTGGGGCTAGTTCCTTCTTTTGCTCAGCTGTATTAGGTTTATCCACTGTAAGAGGATATCCTTTGCCCCTTGTAATTAATTATACCTCCAGGCATTTCCTTAGTGCTGGGATACAGAGTGTAAGCCCAGTGGGCAGACGTCATCACTAACTCTGCATTTGGTTCCGTGCCCCAGCCACAGATGGCCCTCAAGATATGCACTAGTTGGTGAGAGAAGCAAGGTGCTGAGAAGAGCGTGGTCGTTTGCCATTACTGCTGTGTTATTAGGATGTTCTGTGGCAGGGTGTTGATAAACTAAACTGGGAAAGAAGGGTGAGGCAGAAACCAAAAGATGTGAGGCCAAACACTGCAGATACCTGGTGTGAAATGGCTCTTCACTGGTGCTCAAGAGGCAGGAAAATTGCTGCAGCACATGAGGGCCCTGCATCAGTCCTGCTGGCCCAGACAGCTGTCTCTGTGGATGGTTCAATGACATGCTTGTGAAAGGGTCTGATTGCCCGTTGCATCAGTTGAGAAGTCCATTGCCCCTCACCACGTAACACCGCAGCTCCTATTCCTCCATGTTTTGAACCTCCTTCCCACTGGTTGCCACAAAGACCTGCCCAAAGGTGAGAGGAGTGGCTTCAACTCTGAGAGGGGTGGACACTAAGATGATGAAGGGCCTCCATCACCATGTACTCTTCTGTGTTGGAATTGCTCATTAGTTCTCTGCTCACCCCCCCACCCCCCCCACGGAACAGCTCACTGACAGGGATCCCCCTATAGTCCTTTCAGTATCCCTAGAAACTAGTCCGTGCCTGGTTCATAGCGGCACTCAATAAATGTTTGTTACAGGGAGAGAAAGGAGAAGAGAAGCTTTCTTTTTCATCTGAGTATACTCCTTGTGGCATAATTAATGTGGCGTAATTCAGTGTACCTGATGGTTCCCCTCTCCCTACCCACCACCCCCTTGTAACTGTTTCCCCCAGAAGGATGACTCAGGTGTGCTGGGAGCTAGTCCTCCCTATTCTCCCACACCAGCCTCTGGGATGCCCTTTGCTGCTAGGGCTGCAGTGCCTGGAGACAAAGAGAAGTTCTCCCCTCATTTCTCCTGGTCCACCTGGAAGCTTGCCTGGCAAACTGCTCAGGACGCTGTGGGGCTCAGGCCTGTGACCAAACTCCTGTTGGCTGTACTTACCTCTGTTGGCCACCAGGCAGCATTGCCTGCCTCACACTCCCCAGGCCCCAGGGGTTTTACTAGTTCTTTTATTCTAGCTTCAGGACTCAGGGCCCAGGTACGAGGCCACGGGAGATGGGACTGAGCGAAAGCTCAGAACGACTCTCCTCTATGGCCCTGACCCTGGTCCTAATACTGTGGCTCTCAAGGCTCATTCCCTTAGGTTGGGAGCTCTCCCAGGAAACTCCCAGAGATTTCTGCACTCAGACACCCCCCACACCCCACCTTCCACCAGCCTAACCTGAGTCCTGCCTATAGGGTGAGAACCTGTTAGACTTAAGCTGGGGTCCTTGCTTCATAAAGAAGTAGACTCATCTTCCTCAGCTAAGAGGCCGCACCTCATCCTATTCAGGCAGGCGTATTAAAGCCCTGGTTGCTGAAAACAATCCAAATAAGCTGCAGAAAAGCTTCAGTAGAGTGGGAGAGCCATGCAGGGATGGGAGTCAGATGGACTTCTCTTTGAAACCAGGTGTACCACCTATGAGGTTTGTGACCAGGACAAGTGAGCAGTTCTGGGCTGTGGTTTCCCAGTCTGTTAAACAGGAGAGTTTCTACCTCAGGTGGCTCCTGTGAGTGGAAATAAGAAATGAGGGTAGGGTGTTACTGACAAATAATGGGCACTAAATGCACCTTGCTTGTCTTGTCTTCCCATTCTCTTAAGTTAGGAGTGAGGAGGAACTTGATAGAAAGCTTTGACTTTAAACCACTCGCTGCTGAACCTTCCCTTGAATATCCTAGCAGGAGAGCCCCATCAAGGGATCCATGTTCCCATAACAGGACACATAAGTACCTGAGTCCCTTCATGCTAACTAGGGCTGAAATTCACACCTGCCCACCAGACCCTTCTGGAACTGGGCCATGCCTGCTGAGTTCTGTAGCACTGCATGGAACTCTTTCATTAAGATGCTCAGAGAGGGCTTTGGGTGAAGCTGAGGGAGGTACCAGCAACAGAGCAAGCTGAGCATGGAGCAAAATGAATGGGAAGGAAACCTCACAAATAAGGAAAACCTCTTTGCCAGGAAGCCAGGGGTCAAAAACCAGAGTATGCCAGCATCCTTTCCCGCACCACCCAGAAATGGTTCATTGCTCTGTGTCTAAGAGAATTTAATGTAAATCTCTTTAAGCTCCTTCCAAAGTTGGCTATTTTCAATCATTTGCTCCCACTACCCACCTCTACCATTCCTTATCATTGCAGTTCCTGCATAATGGTCAGTCAGGGCCCAGCCCCTTGCCCATGCTTGGAAAACGGGCTCTCCTGCACCACCACCAGCCACTCAAGACAGACATATTCTAGCTTCTAATGTCCCACTCTGAGGGCATTAAGAGTACAGACTTTAGGGTCAGAGCTCACCTCCTCTATTGGCTGTTCAATTTGGAGGCAAGTCGTTTACTCTCTGAAATCTTCGATTTCTTCTGAGTATGTATAAAGATAGTCAAATCTGCTTCATAAGTTTGAGAATTAAATAAGATGGTGCATGTATACAGCAGCATCTGAGTGCCTGGCATCTCGTATCATCACTACCTATTGGTGTCACAGTAGAGCATAGTGTGATGCTTTACCTGCACCAGGAAAACTGTATCTACTTTTCATGATCACAAAGGGCGTCACCTCCATATTGTCTCCACCATCTCCAGTAACCATTTCATTTACTTTGAACTCGTGTTGCACCTACTTTCTACCATTTTTCGTGGGGGACCTTTATCTGTTGCTACTGATTCTTCTGAGCAAGTCTCATATTTAACCAGTTTGACTGTAAGTCCATCCAGACAGGACCACACCACCGAAACAACCCGTCTAGTGAGTGTTACAGTACAGGTTCACGGGAGCTGAGATCATCAGTGAGTATCAATATCCATGTTTGGGCAGGTGGACGTGTGAAGGCTGCCAGGTGTCCATTTCATGATGTACACACAGCGTATGTCTGTGTGGAGGACAGCTCAGAAACAGCTGAGATAAAGCGCAGGAGGGAGGAAGCGTGTAGCCTCAAATAGAGCTTCCAGTGCCACGTCGAGGCGCTGCGCCTGGAAAAGGCCAGCTCTTCTGCTCCGTGGGAGCCTTTTGGGACCAGGTGATTATAGTTGAAGATGGGTTTGGGAATTTCCATGCTGCTAAAGATACCACCCGAGAACCTTCCTATACTTGGTTCTGACAGCAAATGCTGAAGTGGAGAAAAAAATATTTCTATCCATCTGCACGAATCTCTTATTTCTCTAGCAGTTAGAAAGGGGAGGCTGGGATAAATTAAAGGCTGCATCAGAAAAAGTGCTGAAGAGCCAGGCTTCTGCTGTGTCCGCCAGGCCATTTTCCAGTTGGTACAGGAAATGCCAGACTTCTGCGGATATTGGGTGGAGGTGCTGGGAATATAATCATTTGAACTTTGATAATTAAAGACATTGAAGAAGAAAGCCCAACTGAAAAACTTTAGTGTGTCATGGCCACAGTAAGAAAAAGGTTACACTTGGTCGAGATGGGGGCCCCTTTCCCTGTCCCGAAGGAATGCACCCATCCGCAGCTGGTGCTCTGTGCCAAACAAAACCCAGACCTCAGCACCTTTGCACGTATTTATGAGGACCTTCCATGTTTGTGTGCATAAACCCGTCCATGTGGTGCTTGTATCAGTTACTGCTTTCAGGCTGGGACCCCAGGGAACATGAACCTGAGGAGGGCTCTGCATGTACTGTCGGTTACACAGTCTGCATCTTGTTCTGCTGCCCATTAACTTAGCGCGTGCTTGTGTTGGCTGGAGCTGGCGGTTCCCAGTGCTCCTGGAGACGGGCCAGGCTGACAACATATATCTGCGGATTAAACCATTAAAGCCACAACGGCTTCTGCCCCCTCCTCCCCCCGCCTCCTTTCCTCTGGCCCATTCACAGCAGAGACATCTCTCCAAGGTATGAGGCCCCTGCCCATTCATATCCGAGGCCAGATTTAAAGCAGCAGCTCAGGGGCTTCATGACAACACAAACATGGTGGTTTCACATGATCGGTGCTTAACTTTTAAGTCTCCGCCATGCATGTCACTGGGTGACGGGGTGATACACATTTTCTTCTTGTTCACTTATATTTCTTTCCTTGTGGTTCTCGGCTTTGAGGACTGTGTGCCTCTGTCTTAGATGTGGGAAGATTGAGAATGGGAATGGTCTAATGCCTTAATTAAGCTATCTGAGAACTCACCAATGAACAGGTTTCTGTGGAGCATGATGTACCATGAACTTAATACTGTGCAAGGTGGTGAAGCAGATGTAGAAGTAATAATGTGTCTGATCCCTGACTTCAGGAGGCCCACAGTCAGATCAGAAGCCCCCACACACACACAAATCAGCGTGACGCATGAGACAGGAAGTATGAGCGAGAGAAAGTGCAACAAATCAGGTGCAAGGTGACGGGGAACCAAGAGCTCTCAGAAAGTGCTTCCTGAAGGAGGCAGGATTGCACTTGACCTTGATGGATCGGTCAGATTTGGAGAAGCGGACAAGATTACTAAAGCCTCTAAGAACTAGCAACGAGAAGTAAAGACTGGAAACAGAGGGCCAGGGCTTAAATCTCAGCTGTACTTCTCTCTAGCTGTGTGGCTTGGGGCATGTTCCTTAACTTCTTTGTTCCTCCATTTCCCCAACTGTGGAGTGATAGTAAGGGTATCTCATAGGGTTACTTTGAAGGCTGCTGAAATAATAACTCAAAAGCACATAGCTAAAATGCACCGGTGATGGTGGTGCTGCAGAGCGCTTAGAGCAAGTAGTGGAGCACTCTGGAGTCGGGAAAATGTCGCAAACAAGGACTCAAGTGAAGCCAGCCGTGAGAGGGTCCTAGGAGCCATTCAGAAGAGTTTGGACTTTGTGCAGTGAGAAGAAGAAACTGTTTTTAGAGTGTGCGTGTGCTCACACACACACTAGGGTATAACAGGGTGAAAGTGGATTTTACAGGAAAACTAGCTCGTCATCATTTTAATCGTTCAAATGTTCAGTCCCTGCCCCCCTCATTCGATCATCTGGGCAGACACTCAGTCAGCCATCCCAATGGGCCGAAGCATCAACCAGACTATTTCCTGAGCGTGTATTTTATTTCCAATCAGAGGGACAAATGTGTGACCTAACCAGCACATCAAGTGCCATGACAACACCAGCACATGTTTCCTAAGAGGGTCACCCAACACTGAGGCTGGCTTCGGGAGGACAGGGAAAAGGACTGGTGTATTTGCTCCTGGCAGCCATCCCAGCCACAGGGATTTCATAAAAACAGGGCTTGTTACATGCATCGGCCATAAGCTGATGACTTTGTAATAAAGTAAAAAAATTTTCTTTCCTTGTCTCTATGGAGTCATGTCATTTAGGAGTGGGAAGGGGACTCAAAAATAATCTAGTCTTTGCAGCAATGAGAAGAATATAAAGCAAGGTGGCTCCATAAACTGAGAAGTGTCCAGAAACTGAGATCCTAGTTTCAGGAAATTTCTGCTTCTAAAAAAATTTATAATTGAATTTATTGGGATGGCATTGGTTCACAGAACCATACAGGTTTCAAATGTACAATTCAACAAAATATCATCTACACACCACATCGTAAGCCCATCACCCACAGCAAATACCCACCTCCACCTACCCCACTTTCCCTCGGCTGTCACCCCACTGTGTGTGTGTGTGTGTGTGTGTGTGTAGGGCTTTTTTGCTTAATTCCTTCACCCTTTTTTTTCCAGCCCTCCAAGCACCCTCCCCTCTGACAGCTGTCAGTCTGTTCTATGTATCCATGCCTCTGTTTCTATTTTGTTCATCAGTTTATTTTGTTCATTAGAGTTCAAATACAAGTGATAGCATATGACATTTGCCTTTCTCTGATTGGCTTATTTCACTTAGCATAATAATTTCCAAGTCCATCCATTCATTCTGTTGCAGAAGGTAAGATTTCCTTTTTTTTTTTTTTTTTTTTTTTTACAGTCTAGTAGTATTTGTATAGATGTACCACAGCTTTTTTTATCTACTTGTCTCCTGATGGTACTTGGGCTGTTTCCAGATCTTGGCTATTGTAGATAACACTGCAATGAACGTAGGGGTGCATATATTCTTTTGAATTAGTGTTTTGGGTTTCTTTGGATATATTCCCAGAAGTATATCCAAAGAATACATCGGTGGGATCATTGGGTCAAAAGGCAGTTCCATGTTTAATTTTTTGAGGAAAGTCCAGACTGTTTTCACAAATCCTGTTTTCATTTACTTTGGGCGCTGCTGAGAAAAATATTGCAACCCCTGTTGGTTGCAGGAAAATATAGAGGGCAGCCTCTCATATGGTGACGCCTGCCACTCCCCATTTTCAGTTCCAGCAATGGAAAAGGATGATATCTTAGGTGGTGGGTCGGCAAGGAATTGAGGGAGAGGCTCACAGATGTGGCTCTGCCAAAAATCTATATGGCAAAATGAAACCCTTCTCTGGAGGAACATGGGACCCAGCAGCAGAAGGAACCTCTGGGACCATTTAATCCAGTATTTCCAAAGGTATGTTCTACCAGCTTCCCAAGATGTTTAAAGGTATTTCACATTGCGATGCCTTAAATTTGGGAATGACAGCTTACAGCACAGGGGGCAAACACAAGGCCCGTGGGCCGAACCCGACCCTCCACCTTGTTTTATCTGGTCTGGCACCTTGTTTCTACCTGGCGGCAGTGCCAAGCTCTCACTTAACTGTTAAGGAGTAGTTACATTTGTACAGTCCTAAAGTACATTCGGCCCTTTGAAGGCAACTGTGAGGCTGATGTGGCGCCTGGTGAAAATGAGCTTGACAATCCTGGCTTACAGTTTTGTTTGCGTCAGGCATTTCAGAATCTTTAATCTGCTACTGTTAGCATTGCGACTTTCCAAGAAGCAGATATAAACATGAGCCCCATTCATGGCTTTTTTTATTTTTGTAAAGAATCTTTTCATGTTAAGGCTCCTATAATATGTCCCAGCATTTGTCTAATACCTTAGTTTATAGACAAGGAAATTGGAACAAAGGCATTGTCAGGTTTGGCTTGAACTAGGACTCAAGCCCAGATCTGCTGGGCATCGCCTTCCGAGTTCCAGAACTTTCATTAGGCAGGCTAAGCTGCACACTTCACCTGCACTTGTCAGAATGTTTCAGCGAAACAATGTCTTAAAAAATATTTTCCTTGACCTCTTTGGGTCCATGTTTCAATTTGTCACCTGTCTGTCACACAGAGGCAAGCAGCCATAGAATATCCAATACAGTCCTCTGTCCAAAAGACGTAAAGGAAAGGAAAAGAAACACTGAATTTCTATTCCTTCTGCACAAAAGTGCTCAGTTGGGATGGCTGTTTTATGCAGGCTGGTAATCCTGGCTTTTGAATTTCCAAAATCTTGCCCATCATTAGCCCTGGAATGTATCTATTAATAGAGCTTAAGGATCTATTAACAGGTACAACTAAATGGGGGTTCCAATTTGCAGACTTTGGCAGTGTCTGAAGAGTTCTGATACTCTACTTTGTTGGCCCAGAAGGGTAAGGGACCTAGACTCTCTCAGTTCCCGCCGGCCGCCTGAGAAGGTGCCTGAGCCAAGCTGCTGTGCAAACCTGCAGACAGGGCTCCTGTCCTGTCCTGACCAACAACCAGAAACCTTCTCCTGTTGTAGCACATTTTCCACATCATACATTTTGTAGATGTTCACTAATTTGATTTTCTTAATAAGAACTATGGCTGCCTTTCTTGTTTAGCTATCAGTCACCATACTAGGCATTTAATGTATGTTTGGTCTCATTTCCTCCTCACAGCAACCGTTACTAAGTTCTAATTACCTGGCCTGGCATGAGACTTCTGGGCCCTCAGTGCTTTGGGTTCGTCAGGTGAGGTTGGGAAGATTGAGTATGATGAGGTATGATTGAATGCGCGTCTATCTCACCTCTGGCATATACTAGGCAATTAATAAGTAGCCATTTATTGGGTCAGAATTTATATAGTGTAGGATATTATAAAATCCCACTTTCCTCTTTCCCCACTTCTACTGAAGGCAATTAGAGCACCGTAATATTTTAGACAGCGTATGTTTTGATAAAGAGGCAATGGACTACATTAGCCTGCTAAATCCAAAATGACGCTCCAGGGCAGCAGCCTATCAGGGTCAGGGTCAAATGGAATTTGACTCTCCAAACACATGAGGGCTCAGGTGACTTGAGCCTGATGTTTAATACAGTACGAACATCCTTTGTTTAAAATCTCTGCCATCACCACTTTAGGAAAATAAATATTTATACCAAACATCTTCTATAATGAGATATGAACCTTGACCGCCAACATTCTAGCTGAGTTTAGATTTGCATGATCCCATCATCAGGTTTCTGAATAATTAATTTATCTAATTGGAGAAATAAAGTAGATGAACTATTTCAAAGGAGATACTGAATCAAAGCAGATCACTAATTATTCCCTTCTTGAGGTATTCTGGTTCAGGAGAATAAAAGGTAACTCTGAAATCAAACATACTTCCCAGATAATTGTGAATATTAGCTATGCTTATAGAGCTCCATATTTAAAAAAACATGAAAAGTAGTTGACACAACGTGATTATATTTTGAGACCAAGTATTTACATTTGAGAGGAAAGTGTAGCAGTTTATTAGGATAAGTGGTTAGCTCTTTTAGAATAGTTTCTACTTTTTGTTTGTACTTTTTCCTTTTCTGTGATAGTGCCCTCTTTTTTCCCCCCTATCTAACTAATTAACTCTCACCCTTAAAGACTAAGATCAAGTGTCACCTCCTCCTGGAAGCCTTCTCTGCTCTCCAGGTGGGCTAAGTGACCTTTCTCTTTTAATGTTGAGCCCTTCACTTACCAAATCTCAACCATGAGGACCTTATTCTGGAATAATGAGCTTGTGAGTTTGTCAGCCCCACTGAGCTGCAGCCTCCTCAGGACCTGAGTGAAGGATCCTTTCCATCTTGTTTGTTGTGCACAGTGACTGGCATTCAATGGGTCTTCAGTAAGCGCTTACTTAAAGGAACTGCAGCAAGCCCTGGGGCACTGGGTGCCCCCATTGCGTTGGTGGGGAAGAGCTGAGGAGTTACGTGGTATCACGGAACTGATGGAACCATAGCTAAAAGGCCTCTTGCATTTACTAGTTCTTCCATGCCGAAAAAGGTGACAGGTACAATGGAGTCCTCACCTGCCTTTCTCTGGCAAAGTTCCTAAAGGTGGGTGTTGAGAGATTGTTAGTCTTTTCTCTCCAACAGGATTGTAGGGTGCATTCACATTTTTAAAGTGCTCTTGCAGCCCCCACGGTGTCTATTTTGGTAATAGGCACATTGTAATAATACCTTACTTGAATTCGTATCACAATATAGTCATTTATCATTTTATATGTCTGTCTCCCCCACTACCCTGACTCATGTTTGAATTGCCACTGTTTAGTACAGTGCCTGGCACTTGGCAGGCAAGCTGCCAACAGTTGATGAATGGATGATGAATAAATGAATGAATTTGCATCACACCTTATAGACTATGTTGTACTTTCCCTTCGGATCTCACTTGACTTAATCCAAACACTGCAAGGCTGATAGGACTAGAATTATCATCCCACTTTATAGATGCAGAAATGGGCTGTCGAAAGATTGGAGAACTTGCTTATGACTAAAAAGGCAAACTGATAAAAGGCAAAACGAGAAATCACGCCCAGGACTTGTGATGTTTGGGCCAGGGACTTACGCCCCTAACCTCCTTCTATATTTATAGTATTTGATAATTGAAGGGATAATAGGACCTGACAAAGTACTTTCCCAGGGAAAGAAGGAGTCATAATAACGGTAGCTGTTGCTGTTCACTGAGGCCTTTAGATGGGCGCTCAGTAAATACCGAGCACTTTTCACAAGTCACCCTAACAAACTAATGTACTCTGAGGTAGCTCCTACGGTTACCTTCATGTCACACAGGAGGAAAGAGAGGCACAGAATGTATGTACCTTGTTGGTCACAGAGCTAGTTCACAGCAGAGGCAGGATTTGAACCTAGGCAGTTTGAGTTCAAAGCCCCTAATTTCAACCGTTCTGTCATACCTCCTCCCCTGAAAGACCAGTTTTCTCCTAAATTGTCATTGTTTCTGAACCAGCTAACGCCTGATGAGTAATTTTGACCTTGGGCAAATTATCTAACTTACCTGGACTTTTGCTTCCTGATTTGTAAAATAAAGAAATTAGTATCTGCCTTTTGGAATTGCTGTGAGAATAAAAGGGTAATACATGAAGAATGTGCTTTGTAAGCTATAAAGCATTATACAAGTGAAAGTTATTATTGCTCAGTGGGAAAAAAGCAACAAGCTATTGTAATAATAATTTGATTGGACGCGTGTTTATCGAGTTCATACTGTGGGCAAGGCATGATCAAAATAAGGGAAATACGTCTTTCTATTCATCACTGAACATAATGCTATTAAATTTCTAGCAAGAGAATCTACTTTCCCTCCTTGTTTTTGTTACAAACGTGCCAAGGAAATTATCTAACACTGAGGTAAACAAAACCAGGTAAAGCAATCTTGTTTAAAATTGCACCGGTGATTACGACGTTGTTCATGATTTTCTGTTTTCAGTAGAACGCTGGCCTGTTTAACAGCTTTGCCTACCATTATTGCAATCTCAGACGTCATCTGGCCCCTTTAAAGAGCACACGTATGTAAACTGTCCTTTTCTCAGTGGAGTAAACAAAACGGATAAACTAATAACATTTTGGAATGCTGCAGGGAAGAATCGGCGAGGCGTTGGGGCTGTCGGGACAGGAAGTCGGGATTCTTGGTTGGGTCTGACTCCTCCTGGGGCTCCTTCCCAGCTGTGGCCTTGAGTGAGACAGACTTGGCTGAGCCTCCCTTTCTTCACCAGCGAAATGCAGCAGTTGAAACTCTGTTAAAAAAAAAAAGTTTGTAAAATCTTTTGCACAGTATAAATATGAGTTCTTGTTTTATGTTGAATTTCCAAGAATATTGAGCATCTTTTTTGAAAATATTGCATGACAGGACCAGGAATTTTAAAGGCACACAGTTAATGTCTGGTTAAACTTATTTGTAATAACAGAACAGCCGCTAGCATGTATTGAGTACCTATAATATAACTGATGTGCTGAATGTTACATGTATTGTTTAATAATGTTCATAGCTCTTGATCTGAAATTTTAGCTCTCTGAAATAATACATATAAATTAAGATCCCCTTTAAAAAGATATACAACCCACATAAATAGAAGTCAATGCAAGAGGTAACTGGAGAAAAATGCCTGATTTTGCTCAGTAGTTACCGATTGAATTAAAACCTGTCAGTTACTAAATGACTGCAAAGAGAAATGAAACAAGTCCCTGCCCTCAAGGAGCTAGCTCACCATGTGGCTCAGCATGCCTGAGAGCTGATGACCCCCCATGAAGTGCCTGAGGGGCACCAGGGAAATAGTTCTGCCTGGGGACTCACAGACAGAGTTCAGGGACAGGTTGAATAGGGTTTCCCCCTTGAAGTTTTCGGCAGCAGGCTGCTTTCATGTTTGTTAAATCCACTGGAAACTCCATATAGGTCAATAGGTGGTGAATAGCAGATCCACTGGGGAGCAGTTCAGGACTCCCCTCCCCAGGGTACCTCCACAGAACCAAAGCTTTCCCGTGCATTAGGAGGATTGGAGTCCCGCCCTCACAGGTATGGACAGTTCCCCCCTGAGTATGTCCACATGCTAAGTTGAGGTTTAGTTCCTAGCTCACAGAGCTTGAAACTATTCTGAAAGTTTCCATTGTCTTAGAGGATCCCTCTCACCTCTTTTGCAAAGTGTTGCCAAAGCGTTTATGATACATAACAGATGGTATGAGATGGAAGGTTTATCAGTTGATTTCGCTTATAAATCCAGTGCAGATAAAGATAGAAGGAGCTGCGGAGTGAAAAAATGCAGCACTAAAGATTTGTGCTGGAACATGACACCAGGTGACAAGAAGAAAGTTAGAAAGCATCCCCACAGTCCGTTCCTGGCATCCTGCCATGGGGCCTCCGGTCCCAGAGTTCAGAGGAGGCCGGGAGCCTTAGAGCAGAGGGGGCGAGGTCTCCACGTCACTGCCTTGTGGCGTCTGCGCTGCTCCGGCAATGGATTGCAGGGCTGCAGGACATTCTCCTGGGTGTAGTAATGCTGTGAGCCGGTATTTGGGTAATTTATTACATGCTGGGCTTTTTCCCCTTTAGTTCTGTATTGAGAGGTTTTATGTCTGTGAGGCAATGCTGATAAAACTTGTGGAGCCAAGCAAAGGTGGGACTGGCAACTTGCAGTGTTGTCATTGTGGGTAGTAGGTGACAGTTGTCTGTCTGGGAGTCACGTGGGGTCCAGGTCTCTCACCACATCAGTCTGTGAGCTTCTTGAGGGAGGCACCCTGACTTGGGGATGTGGGTACCCCTGGGTGTGCCCTATCTCCTGGTCTTCGGGGGTGTTTGTGAGAGAAAGGAAGCTCGGATACCACCGTCCTGCTGCATTCTGCCCCTCTGGTTCCACTCAGAAAGACGGTTCCTGTTTCTTCCCCTCGTTCACTCCTCAGGGATACTTCCACTCACTCTGTTTTCGATTTGCCTATTCAAACCCTCCTGTCTCCCCTTCTCTACAACAGTTCTGACAACCCCCACCTTCCCTGATCTCTTCTTGCCTGAATTATGGTCGCCCGTGGGCATCCATCCTTTGGAACCAGGACTGCACATCAGCCAACGCTAGTTTCAGACTGTTCACTGGGTTTGGGCTCATGGGTCCTGGCAAGCAGAGAGTCGGACCCTCTGTCCGTACTCCACGTGAGGCAAAGTGTGGGTGATGAAAAGACCCTGGGGCTAGATTGGAAAATTCAAATGTGTGGCCTGCTTCTGTCCCTTAATATGTGTATGATCATGGTCAAGCCACTTAACTTTTCTAAGCCTCAGGTTTTCATCCTTGAGGGAGGAACAAATAGTGCTTGTCATGGTGCAGTCAATGAGGATTAAATGAGGTTGCTGACGTAAAAATGACTGGCATAAATTCAATATTTTTTGGTTGTTGTGTTTACCATCAATAGAGGTGAGCACTAGCTGGGAACTTCATCTATTTTTGGCCACTATTTGTTGAGTGACTGAGGAAATGAACCATGGAGAGTATTTTGCCTTCCAGAAGTGACTCCTATAACTCATTTGTAAATGTTGGCATTTTGTAGTGGAAAGGAAAAAATGGATTTTGTTTCTTTTAAATGGATGGTGTTGTGCATCTGCATCGCAGGAAAAAGCAGAAAAATTTTCCCATTCAGTTTTATTTTTCTTCTTTAACACCTGTGACTTGTGCTTTTTGGGCCATATATGCCTGGAATAAAAGATAGGGTCTCCAAATAGCTTTGTTACCATTCACTCTGAAAAAACTTTAATCCCTTCCCTTCCCAAATATCTTTTAAGTAATCTGGGAGCCTCGGGGCGTGTCTCAGGTGACCTGGTTGTCTTGGCTACCTTCCCATTCCCTGTGGCTCTCAGTGGTGACATCTTCTGAAGTTGCTGATGCTGAAAACAGCAGCTTGGACATGACATCCAAGGAAACTGTCACCACCAGAGATTCCCATGGGTGGCCCTGGGATGGTGGCACTGCTGCCTATTGATAGCAGTGATGCACTTCTGAGGCCCACAGATGGCCTCCCCGGAGCACTGAGACCCTGTGCCCCGCCTAGTCAAGGTGCTGTCACCGCTGCAGCTGCCACCACTGCCCTTGCTTAGGTACTGGCTCCCACCACTGAGGCTGCAGGCGACAAAGCAGCCAACAGGCCCCTGTGCTCACGAGGTGCAGCCCATGTTTTAGGGGAAATCGCTCTTTTTTGTTTCATTTTGTTTTGACTCACCCGTGCAATGCAGCTGTTCTTTCATGAGGCACAGGACAGTTGGGGTGAGGAGCACTGTGCTCCACTCAGAATCACCCTCCCTCTGGTCCTGGCTCATTCTCTTTGATTCCTAAAGTTGCACTTTGAATGTGCATCTTCCATTGGAATGTACCGTCTTCCCAGAGGCTCCTTGATCCCACCTGCATGTAACCTACCTGCGTGTCGCCTCTCCTCCAAACCCACCTGAATCCTAGGGTGAGCCCAGCCTGCACTCAAGGTGTGGATCCTGCTATACTCCAGACTCTTCAGAGAGTCCAGCTGCTGGGAGAACTCAGGACCGCCGTGCCCTGAGTAAAAAGGGCAGGAAGCAGATCTGGTTTTTCTCATGGATTGAATATAGAGTTGGTAGCCTGGTTTGCCTCTGGCTCTTTGTGCTGATTGGATGACTTTAGATTCCTGGCTTCCCCACAAGGAGAGGTGACCTCATGATCTCAGGTCTCACCACATGTGCTGTAATAGACAAGTACATACACCAAGAGAGTTGCCTTCACTTGCCAAGTACATGCATGCCCCTTGCCTGAACCGATTATTTTCACCTCTTCCCAAATTTAGTATCAACTGCACTCATTTACACCTAATAACACTTCTTGGTGGAACATCTTTTTGTGCATGTTGGGGGAAGGGTGAGGTGGGTGGATTCAATGGAAGGAATTTGGAGAAAGTGTTTTTCTCCCCAAACAGTGAGAAACCTTTCTTCTAATGAGCCCCGTTCCTGGCAGCTGTAGCCTGAAGTCTCACCTTCTCATCTGCAGCAGCCACTGCATAACAACATTCCCCCTGAGGGGAGCACTGACAAGGCCCCGTCTCCTGGGTGTGAGCCAGCCCCTCACGCTGGCCGGTTGGCACCACCCACCTGCGTGCAAGAAGCCAGTGCTCCGCTCGGTCCCCAGAGGTGTCAGCCCTGCAGTGCCTTGCTTCTTCCAACAGGAACCTTGGAATACATACGGGGTGGGCAAACATAGGTTAATAATAATAATAATAATTAATAATGGCGATGCAAGAATAAACTGTGTTTTGCATACTCACAAGTACAAACCTACTTTTGCCCACCCCTGTATGTATTCCAAGAAGGAATAAAAGAGCGATGGGAGTCTCGATCCCCACCTCCCCATGACGTACGTGGTTTACATGATCATGAGTTTGGATTTCAGAGAGAGTGTTGGGAGAAAAATGATATTTTATAGGTTGTCTCTCCCCTGCAGCCCCACATTACTAGACTCGCTGGGTATATTCAGCTGTGACTTTCCTCCCCTCTGCTCTTAAGGCAACCACGTCCTGGCTTTTCCATTCTAAAACCAAGTGAGCTGTTTGCTTTTGCTGTTGTCTCAGTTTTTTCGTTTTGCTCATCTTGAGCATCTGTTATACCTCCAAGCTGTGGACCCTGTGGAAACTCTGACGTGTCTGCATACTCCGCCTATTGCTAAGCCCAGGTCACTGTCGGTGGGAATTCAGACCATGCTGGGCATGCAGCACCCTTGGCCATGGGGTCTGGCATGCAGTTTTGAGTGTAACTCTTTTTGCTAACATATTTCTAGCCTTCCTCAGGGACAATCACTGGAAGTGGTTTCCTGCCCTCTGAGAATAAAGGAGGTGGCATGCAGGAATTCTGAGCCGTGCATAGATTTGGGGTTTTCTACCTGCAACTGTGTCCATTGAAGTGGTTTGTGCCAAGTCCCTAGGGTTGCCCCCACTGAGGCAGGCTGGGTCTGGGGCCGGGGGTGGGGGTGTGTATCCCCTGTTGCACATGAGAATCTTCTAGGGGCTTTTAAATAATACTAATCAGTATTCCTGGGAAACGGGGAACAGGAGTGGGGCAGGCTGGGACTCAGGCATTTTTAAAGCTCCCCTGCCGCTTCTCATGTTTAGCCTGTGTTGTAATTCTTCACTTTGTAGGGTTTCTCTGACAGCTGGATGACCTTGTGTGAGCGAGTGTGTGCGTGTGTGTGTGTGTGTGGTTTTCCCTTCACAGTGAGGGTCAGCCAACTGACTGTGGCAATGGCCTGTTTTATGGTTTGTTTAGTGAGTAGGAGTGATGTACTTATCTTCACGTTACTGTCCCTCTTGCCCAGTCCCCGAGAGCGTCAGCCGCAGTTAAAGATGTTATACTTAGAGAGCGAGACTGAGGCAGCCTCTTGCTGGGCCGAGACCCTCAGACTTACCCTCGTTAGCCCGGTCCTCTGAAACAGTGGCTGAACCCTCACACTGAAAACATAATCACCTCAGAACCCTGATCAAGAAGTACCATTTTATTTTAAGTATGACCTTGATTGCAGCAAAGAACAAGGTCACCTCAGAAGAGTGACTACGAGAGCCAGAACAAGATGGAATAGAATCAGAAATGACATTCGTCAGCTAATTCAAAATGTGAAAAATTAAACTCTAAACCTGGCAGTCCACTCTTAGAATGTCCTACAGAACTTGGCAGTCTGGGCTTCCCTCCCACATCACAGCAAAGTCACCCCTCTTTGTAAACCTCTAGTCGAATGGACCAGTCTCAGAATAAGAATCTGCTTTGCATGGCTACTTGGGTTTGGATTAGACAAAGAGGACAGTGAAGATGGGTACAGGTACCCTTTCTCCAGTTTTCTTGATTTGGGTGAAGCGATTACAAAAAAGTGTGCATGCTAACAATAGGAAGTTGTTATTCAACCATTCTACAAAGGTAGAAAAGAGAATCTAATAAACTTGACCTTCAGTGAGCTGCTCTCTCAACTCTAACAGGGCTTTGTAGGCTTGACAATATTATTAACCTTGTTTGTTCCATTATGTGTAAAGGCAGCAAGGGCCAGTCTTGGAATTGTGAGTCTTTGCATCTTCTTCTCTCTGGTTATGCTGAATTACCTATGACCTTCCCACCCTCATCCCAGTGTATGTCTCTATTATCACTTTTGCACATAAACCTAACCGTGAAAGACAGTGTTTTTGAAGGAGGATAGGGGGAGCTGGGTTAAAGAGAAAACTAATGTGCTTATTATGTATATGCAGGTAACATGCATTCAGCCAGCCTTCTATCATCATCAGTAATAGGAACATTCTTTTAAGCACTAATCTTATGAACTGATTACAGGTCACTGCTCACAATGAATGTGTGCCTGAGGCTATACTGCTAATGCGAAGTAAAAGGCAAGACATGAGAAACCCGAACACACACCTTTTCATCCATGGACAAATAGTTGCAGAATGTCTTGCTTAACACACACAACAAGCCCTGTGAATAGAAATGTAAACAGAAGCCCAGTCCTTGAATTTGAAAATAAGCTGTAGAGCAGAGAACATTGGTTTATGGATTTGGTTGGATGTGGGTGAATGTCCCAGCTCTGCTGCTTACAAGTTGAATGGCCTTGGGCTTGTGACATGAATTTACAATGACTCAGTTTCCATATTCAGTTGTGAAGTTCAGAAGATCTATCATGTGCAGAGTACCTAGTCATTATTAAGGGCTTTGTAAATAGTTATCTTTTGATTAGCTGTGGCTTTTGCTGGTATTTTAGTTTTTAGCCAGATCCATCCAGTGAGGGGGGAAATACTTTCAGAAAATTAACAGGAATCTTTCCAAGATATTATGGATTAAGTTTTCATTCATTCTTTTAGGGTTTGCTTGAAGACTTCACAGGTTTTTGCCTAGATTTGCCTTCTCACTGGACTGGTAGATGAGGCAAAAATCAACAGTGAACTTTGCAAAAGCTCTGCTTTTGAAAACCATTTTCTTGGTGATAACTGTAGTGCTAATCACCACTCAAGAATCAGGTTCTCATGACTTTTCTTTTCAAGAGCAAACATTTAAAGCCCTTCCTTACCTCCAGGATTTTGATGAGATGAAAAAGACAGATCAGTGATGAGAGGGGTATCTGGGGTTACAGATGCTGATGTGCCGACTGAAGGACTCACTACTGCGTACAAAAGTGAGATTTTAAAAATTCCTTGTCTTGAGATCTAAGTTTTCTTGGGCTACAAAGTAAGGACTCACCAAGGAACTAAAAATAAAGCAGGTAAGTCCCTGGAGATCTTCCAAGACCACCTCTGAGTGAGAATATAACAGAAACTGGCTACTGTGTCCGGGTTGGGAGTGAGCCGTGGTGGGGGGTCGCATCGTTGAGGTCCACTGTTGCCTGAGGCACTGGTGGTCTTCCCTCCAGGTGTCTTAGGGTCCTTCATCCCATTGTCTGAAACGCTGACTCTGAGACCGGCCATACTTAGCTGGAGTGGGGTTAGAAGGAAGCCCAAGAGCTGAATGGAATCATAAGACGTCAGATCATTAAAGGACTTGGGGAGAGTGGAGAATGGCACAGTTGTACCATTGAAGAGCCCCAACAGCCATCACATCCAACCCTTCACTGTCAAAGAGAAGACACTGAGGTCTGGGGAGGTGAAACCACTCACTTGAGATTGTACTGCTGGTAACTTATTCGCTCCATCATTTTAGTGTCTTGTAGACCCGGCTTCAGTTGTCCAGCAGGTGAACTGGGACTGATAGTACTTTTCCATTCCCGTGGTGGTGTGTGGAGCTTAGCACCACACCACAGGGAGTATGAAGTGCTTGGTCTCTGTAAGTTCGGACTCACAGGGTTGGCTTGTTCACTTTTACTCAGTGAGTGTAAGCCGTGTTCCTGTGCAGTACCACTCCTGCCTTGTGAGAGGGGCTTCTGTCCCATAGGAGGAAGACGGTGGTGATTTCCCTTAGTCAACAACTTTTGCTTTCTGTATTTTTTTATTTTTTTATTTTTGCTATGCTTTCATTTATCAAAGTTTTATCAACCATTTTAAGTGTATAAGCTGATGAACTTTCATAATTGTGTATGGTCATATAACCATCAAAAAATCAATATATAGAACAGTCTCCTCATCTTAAAAACCTCCCTTGGGCCCATTTGCTCTCAATTCTCTCTCCCCACCTCTGGCTTCTGGCAACCACATATCTGCTTTCTATCACTATACTTTTGTTTTTTCCCTAGAATTTTATATGAATGAGATAATCCAGTACATAGTTTTTTATGTTCAACTTCCTTCTCTTGCATAACGTTGTTGAGATTCATCCATGTTGTTGCACGTATTGATACTTCGTTTCATTTAATTGCCAGAATAGCACATTGTATACAGGACACAGGAAAAACAATTTGTTTATCCATTCCCCAGTTAAAGGCCATTTGGGTTGCTTCCATTTGGGGCTATCCAGAATCATCTTAGCCAACAGTTTTATCCCTGATTTCTTTTTGTCACCTAATACCTTGGCCCAGGCTCTAATTGTTATGATCCTGGATTGTTTGTCATCACTATTACAGTGAAACACTTTAAAAAAATGCTGATGTAGCCCTGGCTGGTGTAGCTCAGTGGATTGAGCGCGGGCTGGGAACCAGAGGGTCCTGGTTCGATTCCCAGTCAGGGCACATGCCTAGGTTGTAGGCCAGGTCCCCGTGAGGGCCATGTGAGAAGCAACCATACATTACTGTTTCTCTCCCTCTCTGTCTCCCTCCCTTCCCCTCTCTCTAAAAATAAATAAAAATAAAATCTTTAAAAAAAAAATGCTGATGGAGTGGAGATGTCGGCCACTGATCTTATCGTCCGTGACTTTGGAAGTGATCTTCTGCTCCTCTCGAAGTAGCAAAGTCGAGACCCAAAGCCGACATGATGGCCTATGTAGTATGCTCTAATGTCATCCACCAACCCGACACACCTTCGAGGGCCTGACAGAGTGTGACAGAATGCAGTATCCAGTATTTACAGTAAACCCAGTTGAGTGGTTTTTTATCTTGCCTTGTAGAAAAGTGCACACACTTTGTTTTTTTTCACTCATTCTAAGTGCTCGGGGAGGGAGAAGAGGAAGCTGGTGGGTGATACTATCCCACGCTAGTGCAGCCAATTTCGAACAACCTGGGATGAGTTAGCACTTAGACGTAACAGGAGAGAGTCTCCTGAAAAATGTGCTGTCCCCCTGTTATAATTCACCGTAATGAGCGGGGAACAAAAGGTTGTGAAGGAGAGTGGTGACTGATGGCCGACACGGCCGCCCCGTGCTGCAGCTGGCGCGGCTCCCACTGGCAAAAGGCATAATATATTATTGCTCCAGGTCACATAGTGGTAAATGAACACTTACGGCCGCTATGGCAACTGGATTGATTATCGCAGCTACCTCAGGCCCAGCCTGGCCCAGCCTTACAAGTGAGCACGTGCGTCCCTGCCGTGCTTCAGTCAGAAGCGCGCCTCAAAGGCAATTTGTACAAACTGAAATCTCTGATGACTGCAACTCCCTCCTCTCCTGCCCCGCACATCCAGTGGAGACTTTTGGGAAGGCCAGCCCAGATGTCTGGGCCTCTCAGACTAGTGAGGCAGGGCCACCCTGTTAAAAATAAAAATAAATAACCAGGGCCACCCTGTTTAAAATAAAAATAAATAAACCAGGCAGGGCCTGGTTCGTGGTGAGAGCAGGACAACTATTTGTCGAATACAATGAAATGAATGAATCCATGAGTGGAATGCCAAGAGGTCTGGGAGAGAGTGCTCAGGGCAAAGTGGGCAGGGAGGGTGGGTGGCTGAGGGGGAATCGGGAGCTGGAATACCTAGGCAGGAAGTCCCAGAGAGCGAGGAGAGGGAAGCACACTATTTCAAGTTAAAGTGGGTCAACTTGATCAAGCCACTGCTGGTCGCTGGACTTGTCATGTTTCTGGAAGCATGCTGCATGAATAAGCTTGGTTTGTTTTAGAAGCAGGTGATGGGCCAGTTCATTTTCTTTTAATCTGTGGATATTGGTTGGAATTTATACACAAATCTTCAGTTTTTCCAATAGCCAAGGGAAGAGGAGCAATCTGTGCCACCGTTGGCAAATCTGGGCAGAGCTGTAATAATGCTCTAAATGCACTCCATTATCGTTTTTAGGTTGACCAATATTTTATTAAAAATGTCAGAATGAGTTTTTCCTCTTCTAGTTAGTGAAAATTGATCTTAATATGTATCATAGTGGACAGCATTAGTGATGCCTTAACTTTCTATTTTGACTGGCAGACGTTTTACTCTTTGGAATTTAAATGTCAAGGTATTTCATTCTTTGCACATGACCTCTGAGCTAGAACATTCGTACGGTAACTGACATGGCCACCACTTTCTCTGAGTTTGAACACAGCAGTTGGCTTTCCCTTGTAGGAACCTCATGGCACGGCAGGAATAATCTCTATTAACTATGGGAAATGGGACGATGCAGTGAAGGTTGACCAGTATCTCTCAAATTTTTCATTATTGCCTTCTTAGGAGCCTTTTTAGATACTGCTTTTTTTCCTAATTAGCCTCCCTGTGAAATTTTAGTACCACAGATACACTATTGCTTTTCACATGCTGTATATCTAACTGTGATTTATATATAAAAAGTGTAAGATTTTTTTGCCCCCAAGAACCCATTTTCTTTCACCCTCTTAGGGCTGATGTCAACTTGGCTAAAAGCGCATGTGCTAGAAAAGACTGGGTTCAGAGCTGCTTCTGCCATTTCTTTCCCCCGAAGCCTTCCCTTTCTCCTCCTCCTCGCCAGCAGTGGAGATGTTAGCGTCCACTTACTGGGGTTTCGGGAGCATAAGCAACCCAGAAATGTTATTTATCTTTGCTGCCTTTGTTATTTATACTCCTAGATGTTTTCCCATGTGACATTTCCATTGATCTAATTGTAAACCTCTGACATATTTGGGTTTATTTTGCATTATTACAGATGTCACCTCCACTTTACTCGTGGTCAGAGTGCTTTGGTGATTTGCTCCAGGTCATGCAAATAGGTTAGAGCTGAGACTTAAACCCAGGTGTTGTAGTTCAAAATCCTCCGGTTGAGAAGTCTCTTGGGTGTGCCTTTCTGCATGTGGTGGTCCCAGGCTCTCTTGTGTTATGAAGACCCAAGTTGGAGTTCAGGGAATTGGAGAAGTCACCAACGAGACTGGACTTTAAGGACCAGTGATGCGTTTTCTGCCCCAGTGTGCAGAAGAAAGAATTCTCGAGGTTTTTCAACCAGTGGTCACACCCAGTTTCGGGAAATCCGTGATAAGCTTTTCCCCTGCTGCTTGGTATCTTTTGGGTTTAATGAGGCAGTTTCCTCAAGCTTGGAAGAACTTGGCTTTCCAGCTAGATGAGAGTGAGTCTTTTTTTTACAAGATGAAAACCTTATGAAGTAAACAACATTAACCACTCAAAAGGAAAGTATTTTTGAGCAACTACTATGTTCAAGTTCAGTGTTGACTATCTAGAAACACTTATAGAGGGCTTGTGCTGGGCGTAGCATTCTTCTGAGTCCTTCTGAGAGAGTCTGTGCGTTGGAGGGGGCCAGTTTGAGTTCTGGCCTGACTTCCTGGCTTCTAATCCCAGCTTTGTCACTTGCCAGCTGTGTGCTTCATTTTTTTTGTTGCTCTCTAATTCAACATAAAGCACTACAGCACCTAGCATATATTAGTAAATTAGATAAAAATATAAGACGTACAACCCTCCCTTCATAGAGCATAAGCTCTAATACCACTCCTATCTAGTAATCTAGTATTCCACACAGAGCTTTATATCCATTGAAGTGGTTTTGCTTGAGTGCATTCAGAAACAGAGTTCTTGGCATCCAGAGATTTCTACCATCTTCCCTTGCCCCATCAAAATGCCTGTCTTACACGTTTCATCAGTATAAACTGTCATTTTTCTAACCAACGAGGAGACATTTAATTTTCTGCACAAGAGAAAGAGGATACATAGAGGACAAGGGTTTGTTTCTTGACCATTGTCCCCACATGGCCAAGGGCAGTGCCTACTGCTAAGGCACAGTGGTCTGTACTGATTACTCCACTCTGCTCTCCGGGATGAACAGAGCATCTGTGAACTGCGTCTGACATACTAGATGGTAGCGATGGTGACGAGAGGATAGTGAGGCAGGCGTTCTTCCTTCTGTAGCTGCAGAGGTTGAGGGCCTGACAGGTGTGTGAGGATGACTCTGCTTCTCCATCCAGGCTGTTTGTGTGCTGCTAATTACACTAGATCTCTCCAGCCGAGCCACTTGACAGGTTGCCAAGCACCAGGCTAAGCTGAGAACTGGGTGAGATTAACCTGGATTGTTCCAGCTAAGAGAGGCCTGTTATGATCAGCTAGAAAGAAAACTGTAAGGGCTGAGGCAAGTGACATTGTTCCCAGAGATGGATCTTCCCTGGCCCCACAATTGCTCCCCCGTGGGCTATAGATGCCGCAGGGGCATCAATAAGGTCTGATTCTGGCATGGTCGTCTTTCTGCTGGAACTCTGCATGGTGACTCTGAGGACTTCCCCCATGCATGGACTTCCCCATTGCTGTTATTACCATATTGAACCCTGAGGGTGGTTAATTGCAGGGCAGGCCATGTGGGGAACCCCTTGGAGGTGACCCAGAAACTTCAGCTGGTTATGGATTCAACATCAGTCTCAGTTTACCCAACTCAAAGAAATTTGAGTTCAGACTCACTCTGCAGTCACTGTCTTCCATCCACAACAAACAAAGATATTCTCTAGAAAGGGCAAAGCTAAGTATCTTCTAAGAAGAGCACGAATCTTAGGAATGACCTGCCTGCCCCAGTCTCAAAGGGCCGAGTTTGCTGATCATTTGTGCAGCATCTTGGTGAAGTCCACTCCCCACCCCAAAGCAATGAAAGCTGAAGCTACCAGTTTGAGTCTGATGTTTTATTTATTTGTACTGGTAGCTTTATGTGTGGTGTGTTTTCTCTGTTTGGGCCTCAAGGCTGGTTAAGCAAAAGGCGGGAAACATAAATAAGTAATAGACAGAGAGGGCTGTCCATTTCCAGACTTTCAAAGATGACCTGGTTTTCTGCTCCAGTGTGAGCATTACTGCTGCATTAGAGTAATATGCATCCGTAGATGTTTTGCCGGTGCATTTGGTGGTGATAATCAGGAGAGACATATTCATGTTCTATTTTTATAATAAAAATTAGGAAACCGCAGGCCACACCAGGGGCGCTTGTTGGCCGTGTGAACACCATGAGCCCAACAGCCCGTTTTCCTCAGAGCGTATGGGATCACTGTGTTCCTTGCTGCTCTTCTCCAGTTTCTGGTTATTATTAAACAGCCCTTTGTGAGGGATTAACTCTGGCTTTCCTCCCAGTGAGGAGATGTCTACACAGAGCCAGAATAGCCAGCCAATTGCAGCAAACGGGTTATTTGGTGCACTGTGCAGTGCAGGAACAAATAACTGGTGGACAAGCCAATTCTTCACTTTTTGATGGCCTCCTCTGGCATGAAAATGGGCTTCTGTCGTGCATGGTGTAAATGCTTATGAGGTCCTTTATTCCATTCATTCAGAAAGTATTTCCTGAGAGCTCACTCTGGGAATCATTATTTCCAAAGTGGGGATAATAATAACACCTCCTGCAGAGAATTATGTAGATTAAATGAGTTGATATGTGTAAAAGGTTTAGAGCCGTACCTGGCACACAGTTAGGGCTTAGTCCGTGTGAGCTTGGCTACCGAGCTCAAGTTTTACTTTCTAGGCAAGGAGAAGGCAGTGCAGCCAATCGCCCAGGCAGATAGGTGCTTCTGAAAGGCGATTTCTCTGGCAGAGTAGGAGAAAGATCTTAAGAGGGCAGAGCCTGGAGGCAGGGAGACAGCCACATATCTCCAGTCCAGCCTCTGATGGCTGTCATTTGCCTTTCTTGGGGTAGCCTTGAACAGCAGTTCTCAAAGTGGGGTCCCCAGACCATAGTATCAGTGCTACCTAGGCTTGTTAGAACTGTACATTCTTGGGTCCTGTCCCAGAGCTACTGAATCAGAGACTGAAGTATAGGCCCAGCAATTTAGGTTTTAACAAACCCTCTGGGTGACTCTTGATGCTTGCTGGTCTAGTCTCTTGAGGGACAGTGAGAAGTGGGAAGGAGAGCTTTAGAAACTCTCCCTCCTTACCCCTTTGGATGCCACTGGGCCAGCATGGGGCAGGTACACAGCTTTGGGGAGGTTCTTCACACACGAGGCGGGCCAGGGGGAAGTCTCCTTGGTTGGCTTGTCTTACAGAAGGAGAACCCTCATTAACTCAGATCAAGGCTACCTGTTGACCACAGCAGGTGGCAGGGGCTAGGCACAGGGAAGGAGGGCACCACACCTCAGGTCTCCTCCCGGCTTGCTGCCAAGAGGGCACTGTGGCCCACCCTGTTGATGCATATGCTGTAAGCTGAAGTGGTGGTATGCTAAATAGGTGTTTCTGTACCAGAGAGACTGTCAGCTGTAAGACTCCAGTGCGCCTCGCATCACATTGAGAAATGAGGGAGGCCAGGCGCTCCAGTCCCTTTTGGAGCAGATGCTGCATCTGGTTCGTAGGAGTCTGCACACACCCAAAAGATATTGCGTGGCCAACAGAATGGATTGTACCAATGCTTCTCTCCTTTCCCATATGAAAAGCTTGTGGCCAGGCTGGTTTTTATTACTGATGTGTAGCCACCTCTGGGATGAAATTCCGCAGCTGTAGATAATTTTAGAACACCCATTAGGTTTTTTGGAATTCATTCATTTAGTTTATTAGTACAAACTTGTATACACTGGTACGATGGGAAGCAAAGCAAGAGCAGGACATTCCCCTCACTTCCCACTGTTCGTTAAGGAATATGCCATCCTTAAGGACACATAAGTCATTCACACAAATCCTGGCAGTTCAGAACAGGGTGCTGTGTGTCAACAGGAAGATACCAGCAAAGTGTAGTGTGAGAGACCAAAGGGACTTCCTAAGAGATGATCTGGGGAAGATGGATGGAGTAGGTGGTAACATTTGATCTGGTCCTTTAAGGGTAGGCATAATTTCAGGACACAGAGAGAAGGTATCTCAAATAAAGGGACCTGGAAAAGCCTGGAAGGTGGGAAGTGCACGTGCTCTAGGTAAGAGTGAGTGGTTAAGCCTGCCCAGAACAAACAAGTAGATAATAGAGGAAGATGAGTCCTGAGAGGTAGAATGGGATTTGAATGCCAGGCTACGGAGTTTGGATGTGATGCCATAGGCAGGGAAGCCCATGGAGAATCTGGGGTAGGAGAGTGGTGTGATGATCATGGCGCTGGAGGATGAAAGGGCTAAAAATAGGATTGTAGTGGGGAGGACTCGAGGCTTCTGGTAAAGACTTGCTCGGGGGTCTGGCCCTAGGAAGCTGCAGAATCAAAGCTAGAGCTTGTTCTGTGTCCACAACTTCATCGCTGTGGGACGCAACTCAGAAACTCCTGGTGAGAAGGAGGAGTGAGCTTTTAGATTTAAGGTCTCCTGATGCAGAAAGCCATCAAAACTCTCCAGGGTTTGGGAGGCAAGAGAGAGAGCCACTGAGTGATGTCAGCTGCTTTTCTGGCCCATACTCTCGGGTCTCCTGTCAGAAAGAGCATTTCTCCCTTAAAGATGAACACCAGAGGTCCTCAGTATCCCAGGCCAGCCGAGCCCAGAGCATCTTAACAGTGCCACAGAGTGTTGGCACGGGCTGGGCCTTGGGTTTGGTTCTGACTCAGAGGAGTTGGAACCACCTACTGAGTCATTTGCAGGAGCTGTGGTTTCCTGGGAGGCTTCCCAACCAGCTACCCACCCTGCCAGTGGTGGGTAGTATGCAAGATCTGAAGGAAATCACACACTCGCCGTGCCGTGGCTTCAGGCAAATGCACCATTGCACATCTCAAGCTGTTGCATGGAAATCATTTCCTGTTCTGCATAGAGAAACTTGGCACTTGGCACTAACAGATTAACAGATGAAACTTTTTTACTTACCTACTAGTTGTTTGATCTTGGGGAGGCCTCAGTTTCCCCAACGGTTAATGAACAGTTGTGACTTGAGTGAATGGATGATTCCTAGTGGGTTCTCTTTGGGAAGGTCCAGAATGTCTCAGAGTTTACAAGAACCCGCCATCCCCTGCAAATGCTTGCCCCAGGATCCTGGTGGGAATGGAATTAAACCAAGTCTGCTCATGGTACCTCTGTTTATTACATCTTTATCTGTTTCCTCTCAAGCAACTTTGCCTTCTTGGGTCTCTCAGATTCCCTCATAGTAATCTTTGAAATTTCAAACACCATGCAATCTTTCTACTCAGAGAGATACTGTAGTTTGTTTTTCAGGGAGAATTCAAAAAAACCGATGCTGCTATGTTACCCCAAATACAAGTTGCCTCTCTATTCCCCACTGTTTAATTTTTTTTTGAAACATCTCTTAATTCAGTATTTTTCTAGAGGTTGATTTTAAAATTTAGAATTAGAAGAGGTTTCATTGGTAAATTCCAGACCCTAATTTCTAGCATTTAGTTGATATTAAGCGGAGTGCCAAGCTAATGTAGTAACTTAACATGGCTCCCAAACATTGAGCTAATGTTGATCTAATGAATATATAGCTGGAGAATTCTGCCAACTCTTTTGGCTCTCAGCTATTACTATCATAAGGCAGAATAGCTTGGGGAGAAGGCTGAGATTTTTGCTATTCCAAAGCCCTTTTTCTCCCTCCCTGCCGTTTGGTTAGGAGGAACTCATCGTGGCCTGTAACCTGTGAGGACTTCTCCTGTTGGACTACCTCCCTGTGCAGGGAGCGGCACTTTTGGCCCCATGCAAGATGCTTGGGAGCATTAAGTCTTGGCATCAAACACACTCCTTTTGACACCAGTGCTTGTTTTCTGGAGGCAAAATAAGGCCCCTTGATGAAAAGAAAGGATAATCTAATGTTGGGACTTGAAAGACTCCAGGAACCTGGGAAATTGGCAGCGCAAGACCTCTGGAAGCTGGAGCCAGGCTTCTCCTCTTCTTCCCCTGCAGCTGTGAGCTGGGTTCTGCTTCGCTGGGAGCCAGGGGAGTGAGTTAGAAAAGCGCTTGGGCAGGGAGGGATGTCCAGTGGTGGCAAGGGGTCCAGTCAGAGCCTGTGCCCTTCCCTTCTGGGATGGGGCCTCCGAGATTCTGATCAGGAGCAGCCTACCTCCCAAGACCTCAGATCTCCTGCAGGCTACCTGGCCCCACATGTAGGCCTGGAACCTTGCTGCAGCCGTGGTCAGATACACTCTTCACCTTCCCAGGAGGATTTTTTCACAGGAGGGGAGTTTCCTCCTCCAGTCCTTGACTAATCACACTTCCATATGGCTTTCCCCCTACCCTTTAAAATATATATGCATGGGGTGAGTCCCTCTTATAACACTATAAAAGGCATCCATGTCCTTTAGATCAGAGAACAGACCACTTCTGCTCTTCAGGGCCACTTGCTTATCTGAGTCTCAGCCATAAGCAAGACATCAGGGCCTCACCGGGCAAATGTGAGACCATCTCATTTTAGTCCAGACAGGTTATGCCCTGCCAGGGTCGGGCACCGGACTAGGTCCTGGGACTCCCAGGCGAATGGGCCCTCATGGCTCATCATGGATTTCAGTCTCTACAGGCTAGCTGGGAGCAGATGCTGACATCACACATGCACATGTGGCCATGGAGATGGGCCCCATCTCATCACGACAGAGAAGTGGGGAATCTATCTTGGACACTTCAAGGAAGGGACTTAGAAGTCTCAATTCTCAGTGAGCTGGGCACAATTAACCATGAGGCTGTCTCATGAATCCCAAAGTGGGGACGAAATGTCTCGTGTCTAGAAGTACTCACAGCATTAGCTAGGGAAGGCTAGACTCCTGGCCTCTCACTTCTGTAGGTGTTTACTGGTACATCCCCGTAAACACCTACAGAGCATTTATCACACTGTGCCATCTGGCTCTGGGTCACTTGTGTATTTATCTTCTCCCCTGGTATGGGGAAGAAAGGGACCTAGCCCTAAGGGACCAGGACTGTATCCTACTCCCAAGCCAATCCCTCAGAGCCCCAGAGAAGGTGCTTATGAAGTAGCATCTCTCTGTCTCCTCACGTGCATGGACCTTGGGAATGGAGGCAGGAGGATATGCATATTTTCCTGCCTCCTGCCCACAAGTGACTAAACAGGGCACACCCCAGGGGCTTGCAGTACTTATTAGCTGGCAAAATAAAGGGGAGTGGGAGGAGACTGGTAGATCAGGTCTCCGGTGCAGATGGAGTGTTTCAGTTTGTACATGCTCTCCAGCATTCAAATAAGCAGAGTGATGGCTTAGAGCTGTGCTGTCTAACATGGTAGCCACTGGCCACATGCGATGATTTAGATTTCAATACACTGAAGTTAAATAAAATTAAGAAATTCAGCTCCTGTCTCACACTAGCCACATTTCGATAGCCACCAGTGACTGTTAGCTACAGTGTCAACCCCGATATAGAACATGTCCATTGTCGCAGGACATTCAAATGAATGGCATGGAGACACCAAGTGGCATTTTTTAATTGATTTTTTTTTGTTTGTTTTAGAGAGAGAGAGGAAGTGGGGAGGAGAGAGAGAAAGAAACAGAGACATCGATTTGTTGTTTCACTCTATGCATTTATGGGTCAATTCTTGTACGTGCCCTAACGGGAGATGAACCTGCAACTTTGGCATGTCAGGACAACATTCTAACCAACAGAGCTACCCAGCCAGGTCCACCAAGTGGCTTTTCTTGATCCAAACTGTGTGCCATAAGTCATATGCATCTGAATTACTTACAGGCAAGGAGAAAGGAAAGCTTGTCAAAATACAAATTCCTGGTTCCTCCCCCCTGAATCCGAATCTCTAGGGGGCAGAAAAAGCTGGGAATCTATATTTTAACAAGCACCCCCAGGTGGTTGTCATATTTCAGCATCAGCACTCCAAGGGATGCCAGAAGTTGAATAGCAAAGCTGGAAAACCTCCTGGTGGAGCAGTTCTGAGCATCTGAGATGTCTTATAGCGCTTGCCACTCCAGTGTAAGGTTTCCTAGCCTGACATATCCAAGAGTTGTGATGGGAGCTTCCAGACTGGTAACTAAGGGTGTCATCTCAGTAAAGTACTGTCTGGTCTTCCACCAAGTAGTAAATAATGAAGAAAGAGGGTGTCCTGGCATTATCTGCCCCCTTTCCTCTTGTAGAACCAGGAAGATGGAAATAAACTCGCTGTTCCCCTTGAGCATGTTTGAATCACAAGTACCTTCCCTCTGAAATAAATTTATTTCCTGCTCCCTTCATCCCAACAAAGACCAGCCAGTGATGAATACCAGACTTCATAGCTTATTTGTCAAAGCAGCACACCTGTGAGGATTCCTGTGGAAGATAAATTTTGGTTTGGGGGAGGGGGGCCTGGAGGAGGAGGGACCTGGCCAGGAATAAATCTTAACATGTTGCACCAGACGGTGAATGAGCGTTTGCCTCACAAGGCTGGCTGTCCTGACAAGGTATGATAAATTACCCTCTTTGTTGACACCTTCATTGGGTTATTTATGGCTCATTAATTGAACCAAAAAGGGTCCTTGTAGACCCAGCAGGGGCACCTTACAATGCTCCTCCAGTGGGCCCAGCTCAGAGAGAAGAACAAAGAAGAGGATGGGGGGAGGGAGCACACTAGTGTGCCTGCTCCTTGGTTTGAGACAGTCTTCACCAAAGAATTCAAGATTTGTTAAAAAAAAAATTTAAAAAACCTCGTTGCCAGCTCAGGTGAACCTCTCTAGGGATGGTTAGCTGTATACCCCACTCCCAGCCCGTGCTTCCGCCTGGCATCTTCCAGCAAAGGCTGTGCCTAGAGCTCTGGGCGGGATCACCACGTTTGCTTTGGGCTTGCCTGAAAAGTCAGCACGGTGCAGTGGAGACCACCAGGGGACCCCAACACTGTCCTCGCTCGTTTCATGTACTCGCCGTGTGATTTTGGAGAGGTCAGTGATCTCTCCAAGCTTCAGATTCCCACCTTCTGAAGACAGTGTCAGACTAGATGATCTCAGAGTCTTTTTCAGTTCTAAAGGGTCTAAGAAAAACAACAGTTTGCTCTTCACTGCCCGTTGTATTGCTTTAACACCTTCATTTCTGGTATTAATTAGTTTATCCACTTGGCAGATAATCTTTTCTGAGGTCCTGCTATGTATTAGGTTCCAAGTAGAATGCAGGCATACTGGGTGCGTATGGTTTTGTTGTTGATTTTCACTAGTCTTCAGTCTAGAACTCTGTGTTTTCAAGAGCTGGTTAGTAGTACTTAAGGATTCATCTACACATTAAGTTAAGTACTTATAGGAGATTCCCTTGTAATAAACTCTCCTGAACCTGACAGTAAGGAACAGGAAGCATTTCTAGCTGTTGTGTGTGTAAGATTCTTTCCTAGGGTGCCGCTATGGTCCATAAGTTGTAAAAGGCTCTCTTTTAAAGTTGCAAGTGTTCTCCCTGTTGCTCTTGCCTTCCAGAAGGTTCCATCCTGTGGGAAGAAGTTCTGAATAAAAGGAATGGCGGCATAGTTTCATTCATTCATCCAGTCATCCATTTACCCATTGTTTCATTTCCCAAAATCTTATAAAGTGTCTATTCTCATCTTTGTGTTAGAATCTGTGTTCACAAGATGAATGAGAAAAAACGAAATACTTTAAGGGAAAGTACAGGCTGGTGGGAAGGTAGATGCTCTCCACAATTACTGAGTGTGGCTATAGAGCTGTTCCCTCTGGTCTACCGGAGCACATGGGAGGGAATGGAATTGTGCTGGGGGGCTTAGGGAAGGCCACCAGGATACCTAAGTCGGGTTTTGAAGGAAGGCTTAAAGATTTGTAGATTACTACAGAGGGCAAAGAATATATGTAAAAGCACAAATATATACATCGTTGACTGAGTAGTTGCATATAGTTTGATCTGGTTGGACTTAGAAGGTGGGAGGCACAATGTGGAGGGTGAAGCCAGAACAGGCCAGATCTGGAAGAGGCCCATGTGAAGTGCAGAGGAGCCTGCTCTTTGTCCTGGAGCTGATGAGGAGCATTTGGAGGTTTATTCAGAGGAAGACATGGTCAGATCCATGTTTAAGGAGATCCTCTGGTGCCAGGGTGGAGTGAGTTTCAGCATGGAGGAGACTAGGGGAGGAAAAACCTGCTAGATGACTATTACCATCAACCAAGCAAGAGGAAAAATGAGTCCTAGACAAAGACATAGCTCTGAGGAAGGCGAAGAGAGCACAGGTCCAGAAGGTATTTTAGCTCTTCTAATCCGGTCAGCATGTAATCTCTGTCCCGATCCAACTCAAATTCTTTGCTCTACAATGTGCATTCCACTGCATAGAATGAGACATCGGACTGGGTGGTCCCTAAATATGACTTGACATTCTGTAAGGATTGCATTTCTTAATGTTCTCCTATAGTTAAAAGTGGGAAGAAGGATGAAGGTGCAGGTCTGTATTAAAAACTGAGAGAAGTTCCCTAGCCAGTGTGGCTCAGTTTGGTGGAATGTCATCCCATAAACTGAAGGGTCGCGGGTTTGATTCCTAGTTGGGGAGCACACAAGAGGCAGCCAATCAATGTGTCTCTCTCACATCAGTGTTTCTCTCCCTCTCTTTCTTCCTCCCTTTCTCTCTTTCTAAAATTAATAAAGATGTCCTTGGGTGAGGAACTAAAAAAAGTGTTGAGAGAAGTATTATTTAATAATAATTGTTGGAATGTTCATCAACTGCATCCAGCTGAGGATATACATGGGCCTCAGTAAATGAACTTTACAGCTGATATTAGGTCAAATTCTTTGCCTTCATTTCCAATCTCATGGACTGGGCTTCCTTAGGACTCATACAAAAATGGGGGTTTGTAGAACTCCTATTCTGCTTCAGGCCTTGGCTACCTGGCAGCTAGAAGGGAAAGCTATTGGGAGAACTGGTCCATGCATGCTAAGTACTTTGTACTTACTTTGTACATCACTCAGGTATATGAGAAGGATGAGCATGACTAGTGTTAAACTCTTAGAAACTGGTTTCAACTATTTGGGCAGATCTCCACTCTTTTAACTTCTAAGGTTACCAGTGAAATTATTTTTTATTTCAAAATGAAAATAATTCTTTTCCTGATACTGAAAATGAACATGTGCATTCAAATGAGGATCGATAGTCTGAACATAACAAACTCTGGGCTGGGAGATGTTCCAGGACTGAAAAACTGACAACTTTCAAAAAATGCTATTGAGAGAGTGTTCTAGAATACGCTGTAGCTAGAAGCCACCTGCCAAGGTGTGATGTGGAGAAGCTTTCTCAATTGTTAGATTACTTTTGAATCCTTACAAAGTATTTTTACCACATCAGCTAGTTCCTTCCTTATGCCACCCTGTGTATTACTGTCTTACTAATTAATTTTACTGTGTACTTGTGCTTTGCTAATTAATGAGAAATCTGAAAATGGAAAGGTTAAGTGACTTGCCCAAGAGCTAGCAAGAGACAGAGTTGGGATTTGAAACCATTTTTCTGACTTCAAGTTCTGAGTTTTTCCCAGACCTGCCTTTGTCAGCCCCTGAGTTTGTACACTGACCAGTCACATTAATGGCCAGCTGAGAGGGCCAACAGGGAAAGAGGACTCTCTGCCCGGAGATTTGAAGGCGGGTTAGGAGAGCCTCTTTGCCTTAACCATTTGTTCTTACCACAAAACATTAATTCCTTGTATCTTGGAAGCTTTCTATTATTAAAAATTCCCTCTCAAGATACATCTCCCCACTTCAGTAAATTAAAAATGCAACCGTATATCACCCTAGCCTGGTGGCTCAGTTCGTTGGAGCATTGTACTGTATACCAAAAGGTTGTGGGTTCAATTCCCTGTCAGGGCACATACCTAGGTTCGATCCCTGGTTGAAGTGTGTTCAGGAGGCAACCTACTGATGTTTTTCTTTGTCTCTCTCCCTACTCCCCTTCCTCTCTCTCTAAAATCAATACACATATCCCTGGGTGAGGATTTTAGAAAATGCAACCGTATTAAAAAACCTCATGCATTCTATTTCATTAAATTAGAATGGAAAAGTGAGAGGAGGGAAAGGAGGGGGAGGGAGGGAAGGGAGGGGAAGGGAGGGAAAATGTGTATTCCATTAAAAATAAAATTCATAAAACATGAGTAGAAGTATGATTATGGACATATAATATACTCACTATACAAATATGAAAAAATCCATTCTCTTTCATTTAAAGGGCCTATAAAGTGTGGTAACTTTAATTTTCTCTTTATTCCAATCTGTATTTTTATGTTTTTGTCCTATGAGCATATGCTAGTGGCAGTAGTGTGCGATAAGATAACTTTTAAAAATTTAGGCAGCGATCCCAGTTGCTTCCTTAATTTCAATGAGTAAGAAAGGGTGGAATAACTGTTAACTCACACCTTCCTTCCATTCTCTCAGGGCCTGTATGGGTTATAACTTAAGCCTCAGAGAATTCATGAGCCAACACCCTCAGGAGGTGAGCTGTCAACAAGCTAAGAGCCAGGGCTTTTTTCTGGAATGGGGTAGTACACAGGGAGTATGGAAAGGATGGCAGGGAAGAGAAGAGCAAGTATCAAGGTGAATTTCACCACTTGGTAAGTTTTTAGCGAACTGACCCTACCTGTACCTGCCCAAACCCAGTGGCCCTTCCCCAAACCTAACAATGGTCAGTCATCCAACCCTGTCCCTGATGCTGATCAGACAGGGACTAAGAGGAAAGAGAGGCCTGCTTGGTCCCTCCTCACTGCAGCTTCCGGGGCCACTTGGCTGACCCATGTCTAGGAGGCAGCATACCATTGGGTGAGTTAGATGGGAGGGTTCCTTCTGGCCATTCTGTGTGAGGTTGTTGGGGTTTGTGGTGGGCACATAAGAGGTGCAGGAGGTATAGGATGACCTACAGACAGGTGCATTGCCATGAGGTGTTCTGAGAGGCCTCAGACAGAACTTTGGCTAGATGTAAGTTTCTAGATGGATCAACACAGAAGAGAACTAAGTAAAGGAAGTGCGCTGTGGAATTAGGGACTCTTACCTAAGAGTTGGAAAAGACCCTAGAAATCACTGGAAGCCCACAGAAGTTAGTGGCTTGTCCCAGGTCACCCCAGTTGTTAGAGGCCAGACTGAAAATCTTCAACCCCCAATCCAGTGCTTTTCCCACAGGCTCTGCTCACTGTCGTTCACTAACTCATCCCACACGTGTTTGTTTCAGGGCCTACCGTGTGCCAGGCACAGTGCTGGGCTGGGGAATTCACAGATGAATAAAATGGGGGCCCTTCCCTTAGCATTCATATCTAGTTGGAGGAGACAGAAACATCACCTGGTATTTGATAAAATGCAGTGAGATGCCTCCACAGAACAGGAGACAATACACTTTTTAAGGAGCCAGCAGAAGGTCCAACACTGCTTGGGCTCATGATCCTGCCTTTACTCAGACTCAGAAATTGGCCAGGGTGCAAGATAACACTAGGGAGAAAATGAAAGAGCAGAGGGAAAAGATGCAAAGTACAACTTTCACCTTAATTTGGGCAGCGTGTTCATGTTTGGAGCTCAGAACACTTGTTTCATCTGAACAGTTGAAACCAGTTGACAACCCCTTGCCAGGCTTCCAGGAAATGCCCTGTACAGGATTACTTCTGTATGTTGTGTGACAATACTAGCTGCTCTCCCATTTGTATAGAGTCTTGTGATAAAGGGTCTGTCCTTTCTTGGGTTAGATCTAGTTTGACAGTGACAGCAGCCATCCATGCTTCTAAAGAATTCAGAAGAGTGCCGTAGACGGAAACTCTGGGTGTTGTCAGGAGACTTCATGACGGCCTTCTTCTTCCTTCTGCACAGAGGACTCTGTCATTGGCGGGTGGGGGTCACAGACAGTCTCTCTGCCCACTGCTCTCATCATCTGCTGAGAGACGAAGTAAATTAAGAATGAAATAATACACAAAGTATACCTTGTTGGCGTCTTGATTTGAGTGAACCACTTACAAAAAGGCATTTTAAAGGTGATCGGGAAACTTGATAGGTAGCAGTAGTAGTATTTAATGATAATGAAATTATGATTATGTATTTAAAAAGAATTATTTCTTAGAGATACAAGCCAATAGATAAAAATATGTACCTTTAAATATACCCATTTTTAATGGTTGAGGAGACAGATTTAGATCAAACGAGACTGGCTATTCATTGGTTGGTTGATAATTATTGAAGCTGATTGATGGGTGCGTGGGAGCTGGCTATGCTCCTCTCTTTCGTTCTTTGTGTATTCAATAATTTCCATATTTAAGGCATTGAAATAACGAACAACTATATATCGAGCAGCTCCTGTGTGTCAGGTTCAGGGCTGGCTGTTTTACATGCAGCCTCTTATTATATTCTCGAAACATCCCTCTAAGTGGGTTTGTATTACGCTGATTTATCAGGTGAAGAAGCTATAGCATAACTGAATCCCAGAAGTCACACAGTGAGTGGCAGAGCTGGGAATTAAACCCTGATCTTTTTCTTTAACTTTTGATTCAAGTATAACACATGCACAGAAATGTGCACAAATCATATTTGTACAACTCAATGAATTTTTATGTGACCGCATCAAATAACCTAGACCCACATCAAAAAATGGAATAGTACCAACATCCTCAAAGCCACCTCATGACCTTGCCAGTCACGGTCCCTCCTCAGAGGTAACCCCTATCTTGACTTCTAGCAGTCTAGGTAAGATCTGCATATATTTTGAACTTCATGTAAACAGACTCACTCTTTTATAGATGGCTTTTTCCCCCTAACATTATGTGTGTGAAATTCATCCATGTTGATGCCTCTGACAGGTCTTTCCTCTCCATTGCTATATGTTCCATGGTGGACATATGCCGTAGTTTGTCCGTTCTGTGACTGATGGGAGTGTTTCCATGTTATTATGAGTAATGGGTCTGTGAGCATTCTGATACATGTCCTTGAGTGGCCCTAAGCATGGGTGCCTGATGGACGTATTCTTAGGGGTGAAATGAGAGGGGCATTAGGGTGTATGTAAGTCAGGAGTTCCAGTTTTCCTCTTCTAGCACCCATTTCTCTCGAAATGGACTAAAATTAACTGCTTTGTGGGGTTAGTTCTGTAAGGCTGGTGAATAACATGGGTTTCCAGAAGGCTCGGAGGAAGAACCAAGATTGGAATTTAAGCCTGGAATATTCCTGTCCAACGCTGATGAACCCCACGTCCCAGTCCAGACCTTCAATGCCTCATGAATGTTCCTTGAAATAAGTTTAGTTCAGGAAAAGCACTCTGAAGCATCCTGCACCTGTGATTTAACATAACGGCATGTCACTCCGGGATACCAACAATCATATAACAGAGAAATATGAATGCTGTCGTGTAATCCATCAACAAAGAAAATTCATAAAATAAAAATTTAATAAAACCCATCATGACGCTTAGTGCACTTGAAGATTTGTCAATATCATAGCAATGGTATCATTACAATTTCATTTTGAAGGATGAAAAGTAGCTATCATAATAGCTTGTGATTAACTATGAACCCCAGGAGATTGTCTTCTGCAGCTGGTTAGGTGGGTCATCCTCATCCTTCATATCTGTACCCCCCAACCTGTTCTTCCCTGGAGTTCAGCTGGGGTGCTGATAAAGCTTGGCAACCTTAGGCCTAAGGGAGACCTAAAAGAGATGGCCAGGTGACACTGACGGTCTGAGGGTGTGGATGATATGGAAGAAAAAAAATATGGGCTTTAGATACAAATGAGAATGGATTGAAACCCCATGTCTTCTTCTTATTTGACCTTGAAAAACATTACTTAATTCCAAACTTCTGCTTTCAATAAAGATGACAAAATCAATTTTAGAGAAAATTAGAAAAAGTTAACTAGAAAGGTTATACATATTCTATCTATCTATCTCTGGAGAGACAGAGAGAGACAGAGAGACAGGCACCACACACAGCACCAGGCACATGGCTGCCATCAGGAAATGTCAGTTGCTTTCCTTTGCTATTTATCAAATATGTGTTCCAAGTTTTTATAGTTCTCTCACCAATTCCAAGGTCTCTAGAAGTCTTTGATTCTTCCTCTGACTCTTCTGGATATAATGGTTAGTCGGGTGAGATGGTGCTTCTGCAGGTGGCGTGGGACTGATAAAGGAATTGGCCTCTTCTGCCTACTGTTCCTTCTCGCTAAAATGGGGCCTTCCCCACCTTACACTTTGTAGGTGGTACAGGAGGGCGTGGGGTCCTTCCCAACTGGTCTGTCAATTCTGTCAGATTTTATTTTCTACACGGTTGAACCCCTAGGTATAAGATTATTGTTTATTTATTGTTACTTACTGATTGGTGATAGTCCCGCCTCCATCCAGAAATTTTATAATAAAAATGCAGCTACAAAAAAGATTCACACAATTTACCTAACACAAAAGCAGGTATCAAGTGAATGAGAGGGAAAGAAAATTGTAATGAAAACTTCTGCCTGGGGAAAATTTGAGCAAATAAGCACTAAATGTAGCTCTCAGCCTCCCAGCAGCCAGGGAGGGAAGGGGAGTCATTGCAGACTGCAGAGTTCTCATTGTCTCATAATAGGAGGCATTGCAGGCCGGGAGGAACAAATGTCTGCCTGCGCTTGACCACTTAAAGGCATTTGTATGAAGTTCTTTAAAAAAGTAAAGATAAAAATTATCCCAGAGTAGCTTTTCTGATGGACGCAGAGGCACTCCTCATAAGGCCATTATTTAAATTAGCCTAGTCCCAATTTGAAGCATCAATAACTCCTCCCTCATGAAGGAGCTGCAGTATGGAAAACCACTTGCAGGTGGGTGTTCCAGACCCGGCTCTGCCATTTACATGCTGTATGACTTTGGACCCCACATTCACCCATACTGGGGCCTGGCTGTCTCCTCTGTTAACTGAGGAGCCCCTTGCAGCTCTAAGAGCCAATGACTCTCTGATTCTATGTGCACCAAGCTTCAAGCTCCTGAACGATGAGAACCCATCATATTGTGTGGGTTTCTCCTCCCTATGCCCGGTGACAGCCAGTGAAAATAAACAGCAAGAACAGCCTCAGAGCATGGCTCAAAGGACTGAGGAAGAAGGGACAAGGAAAACACTTCTGCCAAGAAAACCAGCCTTGGCACCAATGTTGTTTTCCGAGGGTGGCTCATGCCCAGTGTAAGTTATATGACCTGCATGCTTTTTCGTGGTACCCCTACTAAACAGAATCCACCATCTTCTCTTTTTCTGGCCTCCTTACTACAACATATATTTTCCTGGTCCCCACACAGCAGGCAAGCAAGAAATCATTCAACTTCCTGACTCCTGTGCCCTTCAGTCCAAGTGTAGTTTCTCTGAGCTCCCTCAGTCTCTTCTCAAGTTGGTAATTTGCACTGGTGCCCCAGCTCTACAGTTGTGGAGACTAGCCTGACACAGCTTAGTGCTTGCACCCTTTGCTAAACCAATAAATAAAGCTCATCCAGACATGCCCAGAAACAGAACAAACCTGCACAACTGCATCCTGTGCTGTCAGAAAAAAAATGTTTAAAAAAATATTCCTGGTATCTCCAGGGTTCCTGCTTTTTCTGTCAATTGGAAGTGAAAAGATAAAGTTCCTTACATAACAACCTTTATTACAAGGCCACAACTAATCACATCATAAGTGAGTAATTTCAAGGTAGCCGATTGTTGATGAACATGTACCTCCAAAGTGCCTAGTATCTACTTGGCAATTCCACTGTAATTATCATGAAATTATATAACTGCAAATTACCCTGCCATGTGAGTGGTATAAATAAGTATGTTCCTGCTCTGTGATAATGAGCTTAAATGACATGGCTAGTTAATTAGTAGCCATTGGAAATTCACCAAAGGGCTACCAAACCTATGACTTTCTCCTAAAGAGGGAAGACATGGCTAGAGTTTGTTCAGTTTGGTTTCGTGGAAGCCTTGGTGAAGACATCGATAGTGCCTGTTCTTTCTCCTGTTGAATCTGGAGGGTGAGCTTCTGTTGCGTTTCTAGCGAGAATGCCTAGACTGAAAGCAGAACTTGAAGACCAAAGATGATGAGGCCCAGGATTGACTGGTGGTGTGACTTTGGGACAGTGCTTAATACCTCTGAGTGTCCATTTCCTCCTCTGCAAAATGGGAGTGATGCCGATGACGGTGATACACACCTGCTGGTTGTCATGAGGATTAGCTGCGATTATGTACATGGAAGGTGAGGTACACACTCACCTCTCTCCTGGGTCAGCTGTTACTCTCGACCAGGCACGCGAGGAAAGGCCAACTTCAAAAGCCACAGAACCTTTGTTCTCCAAGGGCTGGGTCCAATTCAATTGGGTGTGAAGCACTGTCAGAGCAGAGACAGTCAGAGCAAAGATACTGTCACACTTTGTCTCTTGAGGACGGCAGATTGAACCCAGCTCTGAACTTTTGCCATTTTCTAAAGGGAAATTATAAGTCCAGTCCCATCAGGAAATAAGGGGTGATGCTTCAGATATGTGAGTGGAAGGGATTATACCCAAAGAAATTTAACTCCTGAGAGATTATGTTCTCTGCCTTTGCCTTTAGCTGGGAAATAAATCTGCCAAGAGTAAACAGACATGTAACAACTCCAGTTTTGCAACAGGAGGGCCCTGGCCTGGCAACCAGAGCTGCCCCACAGCCAACTTTTCTGACTTAGTCCCCAATAGCACTTCTGATGGGCCTTACAGGTGCCTCACACAGGCTGGAAAATCCCAGGGGGAAGACAGTGGGACAGCACCCAGCAATTTCCAAGGAGTGTCTACAAGCAGAGGACTTTCAAATACAATTAGACCAAGGGAGGCCACTTCCCTGAAGACAGAAAACGAAAGCCACTACTCAGCTTGCTTTTTGATGTGTGTAAGGACTGCACCTTGACAAATAGAAAGCTACTTTCGGGGATGATAGATTTATATTCCAAAGTACGGCTAAACTTGTAACCATAGTAACGAACAAAGCTATTACATAAAATGGCTTCACCATGTGAAAGCAATAATTATATTAACCCGATGGGAGGAAAAAGGAGAAAGAAGTCTGATCAATGTGGAAGGCACCAGTAAATTGGATTGAAAATGCATGACATTTTCCTAAATTACATCTGTTTGGAGGAGGGGCCGTAGCCCAAAGCTGAGGAGCAGGCATTAAGTTTGGACCAGGCCCCACCAGGTGGCAGTATGCAGAAGTTGTTGAAGCTGCTCTTTCATTGATGGTTCTTGGGCTCTGGAAACTGGCTTAATACTTCTTCAAGGCTTGATATTAAAACACCACCCCCTCCTATCACCAGTTCATTAGGGAATTTCCCGGTCAACACTAACAATGTGGAAATGGCCCAAATTGGGCTTTATTAAAGAGGATGTTGGTTGAGAAATAGTCTAGATGCAATAAGCAATGTGTGCTAAACGAAACATCAGCGTGATCTGATTAGGCCTTGAGTGTATGATATAGATCAGGGCTCCTGCTGCAGTTAACTCCTGAATTCCTACCCAGTTCGCTCCCTGTAAACACTTGGTCCCCAAATGTGGTTGCACATTAGAAGCATCCAGGAGACTTTAAAAAGTACTGGTGCCCAGGTCCCACTCTCACCATGTCTGATTTAGTTGTATGTGGTATAGCCTGGGCACCCGGATTAAAATTCCCTCCAGATGATTCAAATGATGTTGGCAAGGACTGAACAGATAGGGAACTATTTATTAAAATGGTGCAGATGAGAAGTATTCAGAGTTAGCATCTTTGAGGACAAAAGGAATTGGGGACTGACTTTCTCATCAACTGCTTTCTCTTTAATGGGTGAATCCGTTTCATTCTAGATAGAAGATGCCATCTAAGTAGCACAGAAAGTGTCGTCCTGAGGTGTCAGATTGTCTGTGCATTTGTCATAGAATGCCAAGGAGCCTTCCCTTGTTTCTCGTGAGCTGTAAATCACAGAGATGATGCTTCCTATAAAATGCCTGGCTGGTCAGATCTGTTCCTTTACAAGGCTGGGAGGATTACACAACACAGATACATCAGAGAGAATTTGAATATCTGGCTACATCTTGTGTAATTTGACCTAATCAAAGATACACACAGGGACAGCCCTGGGAAACATGTGAAGTAGGCAAAACTGCCTTTCCTTCCCTCCCTCCCTTTTCCCTCCTCTCCCACCTGCCCCTCAGTGCCCCACCTAGTGGATTTTAATCTTGTCTTTCTTTCCATTCAATTTTAGATGTGATCTGTTGGTGAATGAAATAATGGATTAATCAGAGGAAAATACTTACCTTACCCCTTCATATATAGAGCCCTCATAGTAAGAGCTTTCTTCCCCACTCTCACCCAGGGACATTTTTTTCATGGTGTTTAGAGAGAAAGGAAGGGGGAGAAACAGCGCAAGAGAGAAGCATCAATTGGTTGCCTCCCATATATGCCTAGACTGGGGATCAAATCCACAACCTAGCTATGTGCTCTGACTGGGAATTGAACCTGCAACCTTTTGGTTGTGAGACAAAGCTCCAATGAACTGAGCCACACTGGCCAGGACAGAGCTTTTTATCTTAATTTTCATGGCACATTAGTGTGGAATCCATTATTATCTCCATTTTATGGAAGAAGAAACCCAGGTATGAAGACATTAAATATCTCGTGCTCAACTATAGCTAATAAATGGCAGAGTGGGATTTGAACCCACATTTGTTCATCTTATTCCTACCTTAGGCTGCTTCTTTCTCCGCTTCTTCAGGACTTAAGGTTCCTCACTTCTCTGTTCAATTTGGGAGCCACTAGACTCATGTGTCTATTTAAATTTAAATACAGATTTCTGGTCAAGATGGAGGCATAGGTAGACATGCTTTACCTCCTTGCACCACCGTAAAAAGGATCACAACTAACCTCAAAACAAAAAACACCCAGAACTTGCATAAAATTGAACTGTATGGAAGTCCAACAACCTAGGATTTAAAGAAGCCATATTCATCCAGACAGGTAGGAGGGGTGGAAATGGGGAGCCAGGGCAGAGAGGGTGCAGTGTGGTGGCAACAAGGAGGTGGCAGTGGTTGGTGGAATGGGTGGTCCCACATTCGCATGAGGTAAATAAAAATCGGAAAGGATACCTGGGGAGCAAGCAATCCTGGCCCCAGTCCAGACCACGCAGGCCAAGGTTCCAGTGCCAGAAAAATAAAGCCTCATAACTTCTGGCTGTAAAAACCAGTGGGGGTTTGGGCAGCGGAATAAACTGCCAGTCTCTCAGGAGAGTCTGTTTAAAGGGCCCACGTGGTCCTAGACCATATGCAAACCCATCCAGTTCGGGAACCAACACCAGGGCAACAGTTAGAGGGGTACCAGTTGCATACAGGAAGTGGGGGAAGTGACCGGAAGCAGGGAGAGTGCCTAACAAGCCTCCACCAGCCAGGCAGCAGCAATTCTTCTCTCCAACCTCTTCCCTTAATTCAGAGCCACAAAGCTGTGAAATGGATTGCCCTGCCCTGGTGAATACCTCAGGCTCCGCCCCATAAAACTTAATAGGTTCACTAAGATAGAGAGTCAAAGCAGCTCTACCTAATACACAGAAACAAACACAGGAGGCTGCCAAATTGAGGAGACAACGAAATATGGCCCAAATGAAAGAGCAGAACAAAACCCCAGAAAAAGAACTAAGCAAAATAGAGACAGCTGACCTATCACATGCAGAATTCAAAATACTAGTGATAAGGATGCTCAAAGACCTCACTGAGTACGGCAAAAGCATAAGGGAAAAAATGAAGGCTACAATAAGTGAAATAAAGAAAAATCCACAGGGAACCAACAGTGAAGGGAAGGAAGCTGGTATTCAGATCAATGATTTGAAACATTCAACCAGAACAGAAGGAAGATACAAGAACTCAAAAAAAAAAAAACAAGGAGAGGCTGAGGAACCTCTGGGACATCCCCAAAAGTGCCAATATCTGAATTATAGGGGTGCCAGAAGGAGAAAAGAAAGAGAAAGAAATTGAAAACATACTTGAAGAAATAATGAAAAAAATCTTCCCTAACAATGCAAAGGAAATAGACATACAAGTCCAGAAAGCACAGAGAGTCCCAAACAAGTTGGACCTAAAGAGGACCACACCAAGATACATCGTAATTAAAACACCAAAGGTTAAAGATGAAGAGAGAATCTGAAAAGCAGCAAGAGAAAAGTAGAGAGTTACCTGCAAAAGAGTTCCCATAAGAATATCAGCTGATCTTTCAAAAGAAACTTTGTAGGCAAGAACTATTCAAAGTCATGAAAAGCAAGGACCTACAACCTAGATTACTATATCCAGTAAAGCTATCATTTAGCTTTACCCTTAGAATGGGAAGGCAGATAGAGTGCTGCCCAGACAAAGTAAAGCTAAAGGAGTTCATAGTCACCAAGTCCTTATTATATGAAATGTTAAAGGGACTTATTTAAGAAAAAGAAAATCAAAACTATGAACATTAAAATGACAACAAACAGCTATCAACAACTTAATCTAAAAAACAAAAACTGAGCAAACAACTAGAACAGGAACAGACTCATAGATATGGAGATCATTTGGAGGGTTATCGGCAGGGAGGGGAAAAGGGGTAAATGGGGGAAAGGTACAGGGATTAAGAAGCATAATTGTTAGGTACAGAATAGACAGGGATGTCAAGAATAGTATAGGAAATGGAGAAGCCAAAGAACTTATATGCACAACCCGTGGACATAACTTAAGGGGGTGGGGGGATTACTGGAGGGATGGGGTTACCAGGCAGAGGAGGGCAAAGGGGGAAAAATTGAAACAACTATAATAGCATAATCAATAAAATATACTTAAAAACAAATTTAAATATAGACTAAAATTATATAAAATTAAAAATTCAGTTCCTTAATCACACTAACCACATTTCCAGCATGTACTAGGCATGCAGCTAGTGATTAATGCATTGGGCAGTGCAGAAAATAGAGTATTTGCATCATCGTACAAAGTTCTACGTATCTATAGTGCTTATAAATAATCTGGCATACCTTTTTAATTTACAGATGAGAAACTAAGGCCCAAGAGGGAAAGTTACTTGCCAAAGCACCAGCCTTTCCTTGCCATGCTGCTTGCTCCAGGCTTTATACTAGACCATATCTGCCACTCAAAACCATTCTCGAACTTTGAATAAAGGAAGATTGATGCCAAGCTGGGAGGCTCTGCATTATCTGTGTGGAGCGGCAGGGGTAGCTGTAGAGACGACACTTTGAATGCTGCCTTTCAAAGCTCCGGAAGGACTTCCTTAAGCCCCAGGATCATTGCTGCTAAGGCTGAATTACAAGAGTCTGTGTGATAGCAAGGAAGTATCTCTATGGAGACGTCTGTGCTCCACCAGTGAAATCGGTGCTGTGTGAGCGCTTCCTCCAGCGCCAGCACTTTGCAGCTGTATGCCCTCCCTCAGGTGGTTGTGGGGCTGTAGTCAGAGCCCTTTTGTTCAGCTAGTGACCTGGAATGTAGCTCAGGAGAGGTGTATCTGTGTTTCCTCTGGCCTACGCTGAGGACAGCATGCTACAGAGATGCATAAGACTTGTCTCTTCCCTGCGGGACTCAAAAGCCAGAAGAACACTAGGGTCTAGATACATGGTGGCTGGAGAGAGCTTCATTTTACAGTTACATAGACCTGCATTAAGGTTCTGTCATAGCCACTTTTTCACTGGGCCACCTTGGGTATGACAGTATCTCTGATCTGCCCTGCCCCATGATCGCCATCACCATCTGGAAGGTTCCATTGTCAGAACTGAAATGAGAGCCAGGAGTACTTGACCAATACCTGGCTCAGAGTAGGTGCCAAAGAAATGTTAGTTCCCTTCCCTCCTCTTCATGTTTCATCCTCCTGGGTGGCTCATGAGCCCCAGCATTCTCTGACATTTTGGGGGTCACTCAGAAGATGAGTAATCACTTGAGGGTGTCTGAGATTTTGCATCCTCACTGCATTTATTTTCTGTATGGTAGAACTCCAGGCCTCGGTTCCCATGGATTTAGTTTACTGGTTTCTCAGTTGTTAATCATGTTCACGAGTTGCTTCCTAGACAAGTGAGATGTTCCCGTGGAAAATTCATCCCAGGACATTTGTGTTTTTAGAGCACGAGGGAAAAAAATGCACATTTTATAGGGTAAAAAGCCAGTCAGATTTTGAAATAATCATTCATATCCTAAGTATTTACTAAGTGCTCTCTGTGTTCTGGATACTGTGCTAAGCATTGGGATACGACCGTGGGCATGGTAGACAAAATTAAAATCGAGAATGCTATTTACACCACCAATTGAAGTCACACCTTTGTATTTCTCGGTGTGGATATAGCTCTGCCTGTGGATGTTTGCGAGGAGGCGCGATTGCCTTATCCTCACAAAGTGTCGCTGTGACGTTACTTCATTCTCTCTCACTGGGAGCCTGCACTCCCCTCGGCTTCTCAGTGGGCAAGTGCTTTGGGAAAGCCCCTTCCCGAAGCCTGCAGCCCTTTGTCTTGCTATCCAACATTGCAGTTTACATTTGGCGCTTCTGAAGTTAAAACAATTTCTTATTTCAGCAGATTATCACAAATTGTTCCCTGGCCATGTAAAGCCTGGCAAGTTAGCACAGCAGGAAAAAATACTTGCTCTGCATGTGAACCTCTCTTTGTTTTCAGGGTCCTTTCCTAGTCAACTGAGCGCGGTCATCTCTCGAGCATCCTTTTGTGCCAGATGGACTCCAGAGTTACAAGGATGAATAAGACATGGTCCTCTGCCCACAAGACTCGCAGTATGGGGGGGAGACAGAACACCTGATCCACCAGCCTAAGTCCATAGGAAGGAATGACATGGGAAAAAGGAGTGGTCAGTTGTTTGAGTTTGGAGAACTATGAGATAGGAGGACAGACGAGAGGAGGAAAGAAGATTCTCAAAAGAGAGAACGTGGGTAAAGGCATGCATGTCTTTGGTTCTGGTTCTCTTTAGTAGATTAACTCCACAAGTGTTTCTTTGACCCTGAACAGTAGGTCTCTAGTGTGTAATGCAAGCAGGTTCTGTACTCAACCAAATATCTGCTCATACCCATTACTTACCCATGTCTGCTATTCACAAATGCCAGCAAAGCAAAGCAGTATCTTTGTTCTACTCTTTGCCTTAAAATAGGGCTTCCTGTCTGTCTCTCCCTTGACTCCCAGTGAAACAGAAAGACCTGAAATGAGGCAGTCATTTGGTGCCCTGAGATAAAGGGCAGTGCACCCTGTCACGTGGCTGTCAGGGGGAAGTTGTGCTGACAGCCTCCAAGAAGTACAAAAACAATAAGGGGACTTGGCAACCAGAGTGGAGTGCCAAGATGTTGGCCAATTTCCTTCAGGCTTTCTGAGGATAGGTGGGTGTAGGAGGCTGGGTGGAGGGGCTGGTCACATGTTTGTCCTTCTGGTTCTGGAAGCTAGAGGTGTGACCAAGAGCTCTCTGTAACTTTCCAGGTGGTGGGTGTGGAGGCTGTGGAAGTGACGGTGGACCTTCCTATCAACACCAGGGGTGCCCCCTTGAGCCTGAGAGCTGGGAGGCTGGACCCCTGGACCCTAAGCTCACCCCCAAATCTCAGCATGCAGTCGCTCAGAAGACAGGAAAAGAAGGCTCATCTTTCAAAGTATGGCTGCCCTTAGGTAGTGAGGCCTAATTGAGGGAGATACTGATAAAAAGTTGTGATAGGCAAGCAGAATTACCTTTTCAAAGTACTCTTTCTTCAAATTGAACTTATTTCTAAAAATAGATTATTGTGATGGTTACACTATTTATAAATTTACTAAAATCATTAAGTTGAACACTTATAATATGTATAGGTACATACAATAGCTAAGGTATAAATTTTATCTCAATAAGGCGGCTTTAAAAAAATTAATTAGACCTATTAACAGATCCTCAAGCTATTTCACTAGAACCTAGAAACTGTTTCATAGGCCTTGCCTTCAGCAAAATCATGCAGTCAGGGCTCCTAGTATGCTAGGTGGGAAGAGAATTGATTATTATTTTACTTATTCATTAGTGAATGAATCTGTTGCCTTGAATTGATTCTTTAGTATATTTGCACTTTAAGCCTGTCTTTAATTGTAGAGTGGTTGTTTTTCAATCCCCACTCAAGGGTTTTCAAACCTCAAGGGCAGAGATAGAAGAGAATTGAAGAAGAGGTGCTTTCCTCTAGGAACCTGGAAGTTACAACAGGAAGGCAACCATCTATTTTGTCTACAAATAAAATCAACCGAGTGAATATGATGAAAGATTGGGTTGGTCTGCTGTTCTCAGACCGGGCCCTGCACATGGCCTTGGGAGCAGAGGGTATGCTGCAAGACTGGTCTAGCCGTTTCATCTTATCCATCAATGAATCAGCCACTGCCAGGCGCTTCCGGCGCTTGCTGTAGTCATAAAGACATCCAGAGACTTATAAAGATGATTTATGTCCGTGGAGAGGAGCATGGACTCCTAAATATTGACATGACTGGCAGGATGGGGATGAATTTAATTAGTCATTGCAGCGTCCCTTTTTTTTTAAGCTTAAAAAGCAGTTTGCGTACACCACGATAGAAGCAACGCGGTACTGGGGAGCGAGAATGGGATGTGGAAGTAGCCGACCTAGGTTTGTCCCTTCTGGGTTGCTCTCTAACTGTGTGAACATAGAGGAGCCACATCCCCTCATCTCTAAAATGACACTGTTACCCCAGCTACACAGGTTCTTTTAAAAGTGGGTGATGTTCACCTGTTTACAGATATTGCAGGGAGTAGTTGATATAGAATAGAAGAAGGCATTTTTACAAACAAAGTATTATTTACCTGATCTTCCAAATACATTTGAGGAAAAAATAATGTAGATGGTTTTTCGGTATCTACTTGATGGCAAAGAAGGGCACCAGTAGCTGAGTAATGTGACTGCCCAGGATTAACTTTCACGTTTCCTGAGAGAAACATGGGACTTTCTTGAAGGCAAAATTTTTAAGATGCAAGGTTAGTGAATTTCCTCTGTGTTTTGGGGGATCTGGACAGGGCACATCAGCATTGACATTTCAGAACCCTTCCAATTAGTCTCAAGAGCTCCAATAGCCCTCTATTCAATACAACCCAGAGTGTAATCGTTTGTTGTAATAACCTAGCCCTTGTTTAGCTTCATAGATCTGACTCTGAACCTGGACATCCCATGGACAAAAACACCACTTGCTTTTTATTGGCATGTTGGGTGGAATGGCTCCACACAGCGAGGAAACAATTTTATTTTTCCCCTTTGCAACTCAATTATAAGGCTGAAGGGCACATATAGATTTTTTTCAGCAGGAAGCAAAGGGCTTTCAGGCTTACTTTATTGGTAGATTTCTGCATCCCCTCCATGGCACAGGCTTAGCTGCTTTTAAGAGGCAGAAATGGCTGGACTGAAACAAAGAAGGGAAAAATAATGATGCATTCCAGATCGCCTTATAAAACACAGGGAAGCGTTCTGAAGCTTGGCTTTTCACTCCTGTCCCACCTCTGGTCACTCCTTTTCTAGAGGATCAAGCCTGAAACAAGAGCCCTGGGGGTGGGAAGAACTCTGAATCAGGAGCCACGAGCCCCAGCCAGGGCTCCAGGGCTCTGCCCCCCACTCGGTCTGACACATGCCAAGAGGGGCTCTGTTTCCAGCCTCCAGCTCTGCTCCTCGGCTCTTTGTCTATAAAATGAAGAAAGTGGACCGGCTGCTTTACAAACGCCCCCTTTGAATATTCTGCAACTCTCTTTTCTATAGATTTTTGGAGTCCATCTTTCTCCATTTCTTTATGCATGTGAGGATTAAATATTGCAAGAAAGGCTAAGTTTGAGGAAAGATGGGAAGGTAGGAAGAAACTTTGGTCCTGGGTTTACTGCTAATTTTCACTTGGCCTGCTAGCTAGCCCACCTGAGTGCTAAGGAGCTAGCCTCCTAAGCATCGACACCTGGGCCTCGGGGCTTGGCAAGATACTCTTTTGTTTTACTGTTAAATCCCAGAAATTTCCAGACACCTTGAATAGCCCAGCTGGGACTTTGTGGCGGAGGTTGGCAGATGTGTCCAGTCTGGCACCTGAAATAGAACCCAAAGCAGGTGGAATAGTGGGTGCCGGTGTCCTTGTGTCTGAATATTCGCAGTCGTTTTTCTAGTCCAGTAGAGCTGTGGAAGGTGAACGTGGCTTCTCAGGACAGGCTTCAACCTGCCCTGAGGTCAGTGGTGTAAGGTGACCCTTCCCTCCCCTCTCCCTGAGGTCACAGGAAGTTCATCCCCTGAGGGCAAAACAGAGTGGGCAGTACACGGGGCTACATAGATGAGAGAATCCTCAAATCCGAGGGGACATCCTTTCTCTCTAGAACTGGGGTCTTTGTCTACATTAGCCCTAGAACTTTCCATAAAAATAAAATAAAAATGAAGGAAAATGATTCCCATCTTCAGTGCACCAAGCAGCAAGCAGGGCATAATTGCCCCAGTGCTATGGCATCTGGCACACTATTCAGTTGGCAGGACTACACTATGTTGAATGGGTAATACGTTCAATATTTAGTCTGTATTACGGGGCAAAGAGGGAGGAGAGTGGAGGGGTGGGAGGGGGAGAAGATGGAAGAGAGAGAGCTATAAAAATGATTATTGAATCCAAAGTAGTATTGTCGGGATCTCTTGAGAAAATGGCTCCCGAACATGCAGGCTTTTCAATACAGTTTAAAAAAGGAAAGACTCTTCTGGTTTTTCCATTTATTGCAGCTTCCCAAAGCTTATTTTTAGTAGCACTAATAGTGCCGCCTACCCCTGTACTCATTTTCTACAGATTTTAAAATTTGGTATTATCCTGTCTCTCCCGAGGTGCCTTCTATTTCTAAAACATTAGTACCATGGAGGGGGTGAAAATAGGGCATTTCTGAGAGAAGAGAGCCTTGGATATTTGCATTCCATTTTGATTAGTATTTTTGCTTCTCTTGGTTCGTTCTGAATCGAGGGAAAACATATTTAAATGGAAATAAATTGATATCAAGGATCTCTGGACACCAAAGGCTCTCCCCCAGCCCTGATACACTGACCCAACACGGCCTGCTCAGGCATGAGTGTCCCCCTGGTGCTGGGCAGATAGTGGCACCGCACGTGAGTCCTGACCAGAGTCACAGACCTCTTCACCAGCAGCGCAGCTATGCCACGCTACGCGTGGGAGCTGGACGGTGGGCAGCATGCGCTCTCTTTACCTGTCGGCGCCCAGAGTGGCCGATTATCCCTGAAAGCTAAACGTGGGCATCCTCAACCCATTACTCCTCCTTCCATGAAAGTGATTGCTTTGTGACAGTATGGCTATCTCAGTTCTAACAGGGACATGACTAGGTCAGGTCTTGAGAAGATAATGCTGTGTTAGATTTCCATGTATGGCCTCTTCTAGCTCAAAGAATCCACAATTAGCCAAAATGTTAAATCTGCAAGGGACTTAAAAGACCTTTTATCTAATTCACTGTTGTGTACAATAGTTGAGGTCCCTGAACCAAGAGAGGGGATGTCATGGGCTGAAAGTCCCCCAGCAGGCGTCTTGTACAGGGGGGTGCATCATGCCTCTGGGGTCTTCTCTTGTTCTTTCCACTGATCCCGGAAAAGGACTGACAGAGTGGCTGCTGTGACTCCATGTGCATTCAGAGAGTCAGATTCCACTAAGCCCCATGGCTGCCTCTTTCCCCCTTCTTCCCTACACCTCCATGCTGGGTGGCTCTGAGCACGTTTCTTTACCTCTATGTGCCTCGTCTACTACATGTGTAAAATGCCGATGATACTGATGCTGCCAGTGATGATGATGATGGTACCTCCCTCCCAAAATGGGTAAGTGGTCCAGCGTGAGCTTTAGAGTTAGAAAATTGAGTTCATGTCCTGGTGACGCATCATTCTGACTGCTTGGAGCACTTGGAGTCACTCTGTGAGCCTCCGTTTTCTTGGTTTTAAAGTAGGGGTAATGATTCCTAACTCATAAAGTTTTTGTGAGGATAAAATGAGAAAATATATACATAACGCTCTTAGCTCAAGTGCTCCCGAAATGGCCGCTGCTATTACAATAATTGCCAGCCATAATAATGAATTAGAAAAATGTCGAGAAAAGCCCTTAACAAATCTTAATGTGTGATAAAGAGTAGTTTATTACCAGAGTAGTCAGCATATCCATCCCAAGCTGTTGGTAAGATTCCTGCATATCTGGCAGCTGGGTCAGCCCAGAGCTGGGTACCAGGTTAGCTTGCAGAGACAGTTTCAATGACTTGTTTGCCTCTGATGCAGTCTGGTTATTTCTGACATGGCCAAAGAGACCACGGAGGGCATTAAGCTTCAGAAGAGCAACTACAAACAAGGTTTCAGAGGGAGAGATTTTCCATAACAGTGAGGACCACCTCCCCGCCAGTATGATTCCTTGTGCAGATGAATGTGTTAAAAAGATTGATGTGGGCACGACCTTCAGACCCTGTTTGGAAATCACACAAACAAATGGTACTTGAATGGCATGTGAGGCAGTTGGGGGGTTGTGTTAATTACATTTGAACAGAGAGATGGTGATAACTCACCAGCTCAGCCCCTGGTAGTTAATTTTGTTACATCCAGGGGAAAATTCTGTTGGGGTCTATGAGTAACTGTGGTGCAATTAGGCGGCAAGAAGGTTTTGTCGGTACAGTTGCTATTGATTAGTATTTACTTTAAAAAGAGTAAAAGCTATTCCCTCGTGCCAGAACTGCCTAATCTGTCAGGGACGAGGCTACATGTTTCAGAGATGCATAGCAGGCTTTTTTCATATATTATGAAATCCCCCAAAAGAGAGTCCAGTATAAAAATCTTCCCAATTGGTTTTTTAATGATGCACCAATAAAAGGCATACACCACAGGCAAGCTCTCATTAAAAGAGGGAAGTCTTTTTGTAGATTTGCTTACTTATTTATGAAACGCCTCTGAAATATTTATAAATGCTTCCCTGATATTTGTCTGAAAATGCATTTTAGGGCTTCTTTGGTGGAAGGTAGGAGGGGCGGGGAGAGAGCAGTGGAGGAGAGGATGCGGGCGGAAGACAAGGAGCGAATTCACCACAATCCCTTCTGCAGCAGTGAAGTGCAGGGGCCAGGGTACAGGAATGTGTCACTAGGGGGTGCCCCAAGAGCCAGGCACACTCTCACCTGCTTAGCACAGGTGACCCAACTTGCTTGGATCTCTTAAACAGAAGCAATGGCAATCACACGTGCTCTGTTTAATTTTCCTGACAGAACCGGGGCAGATACAGATGCTCCCGAGGCCTTTATCACTTCCCTCACTTTTAGAGCTATTTATTAATGAAATAATAGTTACGCTATCCCTTGCCTCAGACCTACTTTCATCTGTTTAGCGACTGCTTTCTATGAAACACAAAGAGCTCAGCGATGACACTGTGTCTTAATTAACCATTGAATACCTCGTAGAGCAGCTGTCACGCCTCCTGTCACTTGAAAGAAAGCACAGTAGTCCGTGTTTAAAAAAAAAAAAAAAAAGAAACACATACACGGGGAAAAAAGTTGATCTAATGAGCTGTCTTGGACGTGTCATAAGAATTATGTTTTTATCGTCGTGCTTTGCACTCACATAGCAATGCAAATTAGGGAATCTCAGGCTGCTCTGGAGGAAAACAGCAAATTTACTTTTCTGCCCACCTTTCAGAAAGGGAGCCTGGTGGCACCGTGACTCAGGGAAGTGGTCCAAGATCAGAGATGATAACCGGGCGAAGACTGCATGTCGGTTAAAAGAAGAGGAGGGGCTGATGTAAGCTTATGTAACCAAAACGTTTCCAAGCCTTCCAGCCCACAGGTGTGAATGAGTCTCACTGACATTAAGACTGCAGCCTCAAGCCCTCACTAGTGCAGGTAATACAGTCCCTTACAAAGCGTATCCCAACCTCAACATCCCTTTGCATTCCCCAAGCAGCATTTCGTGTGTGTTTAGGAATTAATCTGGGATTCCACTCACCACTGAACCTTGCTTGCTACTTAGGGTCCCACTGGTGCCATAACATTAGCCTTGCCCACCCCAAATCGCACCACCCTTACTTTTCTTGACTACTACTGATAGACATCCCCTTCGCATGGTTGATTGCTGGCCCTAGCCACCAGCCATCCCAAATCGTTTATTACCACAGCAGAATAGCAGCCTGCAATGAAGTGAGAAAAAGATTTTCGTCTCTGGGCTCATTTAAGAGCATATTACCTTAGTAAAGTAGTTTGAGTTCCCAAATATTCTAGAATTTAGTGAGAGTTTTTTTCAGTATATACATACACCCTTTCCTCCCCAAGGTATGTACAGCCCCTGGAAGGTAGGCCCGGATGAGTCCAAATACCAGCCACCATAACAAAGAACGTCCAACCCATCTGAACATCCTCCCTTTGGGCTCTCAGACGGCAGCTGAGTCTAACTGGCCCCTCCAGGTTCTCCCGCAGTGACCCTATTTTTCATTCCTCATCTCAGCGCTCCGCCTCAAACCATCATACTTGTCTGAATCTCCAGTGTTGCTAAAGTTTAAGTCTAACTCTGCAACAAGGAGGCTCCTTAACCCCCATGCAAATCAATATTTAGAGAAAAGACTCAGCCTACTCCATATACTATGTATCTGAAGTTCTACTTTGTCCCAAAAAGGACCTGCAGATCCTAAAGGTAAACCTTGTACAAGAGGTGGTCTGTAGTAAAACCCAGGATAAGTCTTGGGGAGGATAGATGTAAAAATGGTATAATAATTGGCCTGTTTCACATATATTACTACAGTTATATGGTATCTGAAAAGGTCCAGAGGACATCGGTGCCTAGTAACTAGTCTGAAAACTCCTCAAGGGCTAAACAAATGCTTTCCCAGCATGGAGTTTAAGGTCCAGAATTAGCAGGCACTCAATATAAATGATGGGGAAATCATAGTAACCCAAGGATTGTTATCACTGACCTTTCATTTTTCAAAGCAAACATGATACTTTATATATCACTATATATGAATGCAAAATGTACCCCACAGGCTTATCAAATCAATGGAACAGCAAAGCATTTTATAACACGGGTTTGCCTTGGAAATTTTAACATGTTAGAAAATATTATACTCATTGCCATCTCACTTAAATCATTGTTATGTGAACTTTTAGACTGGCCTTGTTCTATTTTGCATAATTCTAAATCCAGAGCCCCTGGGGAGGTAATCACCCCTGTGAGAGCTGTTGTGTTTCTGTGCACACTCACCTGTGAACTTATTTCGGGATATTGTGGTACATTCTGAATGGCTGATCTCCAGATTTGCCACCTTGAATTGCACAGCATTTGGGGAGAGAGTTATTGGAAATAAAGCAGAATTTTAGAAATCAGTACCAGATTGTGTGCCTGGAGAAACTGAGGAGCGTGATGCGAAGTTGGCAGAGCTGGGGCTCTGAGGCCACCGACTCACCCTGGGCGAAGTGCGGCCGGAAGATGCTCTGTACAAAGCTTCTTGCCAAATAGGCCACCAGGGGCCTGTAAATGTGTCTGGCAGTAGAAACAGTGGGTCCTGTGGGTCTCTGCCAACAGTGCCCCCAGGAAGACAGGCAGCGTTGCTTAGTTTACTCTAAAGTGGCAACGAGAAGAGTCCAGAGCCGGGGTTTGCTTGCTTCATGTGCAATAAGCCTCCTCTCCCCAGTGACATCGTCCGCTCCTCAGGACAGATGACACTGTTGTCTCTTGAGACCCTCCAAAACTACTAATGAGATGTTGGGCCTCTGCTTGGTGCCTGATGAATTCCTGCTGACTTGATTTCCCTGGGCAGGAAGGCTCAGCCAGCAAGGCCAGGATGGTTTCCGCATTCTGAGGGGAAGATCAGAATTCATGCCCTGCATAAAATGCTCTAGATTAGCCTACTTTTCCTCCAAAGAACTCTTTTTTTTCTCTCTTTATTTATTGTGTCTGGGAGAAATCCCCAATTAGGAGCTAATAACCCAAACATTTGCATATCTTCCTTTCAGCAAAGAGCATCTCTCTTAAGCCAGAGCCTCTTCAGGCAGCTGTAGAGAGAAGACACCTGTGCCTGATGGTGGGCTGGAACCTCCTCTCCAGAGCTGATGGAGCGCTTCTTTTCCCAGTGCTGAGTGCAGTGACCTTACTCATCCGTGGTGGGGGCTTTTATGACGCAGAATTCGGCCTAGGCTACAGAGCAGGACTTTTTTCTTTCAGAGAGCCATTGTCACACATGTGCCGCATACATTGTCTACCCCACTGTGCCTCTCCTTACCACTCTCTTCCTGAGCAAGGTTTAAGCCATCTGTCAGCTCCGAAGACATGCCTATAAAAACAACGTAGAATAGCATCTGAATAGAAGTAGGGGCGAGTCATGCTGCTTCCCTAGGCCTGGGTTCTAGGTGCCGAACAGCGAACATGCAAGCAGAGTTCTTAAGTGATGAGCTAGACTCACGTGTAAAAGGGGAATCCCTTTCTTCATGTTGAATGAACTTGGAGGAGGCTGCCCCACAGCTCACACATGCCTGTTAATGAGAAGGATCCCTGGGTGAACTTTATGTTACTCTATGGATCTTTGAGGCAAACAACACTTGAGATAACGATTAGTAGATATTTATCTGAGTCCTCAGAACCTTCATTGCAGAATTTATCTGGTGACCATATGACATTACTAGGACAGATTTTAATAGGTGAAATGTTAAAGACTTAAACGTTAAAGAGAAATATAATTAGAACTCCATTACAGCAGTTCTGCTACCATTCAGATTTATTACAATGTATAGTTCTACAGTTCATAGTTCTGTGATACAGTAGCACAGAAAAAGAACCTGATTTGAAATGGTTGATTAGCCTTTTGGTTCCCAGACAGTGAGCCAAGACACTGTGGACATTGCAGCAAATTCAAAAGAGTGCCAGGAAGTAGTTGAGGAAAATGCGTCAGTTCTTGACATCTGTCAGACACCGTGTGAACCGCCTGCTCGAGGTAGTTCAGTTTCACTGTTGGAACGCATGACATTCTCTGTAGTGATGCCATACCTTTGTGAAGCTAGGTTTTTTCCAGTTGCCATGATACATAAAGCAGTACCTTGTGGTACAGTGTGGAGCAGGAAACGAGGGTGGGGGTTTCCAATCCAATGCCAGGGTTTGAGGAGTTACGAAGTGTCCAACAGGCACATGCATCTTGGTAGTAAGTGCTTGTGATCATCTGAGAATAAAATATTGTTTTTTATTTATGTGTGTTGTTTTTTTCAAAATCTACTAAAATGCTAGGACATAAATACTTATTAAATCATTTGGGTCTTATTAATAAACAGAACGGTTAGGTATTTCTTTTAGCCTAGGAGTGCTGTTAAAAATTACTGATAGATTAGTAATGAAACGATATTTGGGAACTTCTGGGTTAGACAGTACAAAAAGGTAAATAATCAATGTTTGCTATTGAATACATGACCAGAAGCATATATTTTTGCCTGTTACATATAGGCATAATTTCAAAACTAAACACATACACACGAGATCTCTCTGCCCAAAGGTGGAGAGAGAAAGGGATGGGAAGGGCAGGAGTAATATGAAGGATCTAGGATGTGCCAGGGCCAGATATTTGCGTGTAATTTCATTATATCTGTGTAAAAACCTGTAGGAATGGTCATATGTCCTCATGTTACAGATTATAGGCCAGTTTCAGAAATAAGATCCTGGTCCACATCACACGTTGGTAGGGAGTGTACGGGCCAGCGTTTGGCTCCACTGTCTTTGGTTCCGAAGCTTATTCAGACATGTGCTACCAGTGTCCTGCGTGATTATGACAACAGTCTTGAAATAGCTTTCAAAATAGATCAAGGAAATGCCATTTTAGGTTTTAGGTGTTCCATGACAATCCGAGTGACTGCGTGCTCTTGGGCTGCTGCTGTTTATATTTTCCTGCACTGATCACTTTGTGAGCATACTTAGTTCTGTATGTGAGTGTACATTTCAATTCTTTCCTTGTCTCCTGAATTATGTGACTGAACCATTCCACTTGGAAACATTCCATTTGGCAGGCAATAAGTGACCCTTGAATCTTGGACTTTGGAGCTTGTACCCGGCAAAGTTAAAACCACTCAATGATGCCAGTTGCATTGGTGTTGTGAGTTGTGTGACGCTCCAGCTTCACCCACAGCAGTTAGAGCAGATCAGAGAAGGAGCTCTCCATTCAGACTAATGGGAAAAGACTATCTTGCTCTTTCCAGGAAACAACTAAAATAATTCTGCCTAAAATTTGCTCTCTTGATCTTTGCATAAGGAAAAGCAGGCTGTAGGGTGGAAGCTAGCGTGAGGCTGGGTTTCGCTTCCTCTCCTATATTGTCCAGATAAAAAGTCCTTAGCAGCATCTCAGAAAAGAGTTTGACTTTGTGGTCAGACATTTATGTAATGGATATTCTGTACACACATTCCCCAGATTTTGTTGATTCAGAGATTACTCAAACTCCATCCTGATTAAGCTGTATTATATCAAGGTTTGCTTAGTCGTTTGTTTAGTTTGAAGTGTGGAGAGTTGTTTTGGAAAGTGAGTTGCTACTTGGGCTGAAAAGGCTTCTTGCTGACGTCCCTACCTGCTGCAATGACAAGAGGTGGTTTCGGTAGGTGGTCCAGCACGGGGTCAGATGTTTATCAACTTGACTAAGACAACGCCATGAAAGAAACGTGGCTAAAAACTGCCGGGTGGTGCTTGCTCAGGAAACTCCCTGTCTGGGTGACTTACCTTTTATTACTAACTTTGTACCCAGTCACTATACTGGACTTCCCCTTTCCCCCCCCAGAAAATTAGTAATCATGTCATTTCCAATCCACATGTGTGCACTTCAGTCAGATAAGAGCTATGGAGGTGCCATGTCCATATTGGGACATATTCTTTGGCTGTTGTATGGTAATCTGCTGTGACCTTTCCAGGTGGCTGAATTAACAGGTCTGTGCTTTCCATGTTAAGGACTTGAAAATGATGTGTTCGTGTTTGTCTGAAATCTTGCCTAGGATATCCTAAAGCAGGGTAGAAGAAGCCAAGGTTGGAAAATAGCGTGTATCAAACATGTTTGCATTTTAGCTGTCTTGTCAAGGCTAAGGCATCCTTCGTATTGTACTGCAGATAACCCCTGGTGACCTGGAGAGAAAATGCTGCTCCTTGTTTTTCTGAGTAGGATGTGGACTACCCCTGACCCCAGTGCTTATTTACAATGGCGTGAAGGTCAGTTACTGCCCATGGGAGTCCTTGCTAGGTGTTTTCCAGAAACTCCAAGAAATATCTACCCTGGTCTCATACACCAATAAGCCTGACATCTCCTTGAAAATTGTATACTAGATAAAACTTCTTTATAGTAATTTTGAATAGTCATTCTTAGGGTACTTCACCATCCAACCCCATGTAATATTTCTCAAAAATGTATTGCCTTATTTTATAAAGAGTTCTGCCCTGCCTGCCTCTGTGTTTCCCCTAGAGGACCTATGCTCTACAGAGATTTATCACTTGTGTTTCCTTCTGTTCCTTGAGTCTAGAACTAAGCCCATGCCTCTAGTAGACAGAAGACCTCTGAAGCTCAAGAACATCCCAACCCCACCCCACACCTACTTTGGAGTCACTAGAACGCAGTTTGAATAACTGTTCTGTCACTTGCTAATGTGCACCTTCACCAAGATAAACCTCTGCTAAAGTAAAGAATTCTATTGCATTGTGCTCTTACATCATAGCTTAGATGAGTTGGTGCCTATAAAATGCCTAGCACATAGTAGGTGCTCAAGAATTATAGCTTCCTTTCATAATCTTACAGTTTCTTGACTACAATTTAAGATCTATCTTCAACGTCCATTCGTCAAGATAAAGATGGAAAGAGTTACATGTGGAGGCAGACACCGAGACTTGGCCCTAACTCGGCATGAGCCCTACCCGGTCTTTCCGAAGAGTCTCCTCTCTTTATTGTGGGCACAGTTCTGCTTTCCCATTTGCATGGCTTGTGCCTAAGAGGAAGTTTGAAAAGAATGAAGTGAGTGGATTAAGATGTGGGACTAACAGTTGTTACCTGTTATGGGATTCACTAAGCGTTACCTGTGTAAGCATGGTCTACAGACAGACATTGTAAAATTTCCAGGTTCATCTTTTTCACCGAAGCTTTCTTTTTTCCATAAAATGCAATTTCATGAGAAGTTCCACATAGGTACAACTCACAAATCATTTAGAAAATACGTGCCTCCGTTTGGGGCTCAGAAATAAGTCTTTAGCCACAGCAGATCTCTGCAGGGGCTCTGGAACACAAATGCATAGACTCTCCCCCGAGCAATGGTAAATGAGACTGATGGAAACTTTTGTCCTCACTGCCCCCGCCCAAAAATAGACAGTTGTGGTGTCTGGACATGTCACCAAGATAATGGCTTCACGCTTTCCTTTATATACTCATCTGACATTCAGACCCCTTCCGCTACAAGAAAAAGGTTTGAGGCAACTGTTCAACTTGATCTTCGGCGAAGTAGAGATTTATGTGTATGTCCTGATTACTCATTGATCCCACAGGCAAAGATCTTCAGATATCATTTTTGAGGTAATGACTACAAGGCCCTGATATGTAATCAAGTTAGGGCAGAACTGCAGTGAAACGTGTAAAACTCTGAGTAGAGTTGGCGATCAGCAGAGGAGTGGAGCAGACAGAAGGCTGTCCTTGCTATCCTTCTGGGGTCCTCGCTCCTTTTTATGGTTGTTTTTTCAACTCTGCTGCAGTCATTTCTCCCAAGTGACCAGGATTCTCCTTGTTTCCACTGCTGATCGTTAAACAAAACACACACATTCTCTCTCACACACACACACACACAAAACACCCCAGTGACCCACTCCCTGGAACTGCCTTCCCAGGATGTGTGTGCCCTGTTGTTTTTTGGTATTTTTTGTTTGTTTTTTATTTGTTTCAAATCTCTTCTCAATCTTAGGAGGAAAATCTGTCCTGACCCCTCTCTCCCTGACCAGCCACCGTTGAGCACAATTCACGTGGCAGATCCCACACAGTGTGTTGTTCTTGCTGTTTCTTTCTTTATTCACTCCTCACTTTCGATTTCTTTATTTATTCCTACTTCCTGTTTCTTTACTTACTCCTCACTTCTTTTTCATTCCTTCTTTGTAAATGAAAAAGCTGAGCCTCTCAGAGGCAAGTGACTTGTCCAAGTTCACGTGCTAGGAAAAATGGCTCTTGGAATCCAGCTCAGGTCTGTATGGTGCCCCAAGGCCAAATTCTCTTGGCTGTGCAACCAAAATAAAAGACTGGCTAAATTCGCTAGAGTCTTACTGATTGAATAGGTGTAATGGTTTACCTCTCATAATAATTTAAAATGAAAAGGGTATTCCTGGACTTTAAAATGTCTTTGCAGTGGCGACATTGTAGGCATGAGGTAGACTGGGAAGGGAAGTACGTGGGGGTTGGGATTTTGGGTAACTCCTTCATATCACACCATGCTAAAGAATAGCCTAGAATATTAATGCCTCAAACCAGGTCTGTAACTAAGACTTGCTATATGGGTATCAGTAGAAATATTTTTTATCTGTCAAAAGGACATTTTTAATGGGTCTAACAATAGAAACGGGAAATTTAGAAGCAACCAAGGGGGTAAAAATCAATCCTTATTCACATATGAAGGGTTTTGCAAATTTGTTAGCTTCCCATTGATTGGCACCGCTGACATCCAGGATGTATTAGCTTTGAGAGCTGATATGAGAACAGAGATTTGGGTAGAAAAAGTAGAGTGGAGCCACCTGGGAGGCAGATATGAAATGGCCCTGCCAGGTTACCCTCTCATGGGGATAAAGGCCCGAGTGTCTCTAAGCACTTACAGTGTGAGCAAGTGCTTCCTGCACCCCAGCTGCAGAGTCAGACCTCTGTCATCCAGTGACAGGACAGCAGAGACTGCTCGGAAACAGCACAGGTGCCGACGAGGATTTTCAGAGAGTAAATATGTGGCCCTTCCTGGACATAATTAGAAAGCTGCCAGTGGAAAAGTTGGGTGTTATCAGAGTTTGCCTTTGTCTGATTTTTATAAAAAGTCATTATCTACACTTGTTCAAGGATGAAGTATAAGCTCTCACCCTCACCGAATGAACAAATTGAGCATTTCAACTGTAAGGCAAGAGACAAAAATGGAAAAAGGTAAAAAGCTAAAGTTGGAGCTTGTAACAGGCATATATTAATTATCATCAGGGAAATTGCTAAGAGGGGAAGGGACTGTACTTGAACCTGAGTGTTGTATAGGCAAGCCTCTGAAACATGCAACTAGGTAAGTGCCTGTAATGATATACTTCCAGCCACTGACTTTGCTGTGAATGATGGAGTTTATTTATTTATTTATTTTAAAGAAGAAACCTCAGCCTGAGGAAACACCCTGCTTGCACAAAATGCCAAGCTCTTGACAGAGCCATTCTGAGAAGAGGGTGGGGGCAGGGGAAGTAAATTTTCTAAGATTTTCCGATACTAAAACCCATTTACGAGTGTTGAGAAAAATCTCTCTGACGGAGGATTTAGCTCTCGCTAATCCTTCAGTGACTTGTTTTGACAGGGCCTTTAGAGAAGATTTTTCTCAGTAACTTTGGTTTGCTCTAAAGGAGCAATTACTGATTTGTCCTCCAGCACCTTCTTTTTTTTTTTTATTGTTTCCTCTTTAATGTATGCCAGTTAATGAACTTCATGTATGTTCCAAAAACAGAGAGAGAGCCCGATCAGAACTGTTGACTGTAGGAATGGAGGAGCGTTCGGATTTTCTCGGATCTCCCGTTCTCTTTCTTGCCTCTGGGTATCTAGGACCTGGATTTCATTCCTTGTGTCATGCGGCCTCCTCAGCAGATTCTTCGATGCAAGCTTGTGGAAATTGAGCCCTCGTTTCTATTTACACTGCACTTTCTCTACATAAAGACATTTCTCCCCTGTTTGGGGACGAGCATGGGGGCCCCGGGTTGTTCAGCCTCCTGGTGTTTGCTTTTGCTCAGGTAGGCATTATCGTTTTAGAGGTGGCTAAAGGAGCGGGAGCACACGGCACACCTCCCTGTTAAAGGGACTGTGGGTGCTGGTGCTGTGACAGCCCACAGTTGGTGCACTTTTATCTCCCACCCTGCCTGCTGCGCCTGTGAAGGATTTTTAAATTCTACCTCAGATTCTGTGTTCCAAATTGTAATTAAGTCCCACTCCAGCAGAGGCAGGGCGGGGGAGGGAGGGGAGGTCTTTACAGCTCATGGGTTCTCAGAGTCGGGTCCCCAGCCCAGCAGCATCAGCACCACCCGGGAACTCCTTAGAAATGTGGATCCTCGGGCCCCAGCCCAGACGTGAGAATCAGAAAGTCAAGGGGTGGGGCCCAGCAGTCGGGGTGTTAACCAGCTCTCCTGGTGATTCTGAGGCAAGCGAACATCTCAGAAGCACTACTTTCTAGTCCCTTGCCCATCTCATTGGCAGGAAGGACTGAAAGGGAACCGTCCTCCAAAAAGAACGACCAGCTGCCCCCTGGAAGACCCCAGATTCGTGACTCCACACTTAGTTTGGGTTTGTGCCTTCGAAAGCTTCCTTTGCGCAGTTAGGTTTCTGGTCCTAATTTACGCCTGGGTTCACCATAGTTTGTTTGTTTGTTTTTATTTCAATAAACCAGGCTAGTGACGGGATGGCTGTTAGGGTGTGGCAGAAGAGATTTATGGGTTTTCACGAAAGTGTACAAAACTCTAGACAAGCATTAACATATTGCGTTTTAAATTATTCTTGAGACTTTTTTTCTTAAAGCTGCCTGCTTTAATCCTCTTGTCAGGGAGCTGCCAGGTTAAAAAAAAATGATCGCCGAAGCGGCTTTTGCCAGCTTCACAGAAGAAGTCAGCTCTGAGAGCTCCTCACAGAAGAAACTGTCTCTGTGCCCAGTGACAGAGGGAGATAGTTCACAGAGGATGCGGGCAGCTGTGACATTGTGTTTGAGGAGAGGAGCATTTTGGGAAGCCTCTTGCAGGTGGGGGCGGGTCAACGTGGTGGCGCTTCAGGGTTCAAATGGCTGCTTGGTGGGGTAGCTGCCGCTGCAGGGGGCCGTGGTAAAGGCACTGGATTGGGCACCTGGGAGAGCTAGATTGTGGTCCTGGCTCCCCCTTCACACATTATGTGACCTTGGGCAGGTCCGTTAGCATTTCTGACCTTAGTTTCCTCATTTATAAAACAAAGGAGGTCATACCAGATGACCTCTGAGGGTCTTTTCATCCTTAAAATTTATGACTCTAGGATTGCTTCTCCCAGCTGCCTCCCTGCTCCATTCCTCCCCTTTTGCACAGGAAGTCGAATTTATTGATCCCTCGAAGTCCCTGTCACCCAATTCTCCTTCCTCCATGCTGCCTCTTCCCTTAGGAGCTTCTTTCTTACGGGGCTTGGGAAAAAAAAAAAAGGCAAACAGATACAATGAAATATTCTCTTTTCAACTCCTTGGAAATTCAACTGCAAATTGGTGCTTTGATTTCTTATGGACGGGTAAGGTGGGCACCCAGAGATCATGGAGTCTGGGTCAGGGTAGGGGGTTGGTTGCTGAGAAACCCTCCAGAGAAACTCCAAATGAAAACGTGTAATGCCTTCTCCCCTCAGAAAATCAGGGCTCCCAGCCTAATCCCATTCCCTCTTGCCCTGTCCTCTGAAGAAACCGAGCTGCTAAAAACACAGCGGAGGTGAGACAAAGGACATGGCTGCTAATTGCCGTGGAGCATCCTGGGATAGGGGGTTTAGGGAAAGTCCTATCAGCATGTCGAATTTGCTTCTAGTCCTGGGAATTCGCCTGTCTTCAGTGAGAGCCGTGTCCTTGGGTAACCTGGCTAAGCAGGTCATGTATTGTTGAAGTACCTAACGGGGGACATCCTGGTGATTCTTTTCAGCCCACTTTGTTGAATTGAAGTTTAAAGGTTAGTGACCCTTTGTAAACTCAAGCCATTCTGGGAGAATTCATCTTATATCCCACGCTCCCACAGAAGCACGGGCGGTGGGAGTGGGGGTGGACGGGCAAGTATTTTGTGTTTCTCACCATGTAATGTCTCAGGAAAGTGCATAATAGAATTTTATAAGACATTCCAGCTAAATTTAAGTACAGTGGTAACGTGACAACTTTTTGGTCAGACTGAGAGCATGCTAGCTTTCCTTCTCTTATACCGTATAGCCTCCTGATACTGGAACCGACTGGAAAATTCCTGTTACTAAGACAGGGAAAGACTTTATCTAACGAAACCACTCCTAGTATACTTCTTTCTCAGCAAAGTTTCAGGTTCCAGGCTGAGAAGTGAAAGGTGAAGTTGGGAAAGGTGACTTCACTTCCTCTACCATTTTCTCCCCTGATGTGGAGAAGCGTGCTTCATTGCGAGGACGTATGTGTGATATTGGGAGAGTCAGCTCAGGGATCTTCATGTACACGTGGGGAACAGGCGCTGGCCGTGAAAACGCATGGACCAGAGAACTAAAAGTCTGTTTCCCTTCACTGGTCCCATCACTGTATAATTTCCCTCCATCTTTGAAAAGAGCTAGGAATCTGCTAAGGTCTCAAGAGTCCAGATTTAGAATCTGTGGAAATCTTAACATTTAAAAGGAGCACTTGGTGAGGAATCGTAAGACCTGGAATTCCTGTCCTGATGCTGCTGCTCACCAGCCTTATAATGCTGGGCAGATAGTTCCCATCTTTCAGGCTCGGGTTTCCCATCTAGCTACTGAGGATGTTCGTCTACAGCAGGAACAGCAGAATGTGGCCTGTGCCCTGGAGTAGCAGGTGTCTTTAACTGACTGTAGCATTCTTTCCAAACGATTCCAGGTGAGGCCTCAGAATCCTTCTCGACACAGTGCCCCAGGCAGCCACGGCCCTTTTAGAGTTCAGAGTTGACCCTTCCCATGAAACCTCTTTGCCATCTCCCTTAGGCAGAAGCTTGGAAATTGGCACGAGGTGATCAGAGCACATAGGCGTGGTACTTAAGCCAACCTAAAGATTTGGGGAGCAAGGAAGGCTTCCAGGAGGAGGCGGCCCTGAAGCTATATCTTAGAAGATGAGAGACATTATGAGGGAAAAGTAATTGTCTCACTATAGGGAACCGAGAGAACAAAGGCAAGAATGGAGAACAGCACAGAGTATGCTGCATCTTTCATTTGATAGCATTTTTGATGCACTTTTCAATGAATGGCAGCAGGTGATGAGGCTGGAAAGACAGGCAGGGAGACCAGATCATGGAGGGTCTTAGAGACCAGGCTTTGGAGGTGTGGTTTCATTGACAGACATATCCCTCTAGTCCTTTGTGCCACTACCACGCCCCTACCTTGCCCCTGCTTGCTGGCTGATGGCTTCAGAGACTGCACTTCTCTCCTTTTGTCTCTCTTTCCTGGCATGACTTGGCTCTGCCTCTCTCTGTGGCTAATGTTGTTCCCTCACCACCTCTGTCTCTGTGGCCTAACGAGGTGCTGACCCCTTGACCTGAGGGTCACCCTAGATGCTTGACCATTCTTTCACGCTCGGAATAGCACCCCCCCATCCACTTTCTCTACTTTGTATGTACATCTTATTCTTTGCCGCTCCCTCTTTTTCTCCCCCTGTGCACACACATACATACATGCTCACAAGATCTGAAGCTTACATCAAGGGTGCTTGGGAAATATTACATAATGACAGTGTCCTTCAGATAGAGTTCAGGGCGGTTAGAAAAAGAAAAATGGGCTCATTTGCAGGATATCAGTGTGCACATGGAAGAGGGTCTTTGAGGCTCTAATGGGAAGGCAGCTGATTCTGACAGCAGAATTCTGGGTCCTTGATCTTCCCAAGACATCTCCCCCCTGTTTTGAACATCAGCTGTGGTGTGGGTCCTTCCCATGGAGAACTGTGAATCCTATTCAGCCGCCTCCTTGTGATTTGGACATGAACAGGGAGCTTTCTCTGTCTACTTAATTCCCTTTGAAAGCTTTCTCGTCCCACTATTGGGCACTTCAGAGGGAGCACTGCATTAATATCTTCTGCTCTGGTTTCAACTGGGTATGGTTTTGTGATCTTAAAATAGATGGAATTACCACGGCAAGCAATGTTCTGCCTTGAACTTAAAGTCTCAAGAGCAAGTACTTCTAAAAAAGTTAATCCTTTTCTTATTTGCAAGGATTTTGGCCTGTAGTTTACAAAGAAATATGCTAAATTATTTATAATCCAGGATTATTACAATACCAAAGATTTCCTTGCATAACATCCCAGCTCTGCTCAAATGGCACAAACACAACAGCCCTCGGCCACACCTCATCGCTGCTGCTCTCTGCAGTCCCGTGAAGGGGCCGCGGAGCACGAGGGAGAGGCTGATGCCCTGGCCACGGAAACACACGTTCTGCAGGGCACCACCCTCCATGGCTCACGTGGTCACGATGCTGCTGCTCCAGGGGCCTCTAGGCAAAGAGAGAGGCTGTAACAGTGTGGGTAAGCGGTACACCTCTTAATGGCAAGCCTGTTATTTCTTTCCTATTTCACATTTGTACCCCGCATTCTTCTGAGAGGAGTTGGGATGTCCACAGCTAAAGAGCAGGATTACATGAGACATTTCAGAAGGAACTAGGCCCAGTGTTCTAGGCCCAGCTCCTCTCTTAACTTTGAGAAAACTCATTGAGCCCCCAATTTTCCCAAGTGTAAAGTAAGGGGGATTAGAGTGAACGATCATGGAAATGCCTTCAGCTCTAACATCAGATGCCTTTAAACAAGTACTGGCATGATATAGGGAAGCTTCCCTGCACAGCACAGACAACGGGAAAGTAAGAGAGCTCCCTCTGAGTTTCCCGTTATAGAAAGATGGAACCTGAGAGCCCTCGCTGGGCCTACCACGAGTGGCAGACCTTCCGGAGAGAGAGAGAGAGTGTGTGTGTGTGTGTGTGTGTAACACGTTCTCCTCTATTTTCAAAGTTGGGAAATTATTTGATGCTATTTTATAATCTCTTACTTGTCATAAGTCATTCCCAGTCTTCAGAAATAATCTCCTTATATTTTAAGGTATCTGTATCTTCATTATCATCCAAAAGGGTTGTTACGATTTAGGTTTGCAGTGGCAGTGTGTACGGTTTTCTATGCTTGAGTTCCACCAGGTACAGTTTAACTCTGCCAGTGGCCAAAGGTGAAGGAGGTGGGTAGGAACTGCATATTTTCCTGGTTTGGTCTGTTGCCTTTCAATGTTTTAACTTTGAGTCTTCTATATGTTTGCCTCCCAAACAGGCCAAAGCTAGGTTCCTGCAGGACCCAGTGCCTCTCTGGATCCCCCCCACCCAGCCCTGCTCCCAGCGCCCAGCGAGGCCCTGACACTGCCTCCCATGTTCACTCCCCTCAGCTGTTTGGCCTTTGACTCCATACAACCTCCCATTTTGTTCTCTCCCAAATAATTACATGTCCCAGCACTCACTGGCCAGTCTGTAGGGCAGCGGAACCTAATTCCCTGGGGTTCTTGGAAGGAAATGAACTAATGAATGTCAAATGCCCGAGATGCTCCCTGACCTGTGGGTAGTCCAGAAAGCTTGTTTTCCCCCCCCTCCCTTTTCTTTCTCTCTAAGCACCAATTTCCTTCTCTACAAAAGGAGTCTGAATAATGGATCAGTCCATCATTCAACAAACATTTAGTGAGTGTCTCTCTTCCGGGAACTGTGCAGGGTGCTGGAAGCCCTAGTCCCTGCCGCAAAGGAGTACTTACACTCATGGGAGGTGGCCAGCTACCAACCAGGGTGATAGCGGGTAAACAGAGAATGTTCATGGGACCACAGGGGGCAAACCGAACCCCCAATACAGGGCAGTGTCAGGAAAGGTCCACCTCAGGTGGCCCTCTTAATCTTAATCTTAACATCTCCTACAGTGTGGGCATCTTCTAGGTTCCAGCAGCTGTCTGTGCATGGAAGACATTATCTTTCTTTCTGGGGTGAAGGCCCCATTCTCTGCTCCCACCCTCCCCTCACTCTGAGCAGAAATAATATGAGGGTCCGGTCTGGTCTGTCTGCCTAGTCCCTTCCAGGCAGGGGGCCTGCTGCCCCCTCGGGAAAGATTTGCAAAGTGACAAGATCGCGTCACAGAGGGCACAGCAGCTCCTCTCTGCCTGCTCACTCACAGTGACAAGCACCCGCCTGCAATCTTAGAGGGAAAGACAATCTCAGAGGAGAACCAGCAACAGCAGAGCTGCAAGGAGCCCTGGGGTAAAAGACGTCATCGGCCACACGTGTGCCCAGAAATACCATGTTCAGGCTGGCCAGACAGCTGCTGTTACCTGGAGCTTGGCTTTGGTTTCATTTCGGTGAGAAGAACTGTCTGTGAGCTGCCGACCAGAGAAGATTGTGTGTGTGTGTGTGTGTGTGTGTGTGTGTGTACACGCACGCATGTGCACTCTGCACGTGAGGCCTTCCTCTCCCTGCCTGTTCTTGCCCCCACCCCATGTAGCTCTTCCATGACCCTCACACGGGCTGAAAGAACATGGTAGAAAACCCACCCCAGAGATTGGTGACATTCAGGACCATAGCCAGTGCCCTGCTGCACTCTGCCCCATGAGTCCAGGGGCCCTGGAGGGGAATACCCACCGAGATGCCAGCCCCCACCCAGCTGAGGCCAGAACTTTTCACCTAGAGCTGATGGATCGAGAGGCAGGTAAAACAACAACATCAGCAGAAAACACTCGCTTAGATGAAGTGCTGTGAATCAGGCAGGTGGAATAGCCGTGTGGCTGGGGGTGTCTGAGGCCAGGAGCCTGGTTGGTGAGGCGAGGGCTGGGGGACAAGGCACGGATGGAGAGAGACGATCCCACACTTCATCCCATAAGCAGGGCTGGGTTCTCTATGAATCCCTGTCATTGGCTGCAGCGGGCTAATTTTTAGTTTTTCTTTGTTTTGAGTTCTCACTAGCCTTCTTGTTTTTAGATGCCCATGAGTAGGCTACATGACATGTCAGACTAGGTGAAGGAATGTGGTTGTTCTCAGGTGAAACAAATACCGTTGCTGGAACCCTGACGTCACCTCCTGCTCATCCCGCAGCCAGGCACAGGCGAGGCCATGGCGTGGTCCTTGCGAGAGGACAGCCCTGCAGCCTGTGTGAGTGGTTTGCAACAATCCGCCTTTCACGCTAGCTCTGTCTTGTGCCCAAGAGAGTGGGCTATTTTTAAAAACCCTTCTCCTACCCTCTGCCCAAATGCCAAGTAACAACAACCACAGAACCACAAAGAAATAGATGCCCTCCCTGCTACATCAAATGTGCATGAAAAGAGACTTTTTTCTAATTGCTTTCTGCTCCTGCTTCTTTTCGTTCTTTTTCTTCCTCCTCCTCCTCTGCTCTTGTCTTAATATGTAGAACACTGGTTCGCTGAACTTGGGTTTAATCCTGGTAAGGGGCTTCGGTAACGCTGAGACTTCTGAAATTCCTGTGAAAAGCCAGTTTGGCTCCCTTTTATCATGAACCAGGCGTGCGCCCTAGTGACAGCATGACAGTCAGAGTAGGAACAAGAGATTGTCATCACAACTGACCAAATAACTAGATCCCTTCAGGCCACGAAGGGTTGCAAATCAGATACGCTCTACATCTCTGTTAAAAGATCATAGGTGTCAGAGAGGCCCTTGAAAGTTTTTTCTCCTAATTCTAGCTTTCTCACTTTCTCTCTCGCTTAGCTCTGGCAAAGGAAAATATCTTGCTGATAAAGAAGCCAGCTTTCTTTTGACCTGTCTTGCTTTTCATTTGCAAAAACCTGATGAAGAGCAAATCGCTTCCAGAAGCAATAAAAACTATCAAGGAAGGTGATTTTTTAGTCCAGGAGCAAGAGAGTCACAGATGATATTGTTTGAGCAGGCTGTTAGGTTTCAGCGGGGTGACCGTGAGTCTCATCTGGTCTTTGCAAATGGTAAGATTTTTAAAGCGTTTAGTTATTTCTGAAATGGTTTGGCACACCTGCCGTGTGTTTAGTCAGTGCCACAAACACATAACAGGTGTGCCAAACCATCTCTGAAAGAGACCCACTTGTCTATGAAGAAGTTGTAGCTGTAAACTACCGTATTTTTCAGACTATAAGATGCACCAGACCATAAGACACACCTAGGTTTTAGAGGAAGGAAATAGGGAAAAAAATTTTGAAGCAGAAAATGTGGTAAAATGTTTAATAACATAAATAACATAATATTTCACCAATGTAAATGTGAACAGCCAGGTAAGGCTACATTCGGATTATAAGATGCACCCCCGTTTCCCTCCCAAATATGGGGGGGAGTGCATCGTATAGTCCGAAAAATATGGTATATTCATTACAAAACCTGGATGAGGATGTGGTCATTTTAGTAATGTCTTAAGTTGTTCTTTAAGAATTTTAATCCTTTCATCATCCTTATCATTGTTTATGCAAGAAAAGTTGCTTTTTCTAACTGTAGACCCACCTGAGATGGAGGTCGAAGCTGTCTATATTCCTGACTAAGCTAATGGGTTGAAATATGTTGCAGGAGGAGTTCGACTTTATGGCTGTCACTGGGTGGCCCTGGGCAGATGGGCTCTATACGGAGTTTAACATAAACAAGCGGAAGGAAAGGTTCTGCAGGAACCCCCAGGCATGGAGCTGCGCCTTCCGTCTAGGGAACTTCTGTTCCTGTTTGCAGCCAGGTGTTGCAGTGCAAGCCTTTCGGACCACGGTGTGTCTTACCCCCTGTGAGCTGTGAGGGACAGGGACCAACAGATCCTGAGCGGCCCCGACCTCATCATCTTTGTCTCATCGCTGAACTAATACCATCTCGGCATCTTCTTTTTCTTATTATTTCACTTCTCAGGGCCTACGTATTTCTTTTTTTATGTTTACATTATGGACGTTTCGATGGTCTGCCTTCTGTCATATCATGTTGTCTGATTTTGTTGGGAAAATGTGATTCCACATATAACAGAGCCTTGTCTCTCACTGATTTAAGGACCTTCTGCATGCCAGATGGGGTTCTTTTAAAGACGCCTTCTATTTGCTGAAGTTCTCACAGAGTCAGGTTGAGATATAGACCAGACAAACAGGGAAGAGTTGGAGTGTCCAGGCAGTGAGCTGGCAGGGAAGCTTGCTGGGGTTTGGAGACCAAAGGCTTGGTGGGTGGGGTGGGGTGGGATGGGGTGGGGGTCATGAACTGGGGAAACCTCCTGCTCCGAGCCGTGTGCTGTGCTCCAAGCTCTGCGTTCACTTTCTCATGTGACAGTCACAACAACCCATCAAGAAGGTGTTGTCAGCCTTGTTTTACAGATGAGGAAGTTGAGGCTTAAAGAGGTTAGCAGTTTACCTGAGTCATTCTACCAGGCTAGTGGCACTGCTGAGGTTTGAACTAAGCTAGACACTGTTTGTATTGCATTCCATGAAGAGCACAGACTATATTTTTCTCCTATTTGGATAAATGGTTGGATGGATGGATGGATGGATAGATAGAGAGAGAGATAAAGATGGATGGATAGATAGATAGATAGATAGATAGATAGATAGATAAAGATGGATGGATAGATAGATAGGCTTCTGAGGCAAAGCTAATACTGCAAATAGACAAACATTGTCACATTATCACCCTCTTGCCTGGACCAGAGTATCTGTTGCTCACTGTGTAACATAGACAGACATCCTGCCCCCAAATTTGGGAGCTTAACGGCACAACCGTTTTATTCTATCTCACAGTTTTTGTGGATTAGTCAGGCACTCAGGTTGGGCGGGGCTGGGCAGTCCCTCCATGTTCCACATGATATCAACTGCAGTCACTTGCTGGCTTTCAGCTGCACGCAGGCTGGTCTGCAAGGTCCAAGGGGGCTGCACTTGTGTGTTCAGCAGCTTGGCAGGGGCAGCTGGAAGTCTGGGGCTCAGCCGGGCCCCGCACCCTCTTCATGTGTTCTGGGGTCATTTCCACGGGGTTCTACCACAGAGTATGCAGACTTCTTGTGTGGCAGCTCAGGGTACAAGAGAACATGGTAGAAGCTACCAGTTCTCTTAAAGGCAGAGCCCCGAACAGGTACAGCAATAAAACATAGCACACACACTGTGCTGTATTGCTGAAAGCATCTCATGCCTGCCTAGACCCAGGGAGAGGAAAAGATCAACCCCACTTCTCACTAGAGGGACGTGCAACTATCTTTGATCTACCGCCGTCACGTATGCTCCCTCCCTGGAATCAAGGGAAAAGTCTGCTTTTTACCACAGGGCTTGTGGTGGGCCAAACTATGAAGAAAATAGTGTTGGTTTTTATGGCCCAGTGTTCTTTCCATGATTCTCACCTTCCCCTCGCCGTTCCTCTATGTCCCTGAAACCTGTGCTGATGAAAGCTGAGACACCCATGACTCACATGACCTTGTGGGCCATTCTCATCTTGAACTGTGCCTTTAATTGGAGAATGAAAGGATCTTTCTGTTAAAGAAATGTGTTGTTTTGGAGCAACGGAGAAGGCAAGAGAGGATGGGTTTGGACAGAGGCCCTGACGGAGCCGACAAACTGCAGACCATTCCAGGTGCTGCCCCAAGACAGTGAGTGCTGAGTGCCCTCAGCTTCATAGGCTTTCCACACTCTTCTCTCTCTCTCTCTCTTCCCCTCTCTTTTTCCCTCTCTCGCCCTCTCTTCTCTTCTTCGCTCTGACTCATTTATTCTCTCTCCATGCAAACATGTGGATTTGTATTTTTAGATTTGTTTATTTTCTTCAGCCACCTCACCAAGATGGCCACAAGGAGTCAAATATATAAAATCCCCGTGCTTTTTTCTACCTAGGTGACATAAGGATCCAACAATTCCAGGAAAAGGGCAGATGACATTTTTCAGGGCTGCAGTCCCAATGAGGCATTTGTAAAAAGGGGAAAAAAATGTTCTACAAAGGATGTGAGAATTATATTCATGGGTCTGGGTTAACGGTCTTTTTAGGCTGTTCCAGAAGCTCGCCTCTCATGTCTGTGTCATTTTCTTCTTCTTCTCTCTCTCTCTTTGGGATACTTTTTTCTGTTCTATTTTGAGCACCACAGCACAGCTCTTTTATTCCATCTGTTAGCCACAGACGCACATCCAGTTGAAAAGCACCCCCAGCCTCCACTGCCACAGTGCCTCTGATCTTGTGGCCACTGGGGCCCCTGACCACACGAGTCTGTTGATTTGTGGCTTCTCTGTTGTTTTAGCTCTTGGTACTACCAGTGGGAGAAGGGCTCAAATGAGGCAAGAATGCCGAAAGAGTAAACCGGTCACGGCGAAGAGCTGCTGTCCGGTGGCTTATGTACAATCCCATGTTTGGAGCCCATGGTAGCTGGGGCACTGCCGCCCTTGGTTACATCATAGAATGGGCTTCCCTAGCACTGAAGGGCCTTGCGTTTGCCCTTTCTTACTGGATTCTTTTTTTTTCCTTTCTTACTTAAGTTCTACGATATTCTTTTACTTTTTATAACAACAAAAACAATCTATACAGTAACACATGATTATTGGAGAATCTTTAAAAAACAAAGGAAAATAAAAAGGTTCTGTTATCTATAATACTGTCACTGATTGGTGACCATATCCATTGATTCATTTCACTCATTCCACAGTAATTATTACATACCGACTGTGTGAACTGCTGTGGGCCCCAGGAGGGCCGAGGGAATCAAAAAGGCAAGATCCCTGGCCTTGTGGGCTTTAGTTTAATGGGGAGACCAGCATTGAAATAATAAAAAATGTGATTTTTAGAAGCTGCATAACATTTCATCATTTGCATATATTGGGGCTTAGATTGACTCTGTCTTTTTGTATAATTTATGTATTTTATTGACCCTAACTAGAATTTATTACATTAATCACAGATTATTAGATATTTAGATTATTTCCAATGTCTTCTTATTATAAATTGTTTCACTTCACATTCGTGTATATAAATATTTGGAGCCTGTTTTTTTTCCTTGAGAAAAATTTCTTAAAGGAACATTACTAGGTCAAAGAATGAACACTTTTAGTGACTCAGTACATGTGATCAATTTGTTTTCTAGAAGAGTCTCCATTTATACCCTTGCCTATCCCACCCTACCCCCTTGTAATGCTGGTCTTGCCATACTCTGGCCACAAAAAAATATTTATTAGTTAAGTTAAACTTTACCACATTTCACATAGTTGTTCAAAATGGAAACAGTTTTTTTTTCCTGCTTATAAAAGCAGTACAAAAATAACAAACCAAATTAATCCAAGCTAGACATAGCAGAACAAAGAAGAAAAATCAGTGCATTCCTAGTATTCAGAAATAATCACAGATTACACTTAGGTGTGTACCTTTCTAGGCTTTCTTTTCTATGCGGTTAAACACCATTTTCCAAGTAATTCCTTTTAGAGTAAGCATGCTGTAGGGAAAACACACAGAACCAGCTAAGCCAGGGCCCGTGCTTATCCTCACTGCAAGCGGGCTAACCTCTGGGCAGGTCCCAGCGTTGCTCCCTCCCTGAGCTTTTGTTTCTTCATCTCTTAGGTGAGAGGTTGGCCGAACAGATTTTTATTACCATGTTTCATTTAGACCATGGGATCTCAACTTCAGCTCTGCTGACATTGGGTGGGATAAGTCTTTATTGTGGGGGGCTGTCTTGTGCACTGTAGGAGGTTCAGTAACATCCCTGGCCTTTTACCCACTAGATGCGAGTGGCCACTCCCGCCCCCAGTCATATCAATCAAATACGTCTCTAGACATTGCCAAAAGTAGGATGCGGTTGGGGGGATAGACAACCCCCACCCCCACCCCCAGAATGAGAAGTACCATTTTAGGCTGAAAAATACCATAATTCCATGTCTAGTGAATTGTAATGGTTTCCACAAAAAGGCTTTGAGTGCTAGCCAGTGTGCTTTGTATTGGGAGATGGAAGAGGTTGTAGATATGGGAACAGCGGGGCTAAGGAGGAGAAAGCACCGCCTGGGTCCTGGCCTGGACAGCATGCTGGGGGCAGTTCCGGAGCATACACAGGAGGACAATGCTCTGAGCCATATTTAAGTCTCAGGTGCCCATTCATGGTCAGTGAGTAGGAAAACAAATTTCTTTTGGCGTAGATATATTGTACGCCAACAAGGTGATGAATTATTGAATGGGTTCTTTTCTATAAACATATTTATCATCTTTCTTTTTCATCAGTCCTGTGGTGAACAAGGGAAGGCAGAAACAGGGAAACGTTTGCAAAGAGCTTCAAATGTTACCTCTCTTTGGTAAATGGCCCCCTGGTTTGAGGTGTTATTTCCTTCTTGAGTGGTTTGTCTGCCTCAAGGACACCTTTTAATGCCACTATTGTTTGGAAAAAGACTCACCCTGTTTTCGAACACTTTCTTTTTCAGCCGCTCACTTTTTTATTTTGGTGGTAAAAGGAAGACGACAGATTTATTTAAAAATAGGAGGGCAGTAGCAGAGTGGCCATTCTGTGTTTTGAAATGTGCTTTGAGCCTTAGCTGTAATGGCTGCCCCTAGTAGTTTAAGTGGTACCCTGATAGTCCAAGTGATGCTGTTGAGCTTTACTGAGTGTTAAAATGGCCTTTTATCCAATGGGTGGGACAGGGACTTCAGGGGAATGGAGCATGCTGAGAACACCCGTACTGAGCAGTGGTGGCCAGCACTGGGTCCCCGGTGGGGCTGCCTGGCATGTGTCCGTCCGGGCCCCTGACCTGATGAGGGACCTGTCTCCAGCAGATACAGCAGTGGGGGTGTGCCCGGGACGGGTGCGGTGCAAGAGGTCATGGGAGTTTGGGGTGTCAGGCAGAAAAAAGGCAAGTGCGGCCAAAAAAGCCGAGGTGAGCCTGATGGTAATAAAGATGTATGGAAGGGTCTGAAGTTCGTGATGAAATTAAGTCAGTGAGGCGCACTGCGGGAAGGCAGAGAGCAGGGAATTGCTCCCCACTCTCTGGTGATGAGCGCTGTTTGTTTAGATCAGTGTTTCTCAAATGGTGCTTTGAGGAGTCCTTAGGGGTCCACAGAAGAGGACACGAGGTTACAGCGAGGTGGGTGGTAGATAATGGCAGCCGAGGGCTCGCACGGGCAGGGGAACCGGCAGCGTCGCTCCCCGCCTCAATGTGCATTTAAAGGAAGGACTTCTCTAATTGAGAAAAAAAAGTTAAACCATTGGCAGATTTTTATATTTCTGGTTGTCTCAAAGCAGACACATATTAAATTTAATCTTTTTGTTTCATCACTTTATTGTCTGTAAAAAATTCAGACTGTTATTTTATTTTATTTATACCTTATATAAAGGTGTAAAGGTGTAATATACCTTATATTAAAGCCCCCTTTACAGAGGCTTAGAGCAGACCTACAACATGTCTATAGACTAAAAATGGTAAAGATGGATTGAATCAAATGAAGTTGTTAAAATTCAGTGAGTTTTGAGCTACAACAATGGCAGTTGCTTTAATGTAATAGAAATTCTTGTTTAGAGACTAAGGCAGGAAAAGGTTAGTGAAGAGAGGGGTGCCACACCAATGCCAGGGGGAGGCTGGGGGGCGGGGGGAGAACAGGACTACACAGGCCCAGGGACCTGCAGGATTGCCAGTAACGGAGCCTTAAACGTAAACCGGGGTGTGAAATGGGATGCAGTCAGTCAGATGAAAGTGTTTCAGTCCCCGAGGGAGGGAAATCTACATTGTACCCTTTTGTCTAAAAGAAATTTGTGTGCAGCCCTCTTAGTGGACCCATGGCTGATAGAGTGTTTTATTGCTTCAGAGCATGCGGACAGGAAATGTAGTCACAGATTTCATCCACCTCCTTCTAATGACCCAGATGGTGATACCACATTCACGATGATGGCTTGCATATTTGTTTTCTGAAGGAAATAGGGTTCTAACGTGGCACGTATAGGTGGAGGGTTTCTGTTTTGTCTTACTTTACAAGTGGTAGAACAGGAAAATTTGCTTCTGCTACATACCATGTGAGAGCGTTTCTTTTTAGTGTATGAGGAATTTCCAGAATCCTGCCCCTAAACCCCAATTATGTCCATCTGTTACAGATAGGTTTTTTTGATGTCCTCTTATATCTGGTGTCCAGCGATGTCACTTCAGGTTGTTTTAAAGTGAGTCTGTACAACGTTTCTGTAATCTAAATAGTTGATCACGGACCCAAAAAGTTCCTTTTGGGAAAAATGCTTCAGATAACATAAATAGTGTATTTATATAATGATAAGGTTGTATCTAAGTAGATGTTTGGTATTTTTTCCATTGACTTTTCACAGTTACTTGATTTAAATTCTCCAAACAGCACAGCTAATATTTCTGAACAGTCTCCGTGCATCGGGCTGTTCTAAGGAGGCTGCGTGGCGCATCATCTTACGTGCTCTACCCGATAGTCCTGTGATTAGTCCCATGTTATTGATAAACAAACAGAGGCTCAGAAAGGTTAAAAACAAAAACAAATAACTAAAACTTCCCAAGGCCACCTGGCTCACAGCTAGCAAGGCCAGGATGGAAACGCAGCGCAGCGGGCCCCGTGACCCTTGCTCTCCATCGCGGTACACTCCAAGGCACAGATGCGTGTTCTTTGCTGCTACTCCATGGAAATGAAGTATGTGCTCCTAACACATACTTGACCTTAGCTTGCATAATAGAGAGACTGGGGAGCCAACAGAGTCAAGGGCAGCTGGGTCTCAAAAAGCATGACTCCAGGAGCTAAAAGGGTCCTCTCCTGAAACCTGCTCAAGCTGACAGGTGGCTGAGTTGGGGCCTGAGGGACAGAAAGCTACATGGTGGAACTCTGTAGGTCTGGAATCCAAGGAGCTCAAATAAAGAAAACATATACGCATAACCCACAGGCACAGACAACAGTGTGGTAACGGCCAGAGGGAAGGCAGGCAGGGACTGGGTGGAGGAGGACAAAGGGAGGGGGGAAATGGGGACATCTGTTACAGTGTCAACAATAAAAATAAAGAAAAAGAAAACACAGCTAAAGACTGTAGGACAAGGCACCAGTTCTGGACACCAGAGGGAGGGCTATGGAAATGCCCTTTAACCAGCCGCGGCACTAACTTGGGGAAGAGGACCTTACCTCTGGGCACAAGTTGCTTCATCTGGAAAAATAAGGACAGTAGGTCACTAGAGCGATGTTGTTTCTCATAACTGCTTCTGTGGGGCCAGGTTTTCCCGAATAATGGAAGTCGTGAATTAGCTATGAAGCTCAACAGATTTAGCCAGAAAGCTAGACAGAGTCCTCATAAAGGAGCAGAACTTTCTTCTAACCAAGAGCTTGCAGGAACCAGGACTGATCTCTGAAAGTGCCCAGGACATGGCTGATGTAGGACGAGCAGGCAGACCCACAAAGGAACAGGGCAGTATCACCACCTCTTCAGTTTCTGCGCTCCTTTTTCCTTTGTTCTGAGCCACCCCAGGCAGCAGCAGGGAGGTGCCCAGTCCCCCGCTCTGAGAGGGTGAATGCTGGTGAGGAGAAAGTCACACTGTGCGCCTTAACACTGGAAAATTCTATCAGTTTAATTTGGGCTCCGCACTTGATTCTTCACCAGGCCAAACTCACTTTCATGGAATCCATTTTTAAAGTTTGTGTACTATGGTGAGCCATGAGAAGTAGGGCATTTTACATGTTTAGTTTGCCTTGAATAGAAATTAATCCAAATCAGGTCTCATTAGAGCACTGCTGGTGTGTGATTTAGGCAATTTTACTATTATCTGCAAAAAGAAGAAATCATGGGTACATTCAGATGTAATTCCATAGCATAAAAGTGAAATCTCCCTTTTGTTGCTCTGACTGCTAGATTTTATTTATATATTTTCCCTGCACTTCTGAAGTAGTAAGCATCAAGAAGCAGTGAGTATGAGCTCAAACTGTTAATGAACTTTTAGACCTTGGAATGTTTTAATGTTTTATAGGGTGAGCTTAGGTGTTTTCATTTAATGTGCTCAGTTACTTCTTGACCTGAGAAAAGACAGTAGTTTTTTTTGTTTGTTTGTTTGGTTTTTTTTAAAGATTTTATTATTTTTTTTTATTTATTTTTAGAGAGAGGGGAAGGGAGGGAGACAGAGAGGGAGAGAAACAGTAATGTATGGTTGCCTCTCACATGGCCCTCAAGGGGACCTGACCTGCAACCTAGGCATGTGCCCTGACTGGGAATCGAACCGGGATCCTCTGGTTCCCAGCCCGCGCTCAATCCACTGAGCTACACCAGCCAGGGCAGACAGTAGTTTTTTTATAACAGTGAAAAATATTTACTGAATTTTACTCTGGGCAAAGACCTGGTCAAGGTACCATGGAAAAATCCCAGGGAGAGAAGGCAGAGGCTGCTCTAAAACCAAGTCCCCAGGGGCTAAAGTTGCAAAGGAGAAATCCAGTTGTCAATTATTTTGTAAAGTCTTCAGCTGGCAACAAATAACTGCTCAGTGATATTCAGTACCGTGTTGGTAACAGTGATGATAACAATGAGCATGGTAATATCTACCATGATTTAAAAAAAAAACAGCTTTATTGAGATATAATTCACATACCATAAAATTCACCATTTAAAAGTTTACAGTTCAGTGTGTATTCACAGAGGACGCAACCATCACCATCACTAATTTCAAAATATTTCTATTATACCAAAAAGTAACGCCTTCTCTGCTAGCAGTCACTACCCACACTCCCTTCCCTGTAGGTCTTAGCCAATCACTAGTCTGTTTCCTGTCTCTGTGGATTTGCCTATTCTAGACATTTCATATAAATAGAATCATATGACACGTGGCCTTTTGTGACTGAGTTCTTTCACTTGGACTCTTTCTGGGGTTCATCTGTGTTGTTACGTGTCAGTACTTCACTCCTTTTTATTGCCTAATAATACTCCATTATCTGGATAGGCCACATTTGTTTACCCATTCATCGGCTGGTGGGCATTCGAGTCGTGTCCATTTTTGATTATTATGAATGTTTCTTATGACTATCCAGGTACCAGTGTTTGCATGGACATATGTTTTCAGTTCTCTTGGGTTTACACGTAGGAGCGGAATTGCTGGGTCCTACGGTATCTCTACAGTCAACATTTTGAGGATCTGCCAGACTGTTTTCCAAAGTGGCCACACCATTTTACAGTCTTGCCAGCAACCTGTGAGGGTTCCAATTCCTACAAATCCTCTCTGAGGCTTGTTCTTGTCTACCATTTTTACTTCAGTCAGTCCTAGCCTGTGTGAAGTGATATCTGCCTGTAGTTTTGATTTACGTAATTACTAGTGATGTTGAGTACCTTTCATGTGTTTATTGACCTTTTGCTTATCTTCTTTGTAGAACTGTCTCTATAGGACCTTTGCCCATATTTAATTAGTTTGTTTCTACTTTTTATTGTAGACTTGTGAGTGTTCTTTATATATTCTAGATACAAACCTCTTACCTGGTAAATGACTTGCCAAACATTTCTTTCATTCTATGAGTTGCTTTTACTTTCTTGATTATATCATTTGAAGCACATTTTTAATTTTGATAAAGTTCAATTTATCTATTTTTTTTCTTTGCCATTTGTACTTTTGGTGTCAGATCTAAGACAGCATTGCCAAATCCAAAGTCATAAAGAATTACTCCTAGGTTTTCTACTAAGAAAACCTCACTCTTACATTTAGGTCTGCAATTCATTTCAAGGTAATTTTTGCATATAGTGTAAGGTAAGGGCCCAGTTTAATTCTTTTGCATGTAGATACTCAGTTGTCTCAAAATCCTTTGTTGAAAAGACTGTTCTTTTTTCATTGAATTGGCTTGGAATCTTTGTCTAATGCTTGTTGTTGTTGTTGTTTCTCACTAATTAAATCAACTAGATAACTTAGCACCACATCAGAGTCCCACTTCCTGTCTCCGGGGAACTTGCTGTAGCACTGGGAGAAATGCTCACCAAAAGAAGAGGCATAAGAACGCCCATTCGTTCATTCAACATCATTATTCTAACGAAATGTTAGGCAGTATGCTAGGCCCTGAGAAGACAGAGACACAAGAGAAGAATAAAGGTGTACCACCCTCTCAGTTTTAATGAGATCACATCAGGTCCCAAGGTGTTTTCGAATCTCTCTGTATTTGTACTGGTACATGCTGAGCTTGTGTGCGCCTGCCCATTTCCTTGTCTTGGTGAACTATTTTTCACCCTTGGATTCAGAAGTCATGTCTTCTCAAAGGTCTTCACCAATATCCCCAGAGTCGTAAATGCCTCTGTAATATAGCTTGTCGAATGGTAACAAAGTGCCCGTTAGTCCCACTGATCTTTGAGGAGAGAACTGCGTGTTTGTGACATCAGATGACTTACAGTCCTCAGGCATAGAAGATGTCCCATTCAGATATAGTAACACGTTAAGCATGGTGTCAGTCCCCGGGGACTGACAGTGAACTTTCCGTTCAGGTGGCATCAGTCACTAGAGACTGACAGTGGACTTTTCATTTGGGCAACATCGGTGTGTGGGACCAGCAGTATCATGGTTAAACAATAAATGTAATTTTAATGAAGTTTTGCATTGGCTGCACCATTGTGCGCCTGTTTATACTCTAACTCAACACCCGTCGAGTGGTCGCCGGCCCCAGCGGCCCGCCGCCTGAATGGAAAGCCCAGCAAAATCAGCTCTGTGCTTAACGTGTTAAACAAATGAACAGGAAGTCACACTTTGGAAACTTCCTAGAAGGGGTAATTTGCAAATCTTCCAAGTGGTTTCAGAAAAGAAAATCCACAAAGATTGCAACACATTCAACGCATTGTGTTATAAGTGGACTGAAGTCACGTGGCCCTCACCTTACCTGGTTCTGGTAACAAAGGTTTTAAAAATGGGTGAGGGAATGGTGTGTACGGGCACCAGTGCTGTGAGGTACAGGACTTCCAAGGAGAACATTGTCTTTGGCTTGGGAAAAAAGACCTCAACATTGAATTCAAGCCCAATATGACCCAGATGTCTCCAGTCAGCAAAACCGTTTGTCAAAAGAATAATTCTATCGACTCAGACAGTGTGGTGGTCTTCTAGTCCTCCTCCTTCCTGTCAGAACCCACAAATGATAGAGCCCAGAAAGCACCAACCTCAGAAAAAACACACTTTTTTGGGGGGACCAACCTCAGGAAGTTAATTCTCTGCACTCTAACTGTCACATTCACAATTAATTAGCTTAAAGTTCCTTGAGAGAACATTCATGCTGTTGTAGCTCGGTTGGCTCGCAATGGGAGAGATCTGTGGGCCTTCAGGAGGGTGTGGCGGTACACACGAAGCCCTTGGCTCTCACGGCTCCGGGTTTCCTCTTTCCCTGAGGACAACTTACATTAAATACACCGAACCACTCTGCTCTTCAAAGGAGTTTTTGGAGAACCCGATCCTTAAGTGAAACAAGCAAAACATTGAAAATAATTACCATGAAAAATAATATTTTGATGGGCTCATTGGGTGGTCTCCTGGAGCATGCCACCAGGTGGAAGAAGCCAAAATGCTTAACCTCATGCAGGCGTTCTGGTTCACAGTGATTCTACCGAAGGCCTGGCTTTATTCGCGCGTGGAGGGATTGAATTCTCCTGTCCAACTCAGGCCTCTACTGCAGAAGTTATTCTCTGAATGACTCGATTCTTCTCACAGGTAATTTCCATTGGTAGCCTCATTACTGGGCGTATTCATGGGACAACAGCACACACACTTCTAACAGAAAGGTTTGGAGTCGGCCTGTTTTCTCCAAGTCCTCTCCATCCGTCACAGGGCAGCCTCGGGTTCCCCAGAGACTTACACTGAGTGAGTCCTGCCATCGGTAGACAGGTCCAGTGTTTGTTACTCCTGGATCGTGCGGTTTCATCAGACCTTGACTTGGGAGGTACAGTGCCTGGCCTCCCATCGGGACTCGGATGCGCAGTAGCTCTGGGACCCTCTGCAAGTCACGGCACCTCTCTGAGCCTCGCTGGTTTTGCTGTTAGCACGTGTTGTCGTTGGTGTTCCAGGGAGCAGCTCGCATGTGTTGTGAGCTTCCTGTGGCTCCTGTTCCCTGATGTTTGCCCGGATTATCTCAAGAGCCTCCTGAGATATAGGTAATGCTGTTCTCTTCCTTTTATCAGTGATCAAAGAGAGGCCTAGAGAGATGAAATAGCTTGCCCCAAGTCATCCATGGTATGTGGAAAAGGCAGGATTTGAACACTGGCAGGATTTGAAGGCTGACCCAAAAGGCCACACTGTTAACCACGATGCTACCACAGGAGGGGACCGTAAGGTTAAAATATGTGAATGTCCCTTTTCAGCTCTAAAGTTCTGTAATTCTGTAACTCATTCCATAAATTCTATAACACTGCTACTTAGTTTCAGTGCTCTGTAAGAACTTCTATAAACCCTAAGCAACAAGTTGACAAACTGTGCCCTGCAGGCCACATTAGGCCCCCTGCCTGTTTACATTGATAAAGTTTTATTGGAACACAGCCACATTCATTCCTTTACATATTGTCTGTGACTGCGTTTGTATTATAATGGCAAGGTTGAGAATTGCAAAAGACAGTCTAGGTGCAAAGCCAGACACTTTACAGAAGAAATTTGCTGACCCCTAAGCCAGGATGTAGGGCTGTAATGCTGGAACGTTTATCCTGTTTACTGCTATATTCCCAGCCCCTATAATAATGCTTGCTACACAGTAGATGTTTGATACATAATTTTGGAAAAAAGTAATGAGATAAAATTTCTTGTTTGGAACTTCTTCAACTATGCCTTCATAGACATAGTTTCAGTCTGCAAATAAGCAGACTTTTACTATAAGTTATCCCCCCAAAACCTATAAAATTTAATGTTCCCATATATAAATTTTATGAGCAGTGAACTCATAAAATGAGATTTTTATCAATTTTCCTAAGCATTTACCACAGGCTGTGGGGAGGGATTCTAGATGTAAAATAAACAGTTGGTTTAGGTTTTTCTCCCCCTGCCTCCACCCCCCGCTTCAGAACCTGATGCTTTGACTTGCTAAAATTAATATTGACATTGAAAACTAGTTTATTTGTTTAAGGTGGTGTCCCTGTAAAGCTAATTGGAAAATATGCCTAGAAGGATAGACAGACTGCTTTGCATTCTGTATTTGCCCCTTCTCTGGTGAATTAATATGCAAAAGATAAATACCCTGGTATTGTACACCCGTCAGTTACCTACAAAATTTGCCTTTTTGCTCTAGAATGTATTATTTGAGGAGGTTTAAAATGGCAACTGGGTATCTCTAGTTGTATCCTAATTTATTATAGCTAATGCAGCTAATTGGAGGTGGGAGTTATTCAGTGGAAGGTACTTTATATTCCAGAACAAACTTAGAAGCATAATAGCTGTGGCAGTTTTTTCTCCCCTAAGTTCTTACAGTCATTTATCTTAGTAGTGAATTAATTAATTTTCTTTCATTATCTGGTACTTAGTCATAAAATGTTGTCATTCTCATTATGTCATTCTGCAAAATGCTCTGTACACACTGTTAGTACTGCTGGGGAGTGTGAGCTCACTGCTACTCGTAAGGGTTGTATTTGAAAATTAGTCTGGTGGAAATAACACTCAGTGTTTAATGTCATGTGTACTCCTGACCTTAGAAGCACATGCAGACTCCTGGAATAGATCTCAATGGCGTAAAATGAACCATTTTATTCATTGATTCATGTATTCCTATAACCAATTTGTGCTGAATACTCGGCTAAATGATTAGAATGCTGGGAAGCATGCCTGCAGGCACACATGCACATAGAGCCTTTGCCCATAAAAGACCACAATCTGGTGTGCAGGGCGACAGGGTGTCAGACAGACAGAATACTGGGTGAACCTTCTGATTATGAATTAGTGGGAAGTACCAGCTGAGGCTGGGAGAGGGGAGAGATCAGAGAAGAAATTTTGAAGACTTGACACTGTAGATAAAACCTGAAAACTAGGAAAAAGGAAAATGGGGAAGGGTGAAAGGCCATAAGGAAAGGCTTAGGAAAGAAAAGATGAGTAGAGCTTATCTGGGGAGAAAGATATGAAAGGGCTACAGAATAGGAAGAGCAGGTCAAGGGCGTATAGCATTGAACACTATGAGCACAGGAGAAACAGCAAGTAGGTGAGAATGACTGAGTGGGAGGAGGAGAGTACAAGAGATGAGCCAAGGTGAAGGCTCTGCATTCTATGCTAAGCGGTTGAATTTGATCATCTAGGCTCTGGAGAACCATGAAAGAATGAGCAGATGTCCTGTGATAACACAGAGCTAAACAGTTGGAATGACAATTCAACAAGTATGATGAATGAACTCTGCCTATGAATGAACCCCCTCCTCAGTCGCTGCTTGGGAAATTGAGAAATTGAGGTGATTGCACTCTGGAGCCCCAGAGCTTCCAGGAGATGCTTACGAAAAAGCTTTGCTGCTGTCACTACCATGTTTTGCACTTGGCCACTGAATTCCCGCTCTGGACCTTGAAGTTGTCCTGGTGTCTTTTCTGAGGCACCATTTGAAAAATTTTCCTTGCTACCAGCTTCCGGCATTGAGACCAAACTGTACCTGCTCTGTTTTACCCTTAGATCCAGTCTCTGAATGTTATTAAGATACTCAGTGGCGTGTTCAGGCCACCTTTCAAGTGTTTTGTGCTTTTAGGTTTTTGGTGAAGTCTCTGAGACATCTTTGTACATGGTCCAATAATGCCCCCGCGAGAGATGCAGAGCCCCTTGCAGATAGATGTCCGTTCTACAGGAGGTTAAGTGACTGATCCGAGGCCATGTCTTTAATTGCATGCAGACCTCAGCTCCTCCCTCCTAGACTGGTGCTCTCTCTGCTGTGCTTGACTTGCTTTCTGATGCAGATGTTTCCCTAGGGCACTGCCAGTGAGTCACCCTCTAATGTTTAAGTTTGTTCATACCTTTTTTCAATAAACTCTTTATTTTGGAATAATTTTAGTTTTTTAGAGAATTGCAAAGATAATGCAGAGAGTTCCTGTATACCTTTCACCCAGTTTTCCCTAATGTTAATATCTTACATAACTATGATTCATTTGTCAATATTCAGAAATTAATATTGGCACATTACTGTTAACTAAAGTCCAGACTTCATTTGGATTTCATCAGTTTTTACATTGATGTCCCCTTCCTGTTCACATTGCATTTCTGTATTTATTTACCGCATTGCATCCTTAAAACTTTTAATTATGCATGACTGTAGTAAATGGAAACTGACTGCTCTGCATAAAATGCTTTGAACCTGGTGAGACTGGAAAGGAGAGAGACGTTTCTATAAAAGGGAAAGGTTTTCCTTTTTAAGTGAAAAAGCCGGCCAGCCTTTGGAACATAGGTGCAACATTCCCCTCATCAATTCTCCTAGGCGGAATGGTTTTAACAAGGTAGAAAAGAATTGGATGAGTCAAAATCTGACTTGGCAATATTTGAGTGGAATTATGAGAACTCTGGCTGGCCATGACCTCTTGAAACATGGCGATCATAAAACAGTTCAAACCTCATGTAGATGTATTCAATAGTTTCCTGGTTCCATGAGCAATGCTTTCTTTGCTAGGGCAGGGGTGTGATGAAGGTAATTATTTCATACACCTCGGGCTTGTAAGCCAAATTCCAAGCTTAACAGGAAAGTTACCAAACACTTCTTACATGCCTTGAAGAATTTAGCTTCCAAATGTGTTCTTTGGTGTGGTTTGTGAAAAAAAAACTTTGATCTGTACAAGGAATGCAATTTGGGAAAGTGTACAAGACTTCTGTTGCCTGACTCTCTCCTGGACCTGAGCTATTATGCACTAAAGTCCATTCAAATGACCACTTCCTATGCTTGTTCTGATGTACCATTTCCAAAAGTTTCCACTTTGGATAAAAGAAGATCTGGCTATGTTTTCACAGAGTAGCAGAACCTCTCCAGCTTGAATTTGCTGGCAAACCAGACATCCATGGTGTGTCTTCACAGTAGGACTAGTGGTGTAACTGAAAGAGCTAAGAACTTACTTTAAAAATACTTTTTGGCAAAAGATCACATTCATTGTCTTGGAAAAGAACAATATGATTACGACTGGTCTCCCAGTAGGGCCAGAAGGAGGCGTGTTCTAATTCCACACGAGGACAGTGAATCACCTCTCTGAGCGTCCCATCTGTGGCTGGTGAGGGTGAAGACTGAGTTGGCTGGCATGTGTGCACGCTCACCATTGAAAACCAGAACACTCGGTGAGGAGGTGGAAAACTCAGGCCATTGTCCAGGCTGCATGCTTTTGTGACAACAAACAGGTTTCTATCCAAAGTATTTCAGCATCATCAGACACAGTCATAAACTGACTGCCTTGTGCCTTATTAGCCTTTAGGACACAGACATTTGCTGCTAAGGACACTGCTGCTCTATCATTGCTGCCAGCCACTGCTGCCTACCACCCCCTCAAGTTCAGGTTCTTTTTATGCAGCCCAGTATATGAGCTATCTCTTCTGTATAAGCTTGAAGGAAGAAGACATTTGCCCCTGCTCAAATGCCCTAAATCTCTGTTTGTGGCTCTTAGATTCACTTCTCACTCTCTAGTTATACAAGTAGGTATCTAATGCCTCCCCGTTTTGTACAATTAATTTTAGCACAGGATTTATGTTTACTTCACCTTTGTATGTCCCCACAGTGCTTAGCCTGCTGTCCTTAGCATGAGACACCTAACATCAGTTCAATAAATATCTCAATAAAATGCACCTGGTTTCTGTAGCCAGTTATGCAGCTGATGACACAGTAATCCTAGCCTTGCTGATCAACTTCTGAGTGAAATCATGAATAAGAAGTGGCCAGATGACTGACTGAATTCTAATGCCATTGTTGCAAAAGATCTTTTCTTTGGTCTAATCAACCATGATGAACTTTCAGCAGTGAGTGAGAAAAGATAAGCATGAACTCAAAGAAGCAAGAGAATCCCAAAGATGCTTTTTCTGGACATTGCTGTGAATTTGAAGTTGAACCCTATATCCTAGCTGAGTTACCTGCTCTCTCTGGGCTGCAGGATGGGCAGCATGGAGGGAGGAGAAAAGGTGGCACACTAAAAAGCCAGAGACACCAGAGGAGGATGACACAGTGTCAGGGCCAGCTTTCTGCCTGGGCCAGCAGCATGCACCATTTCTTATCCATTTAACTGTTTTCCGAGGAGAGACGCAGCTATAATTGCCTGCTTGCTCTTTCATGTCCTCCCACAACCCCCGCACCCTGACCCAAGGCTGGAGAGGCTCCTAAGTGAGAGCTTTGTGAGAGCCCTAACCTGGGGACAGGGGAGGCAAGTTGGAATTTCTAACAAATATTTATAGTACCCACTATGTCACCAGCCACGTGCTGGCCACTGCTTGCCACCAGACCTGCCACCTGCCCACTCACATTTCCAGAGGCTCTATCAACCAGAAATTGTCAGTCCTCTTTCCAACCAAGGTGTTGACTGAGCCAGAGTGTTGAGTTGAAACCTGTCCTTCATTGCTGAGACTGGCATTTCCTCTCCATCTGGATGCAGGTGCACCTGCACTACCTATGTTGTAGAATATCTGGGGTGCCACCTGTAGTCTCAACCTCTATAACAAATGCCTCTTTGGGGATTTTCATTGGGGGAAAAGCCATATTTAAAATCACAAAATCAATTTATGGCCTCTCTATCTCTGGAGAATTTCCCACCCGTGAATTCTGCCCCACTCAGGTAGGTACCTAACAACTCCTTAGACAAAGGTCAGTGGAAAGTCAGCATGGTTGCAGGGTGACTTGTAGTTCTATGGTCACTCTAGACAAAGTGTAGAGAGCTGATGTGTTCTTTTTTTTAGATGTGGCATATTTTCTGAAGGACACCACCATCAAAATATGAAGAAATAACGGGGCTGCATCACAGAGCAATTTGGTGTGAGGTTGACGGGAATGAAACTGGAGCATCCATCCCGCTCGGCGCGCGTTCCGGACAGCCTCGCTGTTTGAAGTGTGCTGCCTGTGCCTTCATGGAAGTAATCAGGCTGCCACCCTGTGTTTAGGGCGCCATGGCGAGAGCAGCTCTGTGCTTACAGATTGATAGCAAGGCATGAAGCGCTCTCCGACATTTCCTCCACTCTCCTCTTCCTGGGCCTTTGTTCCCTAGACAGTATTTTAATATCCAATTGATAAGGTCCTGAATGAAATGTACACATGAAAGAAGAGAGAGCTCCTAAGAAAATGATACTAGAATCCTTTCATTCTTCCCCCAATACCCTTATGCTACCTCTGGTGGAACGGATCGGAAACCTGAGTGTCCTGAACTTTGGGTTTGAGAGGAAGCCTAATTGTTCCCTCGTCCAGCCCCTCATCTGCTGTTGACATGCAGCCCTTCACAGTGGCCACACAGGCAGGTTTGGTCCATGACTCCAAGTTTTTGGTTCTTCTGATGGTTGAGAGCGTGTGCCCCTACAGTCGGGTCTGGACATGTATTAAGCTAACAACACAGCTTTCAATGCATGAGGCCCCTTTATTGATGATAGCTACTTTCTACTGATGCTTATCGTATGCACGAGGCAGTGGGCAAAGGGCTTAAGTGTTTGTCCTGCGCCGACTCATATGCTATCCACAACAACCTCAAAGGGAGATGTTCTCACTCCCATTTTATACTTAAAGAAACGGAGGCTAAGTTGGCCAAAGTGCTTGTTGAGTATATTCACAGCTACCCCCAGAGACAGGGACTGTGCAATTCTCCATGAAGCAGCTCGGACTCTTACAGAGAAAGTGCTTCTGTGTAAGGTGAAGTGTGTCTCCGTATGAGTCAAGCAGTAGGTGTTTATTGAATACCTGGTAAGTTTCAGGCACGATGCCAGGCATTTTAGATTCAAAGAAGTAATGTGTTTTATTTATATATTTACTTATATTTTATCTAATTTTAAGAAATACTTGGAACAAATTAGAAGGACACGTCTGGTGTTTGACTGTGGCAAAATATAAATATCTGAGAAAGCATAAATAAAATTGAAAACTGTTATGAACAAATGAAAAGTATATAAATCCTTTAAAACAAGAAAAATTATGTCAATTCATTTTATATTTCACCTGGGCTTCCTGGCAGCCAGAGTGAGAGGTCAGACACTGTTAATTCACAATTCTTATTAACGAAATGATCGTCAAAATGGGATAGCTATATTTCTGAAATTAAATATGGAAGAAATGTCTCTCAGAGGACTTTGTACAGAGAACATGGAGAGACTGACTTAGCTGTAGTCTTGGTGAAATCCCTAGGGCACAGCTGGCAAACACGAGGTCCAAGGGCTGAATCCGGCCCTCCACCTTGTTTTATTCCATCTGGCACCTTGTTTCTACCTGGCGGCAGTGCCGAGCTCCTTGCTCCTAGTTAAGAAGTAATTACATTTATACAGTTCTAAATTATATTTGGCCCTTTGAAGGCAACCACGAGGCTGATGTGGCCCCGGTGAAAATGAGTTTGACACCCCTGCATAGGATACACGTTAAATACACTTTGTGTACTTATTTTTGCAGCATCTTGTGTTAGAACTCAAGAGCAGAACATTAAAATAAACTTGGCAAACAGGGCAATGCAGGCCACATATGTAACCCATGGCCTTCCATCTATATCCCCAAAGCATAAAACATTGCCCCTGCCACAAAGGGTCTTCATTATACCTCTCAGATGTGGAAACACAGAGACATGCTTGAGTCCCAGACTATAGATAAGAAGAGTATAGAGAGCAGGGACTCTTCTGAGATTCAGAGGAATAGTCCATCGTTGGGGGCTAAGGCTTATAGGGGCTATTTCTAGGAAGAGTTGGCCTGTGGGCTGAGCTGGACTGAGCCAGCCATAGGAAAGAGACGGAAGAAAGATGAGTCGGGCCGAACACGGCTGTTTTACTTATTCCTTTCACTTACACGTGCTGTGCCTCAGTTTCATGTGTCTGTGGAAGACACTCTTGGCACCGATTAGAAAGTGCAATTGCCGGGGGTTTGTGGGCTCTGGCCAAGAAGCCATGAGCAATCCCATCACCAATGCTTAGAGAAAGTCTCATCAGGCAGATTTGGCTCCAAGCAACAACCACAGCTCTATTTTCACAAAGTAATTTCACTTGTTTGCCCCAGTTAACATTAATAAGCCCAGGGCTACATGCTTCTACTTACAAGAGCACAGAGATAATAGAATAATGGAATGTTCAAGCTAAAATAGACCTTGGAAGTCATCTAGTTCAACCTCCTCATTTGATAGATGAGGAAACAGAGGTGCACAGACGTATAAAGGGCCAGGTTGCAGATCGTCAGATTTACAGACTGGGCTGGAACCCAGTGTCTCTGACAGCCCATCCATGGTGGTCCATCCAATCTGTCTGACATCTTCCTACTGCATCCTTAAGAGCTGGGAGCACTGGACCAGGCAATGAGAGAACCATGACTTAAAGATATCTTCATTCATTTTTATCTTGCATTTCTCTAGCCTCTTACTGCCTTCCCACGTCAACTTCACTATGAAAGTGAATACCTAATACTTTTCCGCAAAGGAAGAGATGAGATAAAGCAAAATGTCTTTGCAGTGCTGGCAACACCATGGCCCTTTAAACCAACCCAAACTTGAGACAAACCCAGTGTTGGTGGTACTTTGTGCTCTGTGACTTTGAACACTTTCTATTCTCACTGAACGTAAGCTTCGCTGGACTGTTGCAGTTACTATGTGAGTGTGTATATATACACAAAGCACATAGCATGAGGCCTAGCACTGAGATGCTAAAAACTATGGCGCCCCTGCCTTCTTCCTTCCTGATAGATCACATGGAAGTCCACGTGTGTCTCTAAGGGACATGAATCACCCAGAAGTCCATGTAATCAGAATATAGAGCGATCTAATGTTCCTAGGTTACTTACCTCTTTCCCCGAATAACTCAGCCTGTGGGTCTCATTTCCATTTCTCTTCAACTAACCAAACATCCATTTTCACCTACATGGAACCTTCTACTGGCCCAGGGACAAATAAATCACTTTTTGAGTGGTCCCAGGACAATTCAGCTTTATAGAAAAGAAAGGATGGCAACATGAAGGACATTTGCTGTGTTGGGCTGTCACCAGGTCCCCATTGGAACCATGAAAAATTATGGTGAATAAAATAACATTTTTCAAAATGCAACACTACCCTTAAATTTATCTTGGGCAATAAATGGATTTTGGAGAGAATATTTGAGGGCAATTCATTCTTCAAGCACTCAATAACATGTTATAGATGAATTACATTATTAATGTATAATAGAATATTGTTTGGTATTCATTTTCACAATAGCTGGCATTAATTTTCTCTTTCTTTTTACTCGTCTCAAAATATAAGCAAATACTAACTACCCCAGGGTGCCACCCAATCCTCTCTACCTCCTCCTACAAATACAAAAATAGGTCTGGCTGGTTGGCATACAGAATCTCTGGCCATCCCTTTGTGATAGTGAAAAGAATAAGAACAAAAGCAGCCAGCACTGATTGAGATTAACTGTTTGCCAAATAGTATGCTAAACAGTTTAACTATATTATTTCATTCAATCCTCCCAACAGTCCTGTAAGGGAGGTGCCATTGTTAGGCCGATTTTACATATGAGGAAGCTGAGGAGGTGCAGAATCTTTTTCCTAAAGCCAAAAACCAAAGTACCACCATCCCCACTGGTGAGGTTTCATGGATACAGCTTTTACAGGCCAGGTTTGGTTTAATCAGGATGTTTGCATACTATTCCTTTCATATAACACAAAATGCATCTTTCACGGTACCCAAGTCTAACTAAGGAATGGCAAAGAAAGATTAAGTCAAGTTCCTATTTATTTAAGACCAACAAAATGATGCCTTGGGGAAGGAATTCCTTTTTACACAAATTACCTGATTAGGTTGCTGTATATGAAACAGTGTTAGGATGACATTGCAGCGACATGTACAAGTGTTTTGATTATTTTGCTCCTGAGCGCAGGACACCTGGATGCCAGCTGGCTGTGTCACTCGCTCTCTGTGCCACAGCAGATAGATCTCTTCATCCTAAATCTTTCGTTTCTCAGTTGTAAAAGATGGGCCCTATGATCCCACCATTCCCAGGGTTATATTGACCACAGGGTAGATCCAAGCAACAATTCACACACTAATGAAGTTGACGAGGGAACAACAGCCCGTCTTTGATGCACAGTGTCCAACATACGAAGACTCAGCATTGAATTTCAACCTGTCTGAAGGGACACCTCTATAATTGGACTGCAGAGAGGAAAAAGCCAGTATGAAAGCTTAATAACAATAACCAAAAAAAAAAGTCAGCCTTGAAGCATCATGACACTAAAAGCTCATTAAGATCTCTGTCCCAACGATTACATTCCTAATTGAACAGTTACACAAATAGACGTACAGTACAATTGTGACTCTAATTAAGGCTCCGACCTCAGAATCTAGTAAAAGCTTGTACAGTTCCTGCTCCCCCCCGCCCCCCACATTTTAAATAGCCGATTTGGGCAAGCTTTGAGAAAAGAAACTGGCCTATTATGACTTCACTGAAATAACATGAAAACTCATACAAGTGCCTCTTCTTATTTCTTTCCCACAGGATACCTCCCACTCACTACTTCTTCCACTCCTGGGAGTGTGTCCCTTCGGCAGGAGAGAATGCAGTTTTGCAGTTCCAGTGGTGTCTGCCATATCACTGTCCACGTTTTCCTTCAGTGCCCTCCCCACAGGCTGTGGCTGAGAGTCTTGCCTGGCACTCTCAAGCAAGGCTCTCTCTCTGCTGAATAATTGGCTTCCTTGCCCATTTACGTTTGGCTTTCTCTTGCCCGCTTTTCCTTGCCCATGTATACACCCCATCTAAGAGTTGTAACAGATGCACAGGTTTGAGTTTCCCCATACTTTTCCCTCTTCCCTCTTGTCTGACCTTTGCGGGACAGAGGGATGCCAGGGCCTGGAGGGGGCCCTGGGGAGGAGGAGTAAAAATCAAAGGCTGCTTTTGAATAACGAACAATCCACAGGCTTCTAAAAATTCTGGAAGTTAAAACTCTGTAACAGCAGGTCATTGAATAACCCCAGTTCATTCAATGTCATTTCCTTATCATGTTGATAAGAAAAAAGTAAGAAAAAATTGTTTTTCTGCTGGGACCATGCTCTGTGAAGTTTGCACATTCTCCCATGTCTGTGTGGGTTTCTCCAGGTGCCCTGGTTTGCGCCCACACCCTGGAGATGTGCCTGTGAGTGAACCACCATGTCTTCCACACTGTTCCCGTCTGAGGGGGTGTGGGTTTATGTCGGTGTGCCCTGTGATGGAAGGGCCCTGTCCAGGGTGGGTCCCGCCTGGCGCCCTGAGCTGTCAGGATGGGCTCCAGCCACACACAGCCCTGAACTGGAACAAGCAAATTTGAAAGTAACTTATCTTCCCTTCTTTATTACTCCTTCCTAATTGTATGTATAGCTCATATTTATTTCAATGTTTAATACCAAAAGTGTTTTTGATCTTTATTTAAAAGTGTGGTGATATTCTCATGACAAGAAATATGGGGCAGGAACGTAACTCTTGTTTATATCAATGAGTCTATAGTAAAATTGGTTTTATAATACCTGGTTTCTCTGAAAGTTGCAGTTCTCAAGAAACTATGGACCATGTTAAGTGAGGCCTTACTGTACATAGAAGATATTCATAAAGTGCCCATTTTCTGTCACTCTGAGCTAATCACCTTCTATTTTAATGGGAGCCAGAGCCAAGATAAAATGTAGAGTGAAAATAACTTGAACTTAAAGTTGACCACCTTCTCCCCATGGCTAGTGGCTCAGTTGCTTGGAGCATTGTCCTGTCCTGCACACTAAAAGGTCATTCTATTCCAGGTCAGGGCACATACCTAAATTGTGGGTTCGATTCCTTGTCTAGGTGCATATGGGAGGCAACCATCAATGTTTCTCTCTCACATCAATGTTTCTCTCTCTCTCTCTCTCTCTCTCTTTCCCTTTCCCCTCTGTCTAGAAAAAAATATTAATGAACATGTCGATGAATGAGAATTTAAAAAAGAACCCTGATCACCTTCATGAATTAGTTTCCTTCTCTCTTAAAACTAAGGACCTATTTTGAGGATAGCTTAGTATGTCTGTTGAGGAGAGCCAAGTGACCTAGAATTACTTTACCTCCTTCTGTCTCCTTAAATCTGAGTGGTGAGGACTTTTGCAGAGCCAGTTATATGGAGGAGAGTGTAACACACAAGGATACCCCATGTCAAGTTACATGAGAAGGAAGGCAGTATAGGGAGATGCTTTATTCCTTGGAATTTCAAACAAGTACTTCTCATACTTTTGAGGTGAGGAATAGCTGCGTTTTGCTTAACCAAGAGCATCGTGTAAGAGGATCCTCATCTCAGTGCTGCCCATACTAGCCATGTCATAGTGTGACAAGCCACCAGCTACCCCAGGGTGACTTGGACAACCCACTGAGCAAACATTAATGAAAGTACTTTTAAACAGAAAAGTGGCTTACCAATGTAACTGGTTGAGCCTACAAGCATATCTAACTTCTGTAGTGGAGATTGATTTACAAAACTTAAGAGGCAAGCACATTTTTATGAGATATGTGATTGACACGAAGCCACCCCAGCTATGGATGGTTGACCTCATTATCAACTGTGATATGAGTGTGCTTCCCTCATGCCATTTTCAGTTCCAAAAACAATATAGCATCATGAATGGAGCCTTTAGGATCTACTTTTATTGTTGACATCCTCAGGGACAGCCACAGAGTTTTCCAAGAGCTCAAGCTGGATCATAATTTTTAAGGATTCCCTAAGGACTGTGTGTGCATCATTATGAAAAGACTTTTCCCACCACATTATTGGTTGACACATCTGCCAGTCTCAGCTGGGACTCAAGGGGCTCAAGAAGGGAAAATCTCTTGCTCCAGGCCAAGCTCAGTTTTTGGGACCCAGTAGCTGGTCACTAAATATTTGAAAAGAGACAGTCAGTGAGGGGTGAGAAAGTGGGGAGGTCCATGTTGAATCCTAAATACCTAACACTTCCCCTAACACATGGCGAGTGCCCATAAATGTACATTGGATTAATAGCTTTGATGTGTATAGCTATCTGTTCTGGATCTAGTCTGAAATTTTAGAATTTTGTACTTAAATAGTAACTGATACTTGTTTAGCATGTCACAATTTACAGCATTTAGGAAATCAAGCTGAAGACTTTGGTTTCACTTCCTTGGATTTCAACAGTATCTCCATATCTCATTGAGCAATGACTATGGGCTGCTGTTTCATGAACTGTCATTGGGCTGTAGTCTTCGGGGCAGAAGGCGCTGCCTATGTTGTTGTTTTTGTTAACTCTCTAGCAAAGGGTTCAGCCACTTTTAAGGGACAGCGTAGTACATGCCTGTTTATGCTGGACATTGGGTTGGATGGGCTGTATTTTCCTCAAAGCTTTGAATGAAAGCTTTTATTATTGGAGGCCTTTACTATTGGAAGCTGGTGGTTTGGCACCCTCTTGAAGGTGTCAAGTTTCTTGCAACTTTTGACCTTTGATGCTACACTTCAATTTTCCATTGATGAGCAAATTATGCATCTGCTTTTAGAGAAATGACTGTCTTCTCTTGGACTGGGTTGGATGGCAAACTAAAACTGGTCATCAACACATTTGGAATGGCTTGAGCACCCAGATTTGGTTTCAGTCCCCATCTAAAGGTTTGGATGGTTATCTGAACTTGACTCATCTGATCTCAATCCAGACCATTGAATTTGCAACACGAGGCTAGAAACCTCAAGAATGAAGACTCTTGACATCTCTGGTCATGCCAGCTTCCCATCAGGCCAGCCACATTTCAGTGAAATGTCTTCAGACTCTTTGGTACGTTTGGCTCTATTCCAGGTCAGGTTGTGGTTTCTTTGAAGAGAGTAAGTGTAGGTGGTAGGTACATGGAAACAGGCCACTGAGCTCTGCAGAGTTCATCTTAGGAATCCACTGCAGGGCTGAAGACTGAGGGTGAAGGGTGTGCCTTCCATTAACTGTTTGCTCTGTCCTCCTGGAGGAGAGAGAACTTCAGCGGGAATAACTGGTTTCTTCAGGTAGATCCCACAAATACTGATTACATGTTTCTCCCTCCACCTCATCCAGTATATTAAACTTGAATATGGCCCCGAATTACCTAGGCATCTTGTTAAATTTACAGTTGAGAGTCTGTAGGTCTGGGTGGAGCTTGGGTCTCTGTACTTCTCACAAGCTCCAGGTGGTACTGATGCTGCTGGACCAGAAACCATAAACATCTTGAGAGCAAGCACTGTGCCAAGTGTGGGGAACACAGTAGTGAATAGAGGAGGAAGACGGGGCCATTACCTGAGGGAATCACCGTGTGGTGGGGAGACAGGTGGGTAAACAGTCACCATTCCGCAAGTGATCAGGGTAGAGACGGAGTGGGAGCCCTGAACTGGGTCTTCAAGGGGAGGAGGAAGGGTGCTGGTAGGGAAGCCAGAAGGCTTCCTTTAGGCTGAAGCTAGAACTTGGGTAAAAAGAGAAACCAAATACAAACTCATCATCTTTCTGCAGAGCAGATGCCTAAATATTTGTCCAGTTCATTCCCAAGTCCCAGAAAACAAAACGAAGCTATGAAAGCACAGAGCATTCCAGAGGCAAGTCAGCAGTCGCTCACGTCCAAGGGCACCAGGCTTTCTTTCTGCTGCACAATATATTGGGTTGGCCAAAAAATCCATTTAGTTTTTTCCATAAAATAAAAGACGCCTTTTTCATTTTCACCATTAACTTTATTGATTTGGGCATTTTGAGTATGTCAGCTATCTCCTGCTATTGGCTTCTAGTGGGTAGAGGCCAGGGGCGCTGCTAACCATCTTCCAATTCATAAGACAGCCCCACAGGAAAGAGTTATTTGGCCAAAATATCAATAGTACCAAGGAATTTCACAAACCACTTTTGACATGTTCAATCAGTCATAGCACCTTCTCCATGCACTGCACAAATCCTTTTTTGTATTTCAATTTTTACCTTTCTTGAAATAATAAATCATAATATGCTAAAAATGTGTATTCCATCTTCATTATTAAAATGGCTGCACAAAAATTCACCAATTTTGATGTTTTTTTTAATGTACACTGATATGACAGCTGTCACAGTACAATCTAACAAAATCATTTTGAATGAAGTTAGAGACAACTAAGCACTATTGGAGCCATTATACAAACAACAACAACTAAACGAACTTCTTGGCCAACCCACATATTAGAGTATCGAGACATGGACTGGGAGGAGCACTGAGCTGAAGGGATGGCAAGGCAGCTGAAGCTGTGAAAAAGTCCAGCTTTCCTGTTCTCAGCACTATTTGCAGCCTTGACTTTATATCTTGTAGATTCACCAAACTGGGGTTTTGCTTTTTGCCTTTTTTACCGGGAAGGGGCTATTGTCTTTCCTTCTTTTTAATGAATCTGAAAAGTCAGAGTGAGACTCAGGCAGATTGCTCACTTTCCCCAGGTTCTTCCTCTCCTTCCTGCTGCCTGCGCCTGCCTCTCTGTCCCCCCCCACCCCTACCATCCTTTGGAATCCCTCCCTTTTGCATTGCATGTACTGCAGCTCTCTTCTCACACTTGAGCTCCACATTGGCTCATCAGACTTTCTGATCCCAACTGCAAGAGTCCAAGCATTGCAATCCAATTGTTGTCCAGAAAAAACACACAAAACAAAAATAAAACCTCACCTGGTCTTTCTCTTTCACTGTTTATGTCCAGTCTTGGCTCCACCACTAACCGGTAAGAAGTCTCAGAACATGTCTTGCCATCATGGTAACAAGTTGGTTAGAAATTTATACAACTCTCATTTTCAAGCCTTCCACCTATCCTGGCAAGTAATTAGGGCAGGTACTAGCATTCTTCTCACTATATACCAGGTGGAAAAACTGAGGCTCAGAAAGCCACCTCTCATAATGGTAGACCAAGGGTAGGAATTCATTATGTACTTACCATGAGTAGGGCCTGCAATTTATTGTAGTCAATCCTCACATCAATCCAGATTTCAAAGAGGAAACTGAGGCTCAGAGGGGTGAAGGAATTTACCTGAGGTCAGGGGCTTTCAAACTTGGGATGCAAACCCCGTATCATCCGATCTCAGAGCCCTCACTCCTACCCTGTTGCCATACAGCGTCTGAGATCGTTGCACCGTGTGTTCAGCTTCACTGCACCTCTCAGGGCTCTGTTTTCTCATCTGAGAAGTGGAGGCACTGTCTGTTATCTGTGGGGCCCCCTCCCAACTGTCACAGGCTGTGATCCTGTAATTTTGTCTCAGAAATCACCGTTCTTCAATGCCAGCTTCTAGTCAATGCTAATCATTTTGCCTAATTATGTTTAACTCTGAGTGTGTTTCACTGCAGCTGTCAACACATGTCGATTTGTTATGCCACTGAAGTTGAGAGCTGGGTGTGAGCACCTGTGTGCCACTTTGCAGCGTGCATTCAGCAGCCAGGAGAGCCCTCTACTTGGCTGCACGTTACCATGTTCCTCCTTGATGCCAGCTTAGTTCCTCAGTTTATCCTGGAAAAAAAATGGGCACCCCTTTAGCTACAGATACCTGGAAAGCAACATCAATAACCTTTGACTGAATATAAACTGCTGGTTGTATTCCAAAGCCTGGCATGTTATGTTACCAGGATATTCAAGGTGAAGAGAGCAAAGACTCAAATATGATACATTTTCTTCCATGGCAGGTATATGAGCAAAGATAATGTCAGTCTTGGTTTTCTCCATGATAACTCTGCTTCCTGGGTGGCTCCCCTTTGGTTGAAATCTCCACTCATTGTTTCCTTTCGAGCCTCAGGAGGTGCCACATTAGCTAGAAAGCTTTCCCCTACATGTTCTGTCTATGCTCATGCTTCACCTGTGTCCCTGAACTTCCATCCCTCACAACCCTTGCCCCACCATAATGAAAATGTCTTTCATTATTTTTCTGGCTGAGAGACCAGCCATATGTCATTCATTCCTGGCTGCTCTCCCACTAAATATTCATTGAATGAAGAGTGGATGAATGAATGAATCCACAATGGCTTTCTCTGTGATCACCCTTCCAGTATTCCACATACAGATCAGGAAAAAGATTTTCCTTTGTATTTCTGATGTTCCGATTATTCCTCCTCCTTTCTCTTCTGATAGATTTGCTCTAAGTTTATCCGACCACCCCATCCCACCTCTTCTCTGCCGAGCCTTCTATATCTAGAACAGTGTTCCTTCTCTCTCCCTTTCCTTACCCTGGACACTCCTCTGGTGGGCTGGGTTCTCTGTCCTCCACCTCTGACGTGATACCCAAAACTGTGTTCATTTTCCAAGTGTTTGTTCTTTGGCCAGAAAACAGGGAGCGCTGTCTGTGCTGGCCCCAGTTGAAGTAAACATGCAGTTTCCAGGACTAGTCTGTCTTCACACGCTACAGAATACTCTTTTCTTTCCTTGGTTCATACACAATATAAATAAAAGTTTATATTTTTAAGCTATGAAAGTATCAGTTCATTTGCATGATAACTTTTCTAAAGTCTGGCTTGTCTAGATAATATTTTTATCCGAAGGGCCCTTACAGTTCTAAAAAACCAGAAAATCAATGATTCTGTAAATAAAGGATGGATCTCACCTCAAGAGGTTCCATTTGAGGGTTCTGCTACCAGACCTTTTCATCTGGACAGGGGACTGGTTGGTTCGTCAGAGGGAGACCTGACCAAGGTGAATGCCATTGGGTGTTATTGCTAGGAAGAGAGTTAGAAGGGAAATGAAATATTTAGTGTTGGGAAGCATTTGGATGGCTTCCTCCTTGAGAGACAAAACCTATCATGCCACTTTAATAGTGTCCTGGAATATGCCAGAAAGATCTGAGCTGTTCTCATTATCTCCCATGTTTTCCTTCTCTGCTTGATGGTTTCTCAGGTTGGTGATGACCTTCAGACTCGTTCAGGACTGTGGCTGGTGAGGAGGGATCAGCACAGCCATTTTTAACTTCAGTGGGTTTAAGGATCACTTAAACTGGCTAAAAGTTTAGATTCCTAGGACCTTCCTCAGGATTCCTGATGTAATATATATGTAGAGCAAGCCCATACATATGCATTTTACTTATCTTTGGTTCAGATTTAATACAGGAACAAGGTTTTTTTTAAAAAAATGAGGAAACATGATAAAAGAGTAAACAATAAAATATAAAACACCACTTATTTGCCTTCCGAGAGCAGAGTCCAATTCTTCCTGCACAGTGAGAGAACATGGCCAAGCTAACTCAGAGATAACTGTGCTTCAATTTCTGCTCTTGTCCACCTTCATAATTACATCCCTCAATATGACCAATTCTACCAGGTGAAATTTTATTCTAAACTGGTTCTAAACTTTTGAGGGAAAGGCTGGGGAAGAATGGCAAAGATCCCCGAAAAATCTGGTGAAAGCACAAAGATCCTAAGCCCATGCATGGATTCCTTTGGCGAGGAGAGTGGAGAGATTTAGGAATCCATACGTGTCTAGTGAAAATCTTGCCCATGACGACAATTGCTCATTTCCTCAAGAAGGCTCCTTGTAGCTCCAGAGGGCAGAAGCACCAGGGGAATGACTCAGCAGTTATGCAGGCTCCTGTACAATGTGCCATGCAGTGTTCACACTACCTTAAAATGTGTCCTAAATTTTAACTGCCCAGCTAATATCTGTCTCTCTCTGTCCCTCTCACTCTCTCGTTTGCAACATGAAAGGTCAGGAGGCATCTCATTCCTTGGATACTCAGTGTCCCAGGAAACTTTAGAAAACACAGTTCTCCTACATCTTAACAAACAGCTTGTGTGTACCGATGAGTCGTGGGGAGGCCAATAACGCAGACAGTTGCAGGAGCAGCATCAGCGTGGTCAGCCACACCGACAAACGTGATTCTCAGCTCTGCCCCAGCCCCTGAGGCTGAGGCAGCCACTTTGGATTACTGTGCTACGCTCAAAACGACTACTGGCATCTTTTCCAGACCTGTTCACTAGGGTCGGGTACACACCTGTAGAAAGAAAACCTTATTGCTGTCTGTGTTGGATGATTCTCTATGTTTTGGAGTATTGCTGATACTATAATCGATGTCTTCTTTCTGCTTTCATCCTCTACGCTTGACAGATTTGAACATCAGATTCTCCATTGCCTGCATGAACTGACAAATGAGCAATGCCTTTAGCTAGAACACACTCGGAGGGACTGTATCACAACCTAATGTTATGGTGTGTGTATTTTTGTTGCTAGGAAGCTCAGATGAAATGCTACAAGTTGGTAATTTTGTTTCTGATACCCACCCACGCAAGGCCACGCTGAGCCATGTTCGTGCGTGCGCTCTGTCCCTTGGTTTATTTTTCTTCTTGTGTTCTATGTATCAGCCCACCTAAGCAGTTGTGTGGCTAGCATTTCTCAGGTTCCATTTAATCTTCTGCAGCTGAAAGTCTTCTCTCCCACGAGGTCTAAGACAGAAAAGCAGCAAGACCTCACAGTGCATAGGGATTGGAATCACCTCAGAGTGGCTGTTATTATTAGCTAATAATAATAATAGTAATAACCCTGTTTGTATTTGTATTGTATTTGGTCATTTATAAAGGACTTTTCCACCTTTCTTCACATTTAATCTTTGCTGGGAGCTTAAGCTATAGATACTGAAATCATTCTGACTTTCCAGATGCCAAAACTGTGGAATCACAGTACAGAAATGATAAAAGATGATATAAATTGCCCGTCAGATTAGGACAGTAATTGAGATTTGAATGCAGGTCTGTCTGACTCCAAGTCCAGTTCATTCTATGTTCAAATGTCTAAAATTCTGTGAATTAGAACGTGGTGTTGTTGCTTGTGCTGGGCCACAGCGATGGGACTATTCGTGGAACCACATGGCTAATGCCCTGCGCGGTTGTATCGAGACCTGTCCAGATAGATTGTGAGCCCATTTCCACACCATGGCGATGGCATGGGATGTCCGAATAACTACTTTCTCCTTCTTCTTTGATGTCTTCTTGTTGGCAAGAGGATAGCCATTTGTTACTCCCCCAATTAAGTCAGCAGTCTTGTAGTCTTTTGTAGAATGTGCAAACTTCTCGTTTTATGCCTTGTGACTCTGCTTCATGGAGCCGACAAGAGAGATGGCGGAAAAGGTTACAGTCACTCTGTTTCTCTATTATCATCTGCTACTGAGAGCTTATCACTGATTTTGGTGTCAGAGCAATAGTCATCTTGAAGCCTCGGGAAAGCCTACATGCTCCCCAGAAATGCAGACAAATCCCCTGACCTTTGCGACTGGAGATAATGGCAAAGGCTGAGGCACAGTGATCTTTAGGCCAAGAGTGGGTGGCAGCACTTTCTTTTCTGTGACATTCATTTGGCTTTTCCCTCTGTCTGTATTTTTAATTGGAAGCATGTACAGTGCGGACCTGCCTGATTCCCCCCACACCCAGACTCTGAGTAGAAAGATTATGTCTGGCTGGCTCTTGTCATAAAGGAATGCTCTCAGCGCTAAGCTGGGGGTCATGACTAATTGCCACAGTTCTAGACACAAAGGATATTATGGGTAACCTTTTGGGGAGATGCTGTTAGCAGAACGGGCCCAGCCTATACTTCTTCCTCATGTTCATTTTACCCCCATGATCCTATGAGACGAATCTGGCACTTGGTTGTTTTTTTTTTCAAACAGCGTGTTTTATTGCACCAAAACTCTCATTATTCAAGGGAAATTGCGGCCACTTAAGCCATTTCTTCCAGTTCCATCTCAGGTTTGTTTCCTGCATGAAACCGTTGGCTGCAGATTCATCCAGCCTCCTTCATCACCTTTCTGGGCTGCGGACAGCTCAAGCCCATGCCAAGCATCTTGTGATTTGTGCCATTTAGTTCTTTATTATTTGCTAACTCTATTGTTTTCCCTAATTACTTTCTACATGTTCATCTTGTTCCCTCAGATTGGCTTTTTTACAACTTATCGAAGAGTAGCCGGCCACCCAAATTTCCTGAGTACCTACTATGTGCCAGGTCCTGGGTTAGGCACTTCAGATATAGCTTCGTTTAATGCTTACAGCACACCATGGAGTTGGGAGTTGCCATCCCGTTTCATAAGTGAGAGACTAGAACTTACATGCATTGTGTGTGTTACAAACTTACCAAGGGTCACACAGTGCTTGGACACAGGGGGCCCACACTCCTGTGCAGCTCTGCGTGCCAAGGCAGGATGCCGTCCACTGGATGCCTGTTGGGAGAAAGTGGAGGAAGCTCAAAGCATGTTCAATGATAGGCTCCTGCAGGCGCCCGAACACAGGTTAGTCATCCCTGTACCATCACACTCCACAGTGCTGGGTGCACAGTTGGTGTTCAGTGAGACCACCCACGATGGTGTTCTTAAAGGTGACACACTTTAAGTAGGGACAGCTCTCTCCACCCCTCTTGGACGGAGGTTCAAGCACGGGTGTGTCACTGGGACAGGGAGACTCAGTGTGGGCTCATCCGGGGCCCTGGGGAGACCACATGGGAAATGTGGCAGAGTCCTGACCCTCAGGGAGCGGAGACATTATCAAGAAACACTTCCTCCTTCTTCAGAACCATCCAGTGATCCAGAAAAAAGGTTCTCGGAACTTATATCTGGTTGGCACAGTGATCTCTTTGACAAAAGTTGGAGGGAGGAAAACTTGTGCAGGGGGAAGGGGGATATCACACACAGAGACTTATACACACTGCCATAAGCCACACAACTGAATTGTTCTTAGTAAAGGAAAACTTACAGAATGCCAAGATTTACTTCCTTCCCCTATGTGAAATTGTTTTTATTTCCAGAAAACTCAGAGTAGGATACAATGATGTTCTCTTACTTGGAGTTGTGTGATTGGACAGCCTGGAACCTAGAACAACCCTTTCCTCTGGTACCTCAAAGTTCCCCCACTCTCCCAGCATGCGGTTGCTGCGCCTCCCAGCCCACACCAGCAGGCCTTTCACACGCAAGCCCAGGGAGCCCCATGGGTCAGGAATCAAGCAGTCGTTGCCTTCTTCCCGGGACAGAAGGAACAGTGTTTCCAAGGCAGCAGGATTGACATCTGAAATTGTCCAAGGGGATGACAAGGTGCCAACATCTTAGAAGAACACAGTGCTATTATGTTCTGCCGACTTTTGAAATCCAGTTTCTGCTCGCCAGTCATCATGTAACCATGTGGAGGATGATGTGGAGTTTTTTATTTATATATACATGTGCATTGTTGTTCTGATGATTCAAGCAGCGGGGCTAGCGGGAAGCTTGGACCACCTCGCGGAGCACTTAACAAGAGACCCAACAACGGCAACACATTTCCTCTCTTGTTTGTGCCGCATCTTCACACCCACTCACTCAGCCACGGGCCGAATGAAATGTGCTCGAGTGCTTTGTGTCAGAAAAAGAATGAAAATAATGGCCATTCAGACAAAATAAAGCTTCTTAGTGCTTTTCAGAGAGTAGTCTTGTTTTCATTGTTGTCCCTGTGCTCACATAATGGCCTTATTTTTGTCCTTCATTGAAACACGCCCAAAGCAAGGAAAACATCTCACCCTGCACAGAAACAAATGCGTGTTCTTAAAGTGACCGACCAGCCAGGCACGGGCCTGAGAGGGCTGTTGCACCCAGTGTTCAGAGGATGCGCTTCCTGCTCAGAGCAGAGGCAATGGACAGGTGACTCTGGATGGCAGGAAGGAGCTTGTTAGGAAATTAGCTTTGGAAATTAGGTTCTGTCTGCAAGACCTTGAGAAAGGGGGAAACATAATTTTTGCTTTCGTCACCAGCCTTGTACACATTGATCAGGCACTGACTATGCTCCAGGCATGGTACTGGGGGACTTTTATACATCATGTAATCTTCACAAAACCCTCTGTGAGAGATATTATTATTACCCTCATTTTAGATATGATAACCCTAATATCAAGTCATCTCCCCAGTGTCTCTCATCCAGGCAGTGGTGGAGTTAGGATTCGGATTCAGCCACCGTCTGACTCCATACACCAACTTCTTACACACCACCCTAAGATCCTCAGAATCAAATTTCCAATTTAGACGAGATGACTCTTGGATGAGGGTGGGAATTTTAAGGAGGGTTGGTTTGGGCACCTTAAGGGATTGTCCTAAGTTTACTTGACAGCTCATCTTTATGCTAGGACTGAGGGGAGCTTCATCAGTCAATCAATCAGTCAAAATTGTGAGAAGTAGAATGAATGAGGGTACTAGCCTGGGTTCAGGTCTGGGTCCTACAACTAGCTCAGTGAACATGCACTATTCACTGCTCCTCCCAGGATATAAGTTGCCTAAGCTCTTAGCTCTACCACATGTTTGTTAAAATCAGTGCTGGGCTGGAAAATCATCAAGGTCCTCCTGGCAATAAGACTCTGTGCACCTGCATCTCTACGGGTAGCCCACTGCATGATTACATCTGTTAGTTGCCTATTTCTGTTTGTCTCAATGACAAGAAACCCAGTGGAGCCTCAAGAGCCATGGAGACCCAAAGAGATTTTTGCCTTTGTGTGCACCATGCCTCCTGACGTCTCCTGAGGCCATCCTCATCCCACCAACTCTTCTAGGTTTGGTTGATATTCCACCTTCTCAACAAGACCTTGTGGTTAGCTCTTCTGAATGTTTTGTGCAGAGACATTACAATGGTAGCTGGAAATCAGTCATTGTAGGAGTATTTACACCACAGAAATTGGCAAGCAGTACAAACCAGGTTGTGGTGGTGGTGGTCATTGTTGTTGTGGTTTTGAGAGCTGGTTTGCCAGTACATCATTGCTTATACCTAATGCTGCACCACTCATGTACCCCAACTATTTAACACCCTCACTGGCTGTTGTTTTATCATGTGCCCTCTATAGAAACTGTAGAAGGGGTAGGATCATTGAATTCTTTGTATCTGTGCATCACCATCATGGTACCTTGTGAATAGTAAGCACTAACATGTGTCAATGTTGTTCATTCACCTGCTTGGGTATACTTTTTATGTAAAAGTTTTTAGATGACATCCAGTTGGTTGAAAGTAAATCTTGCCAATAGCCAACTGTCATTCATGTGTGTGTGCATTTGTTCATTAACCTTTTATTCATACCAAGGAATGTTTACTAATTGCATGACACTAGTTCAAAAGGCAGAGTACCTCATGACAAACACATCAGATGAGGTCTCTGCCCACAGGGAACTCATGTTCTAGTTAGGAGATACAGAAAATAAATAAGTAAACTAACAAATAAAGAAGGTTGTGTCTGATAGCAGTAAATAATATGAAAAGAATAACCTAGAAGGATGGAATAGAAGAACTAAGGGTTGGGTAGTACTGAATCTCAGATTAGGAGGTGTATTAGTTTCCATTTGTTGCTGTAACAAATTACCACAGTGTTTTGGGCTTAAAACAATACAGATTTGTTATCTTACAGTTTTGGGGGTCATAAGTCTAAAGTGGGTTGGCGGGTCTGTGTTCCTCCTGGAGCTCTCGGGAAGAATCCCTGTCTTGCCTTTTCAAGCTTCTGCAGACTGCCCGCATTCCTTGGCACTTGTCCCTGCATCTCTGCGACCTCTGCTTGTGTCCTCACATCTCCTTCTGCGACTCTGATTCTCTTTGCTCCTTCTTTTTCCTTATATGGACCCCTGTGATGATATTTGGCCTGCCCAGATAATCCAGGATAATCTCCTCATCTCAAAATCCTCCATGTAATCATATCTGGAAAGTCCTTTTTGCCATGTAAGCTAGCATAATGACAGGTCCCTGGCATTAGGATGTGGACATCTTTAGGGAACTGTTATTCTGTCTCTCACAGGAAGGTAGGGAAGGGCTCTCTGAAGAGGTAACACTGGAGATAAGACCCCAGTGATAAAAACACAGGAGGAAAAAGGAGTTCAGATAGAACCACCATCCTGCAAAGCCACTGAGCCTGGGGCAAGCCCAGAGTTTCTGGAGAAGATGTCCACCTCACGGAGATCAGCAGCCAGGGAAAGGCTCAGGAGTGGGCAGGGACCAGGCACCACAGCATTATGGGGCCGGGGTGGGAGCATGGACCATTGTGAGTGCAATTGGAGCTGGCAGAGGACTTGAGAGTTGTATTTGCCACTGAGATGATCTGTACTTTAATTATCTAAAGCGGTGAAGTCTAGTAAAAATATAATGTGAGCTGTATTTCTAATTTTAAATGTTCTCATGGCCATATTTTAAAAAGTGGCAAAAAAACAGACCAAGTTCATCTTAATAAAAGATTTAATCACACCAGTACACCCCAAGTACTTTCATTTTGTCTGATAATCAATATGAAAACATATTAATGCAACATTTTTGGGGTTTTTTTTAAATTATATTATTTTATTATGCTATTATAGTTTTCCTGATTTTTCCCCCTTTGCATCACTCCACCTTGCACCCCCAACTCCCTCAGGCAATATCTCCACCATTGTTCATGTCCATGGGTCATGCATGTAAGTTCTTTGGCTACTCCATTTCCTATACTGTATTTTACATCCCCATGGCTATTCTGTAACTACCTATTTGTACTTCTTAATCCCCTCACCTCCTCGCCCATTCCCTCACACCACTCTCCCATCTGGTAACCATCAAAACATTCTCTGTATCCATGATCCTATCTCTGTTCATCTTGTTTGCTTAGTTTATTTTTTAGATTCAATTGTTGACAGATAATGTATTTTTGCCATTTTATTGTTTATAGTTTTGATCTTTTCTTAAATAAGTCCCTTTAACATTTCATATAATAACGGTTTGGTGATGATGAACTCCTTTAATTTTTTTCTTTGTCTGGCAAGCTTTTTATCTTCCTTTTGATTCTAAGTAATAGCTTTGCTGGGTAGAGCAATCTTGGCTGTAGGTCTCTGCTTTTCATGACTTTGAATATTTCTTGCCAATCCTTCTGGACTGCAAAGTTTCTTTTGAAAAATCAGCTGGTAGCCTTATGGGAACTCCCCTGTAGGTAACTAGTTCTCTTGCTGCTTTCAGATTCTCTCTTCATCTTTAATCTTTGGAATTTTAATTATGATGTCTCTTGGAGTGGGCCTCTTTGCATCCATTTTGTTTGGGACTCTCTGTGCTTCCTGGACTTGTATGTCTATTTCCTTCACCAAATTAGGGAAGTTTTCTTTCATTATTTTTTCAAATAGATTTCTCATTTCCTCCTCTATCTCTCCCTATAAGTGAATGTTGCACCTCTTGAAGTTGTCAGAGGCTGGTTATACTATCCTCGTTTTTTTGGATTCTTTTTTTCTTCTTGTTGTGATTGGTTGTTTTTTTCCTTCTTTATGTTCTAAATTATTGATTTGGTTCTCAGCTTCATCCACTCTACTGTTGTTTCCCTGTAAATTATTCTTTATTTCCATTAGTGTATTCTTTGTTTCTGACTGGATCTTTTTTTATGCTGTTGAGGTCCTCTCTAAGTTCCTTGAGCATCCTTATAACTAGTGTTTTGAACTCTGCACCTAAGAGATTGTTTATCTCCATTTTGTTTAGTTCTTTTTCAGGAGTTGTGATCTGTTCTTTCATTTGGGCCATGTTTCTTTCTCTCCTCATTTGGGCAGCCTCCCTGTGTTTGTTTGCATGTGTTAGATAGAGCTGCTTTAACTCCATGTCTTGGTAGTGCAGCCTAATGTAGTAGGTATCTTAGAGGGTCCAGTGGCACAGTCTCCCCTTTCACCCAAGCTGGATATTCGAGGTGTGCCATATGTGTGGGCTGCATACACTCTCTTCTTGTAGTTGAGCCTTGGTTGCTGTTGGCAGATCAATGGGAGGGATTTGTCCAGGCCAGTCATCTGTAAGGATTGGCTGTGACCACTTACCACCAACTTCTGCCCTCCGTGGAGGATCAGCTGTGCAGGGGCAGGGTGGTGATGCTATGAAGTTGTCTGTAGCTGTCCACTGGGTGTGCAGGCCCTAGGGTTTCTCAGGTGGTGCAGGCCAGGGTCAGCCCCCACCTGTGTTCTGCCCAGGGTCACCCTGCCTGAGCTATAAAACAATCTGAGATGGCTGCTACTTGTGCTGGGCTTGGAGATTCCCAGGCAAAGCCAAACTGTGAATCTAGGCTGGATGGTGCTAGGGCTGGGCCTGGGGCTCACTGAGACTGGCTGTTGTTTGTTTGAGAGGATTTAAAAAGTTGTGCAGCAGAAGCCAGGACCAGCCATTCACATGGAAAAGCAGTTTGGGTGGGCCTGTAAGTTGGGTAGGGCAGAATCTCTGGGGATCTTCAAGGCGGGTCAAACAGTGTTAGCCAGTTGATGGAGTGTCAGATACGGCATCTTTAGGGGGAGGGTTTAGAAAAGGGACAATGGCCTCTGCTCACCTTGATGCCAGGTACTTCAGTTTCTCCCAGTATGCCACTAGTGCCTTTCAAGCTGCTACACTGGTGCTGGAGCTCAGAGGGAGTGAGTGTGAATAGGTTGAGTCTGTGTGGAGGTTCCGTTCCCTAAGAGGATCTGCTAGGACTCCAGAAGTTTCTTCCACCAATTCAATCTCTGATGATTTTTGCAGCCAGAAGTTGTGGGGATTTATCTTCCTGGCATTGGACCGCTGGGTGGGTGGGCATGGTGTGGGACTGGCACTCCTCACTCCTGAGATATCCCTCCTGAATTTTTATCCACCAGGTGTGGGTGAGGGATCAGCCCATTTCCTGTCTGCGCCCCTCCTACCAGTTATGATGGATGTGGTTTCTTTAATTCCATTGTTGTCAGACTTCCGTTCAACTCAATTTCTGATGATTCTGATTGACGGTTCTATATTTTAGTTGTAATTTTGATGTGGTTGTGTGAAGATGTGAGTCATGTCTGCCTGCATGGCCATCTTGACTAGAAGTCTAACGCAATATTTTACAACCTTTCTTTATGGGTTACTACATCTTCAACATCTTCTGTGTGCTTTATGCTTAAAGCACATCTCAGTTGGGACTAGCCATATTTCAAATGCTCAGTCGTTACCTGTGATGACCATCTGGGGCAGTGCTTGTCCAGACACTGTCCTCAGAGTCCTGTTCAACATCTATTCAGGCTATGTTTGAAAAGCAGTGGACAGTGGGATCTCTCAGAGAATATGTGGCACATGTCACTCCCACTAGCTATCCCCAACTTCAGAGGCACTGAGTAGGCCACAGGAAGCAAAGGAAGGAATAGTATATTCTAGAAAAGAATGTGCTGCTTGGTGGGTCTAGTGGGGGCCCTAGACCCTGAGTGGACTCTTGTCTGGCTGGAGCCTCTAGGGAACGCCTGTCTGTATCCATTTGATTGGTCTTTAAGTTCACCTCTGTGTCCACCCCTCACAACTTTAATCCCCAGAAAGAGTTTTAGCTGAAACTAGACTTTTCTCATTTCTTTATAGACAGGGCCGTTTATTTAACTCATTATACCAATATTACTGAAAACAAGGGCAGAAGTCAAGAACAGGAAACATTCAATGAAGCAATGAGAGGCTGTTGGTTGCCAGGGAAAGAACTATACCCCAGGGATTTCCAAGCTGTTCCTATGCTCTCTTGTGCTTTGTAGTGACCCCAGTGTTAATCACAAAAGTCTAGCCCAAAAAGCTTGGGACCAATAGAATATCACGTATATTCATTTGGATTATTTTTTACAATGATGTAAAATTAAAAGGGTTTATGAAACAGAAAATAAAGATCTGAATTAAACATGTAGGTCATAGTGGTTTGCATAAAGGCCAGCTTATGAGAAGCATATTTAATACTACACAGGAAAATAAAAATAATAGCAGAATTTATTAGAATATCCTATTTAGGGCCAGCAATCTCCATAGCACACTCAGCTTTCAGGAGCAGGATTGGTGCCAAGATCCTTTCTGATGATATTTCAGTGGGCTGACATGTCGACCCTGACATCTTGGCTGTGGGTACCAGCAGCCCTATCAATAGGCAACTTGGTCATTTTGACACGTAGTGACAAAAACTGTAACATGCAAGGACAAAAGTGCCTTTAGTGAGTGCACTGGGGCTTTAGATCATCAGTCAGACCACCTGTATCTAATTAGTGTGCCTGCAACCTGGAGCAATCTCTGTCTGTATTCCAAAAAGTGGTGGAATGTTCTTCTTTGTAACACATTAGCACAAGTCTTTCTAGGGTGAGTTTTCCAAAATCATAAGGACAGGAGAGTGTGGAGAAGCAGCTATGGCATACAAACCTGTTGCCTTGAAAATCAGCAGCTACCTTTTCAATCCCCTAATTAGCAAATATTTATCCAATTCCTGTGAAGGGCTACACTCTGGGGGAACTCAAGAATTATGGCACCCTACTTTCCAGAGACTTAAGGCCTGGTTGGAAAAGAATAAGTATGCCACAGGTGGCAAACACGTGGCCCATGGGCCAAATCCGACCCTCCACCTTGTTTTATCCAGCCCGGAGCCTTGTTTCTACTGGTGGCAGTGCTGAGCTCCTTGCCCCTAGTTGAGGAGTAGTTACATTTATACAGTCCTAAAGTTACGTTTGGCCCTTTGAAGGCAACTGCAAGGCTGATGTGGCCCCTGGTGAAAATGAGTTTGACACCCCTGATTATGCAATGCAAAGTAACAGTACATAATATCACTGTGGTACACCAGGTCAGGCTCTGGCCTGAGAATCCACAGATCTGAATTCTACCACTAACTCAGCCATTTATGAGTGCTGCTACCTTCAGTCTAGTCATTGTCTATCTGCGGCAAGAACTACTGGAGCAGCCAAGACTCATTTCCTTGAGACAAGTCACTTTACCTCTCTCGACCTCAGGATCCTCTTCTAGAAATTGAGAAGCTTTAAATGGATTATGATAGTGGTGATAATAATAATCGCTCCATATAGTGAGGTCTAACTTTATGCTCATGATTGTGCTATGTCCTTCATATGAATTAACTCAGACATTTCTAAGCAAACTTAACTAGGAGATGGGTTCTGTTAGTCCCAGTTTATAGACAATAAAGCTGATATTTAGGTTAAGAAACTAACCCAAAAATCTAAGAGCACTGACTAATGCTGAACAGAGATTCAATCACAAATTTTTGAGCCTGTAAAGCTTGGGATCTTTATGCCCCACAGCCCATCCCACCTGTCACATCCTGTAGTTCTGGGGACCTTAAAGGATCATGGGAAGATTGCTTGGGGGACTGAAAAGGGGATGAGTGATGGAGCAAACCACGTTGCAATAAAACTTGGGCCAGGCATGAGCAGAGCTTCAGAAAGGAGAAACACCCTCACATGTGGCTCAGAGAATTCAGACCTGACTATATCCGAGTAGCATGACACTGGAACTCAGGCTCTCCTTCTGGGATGTACAGATCATGTGACGCTGGGATCCCAGTTTGTGGTAGGGTGGAACACTGGTCATTCAGCAAGTGAGTCACACAGCAGGTGGAGTCCCTGGAGAAGGATTTCAGGCAGCTGCATGACAACAAGTCTCACCTTTTCAACCTTTTCGTTTCATGCCAGTCTCAGCCACAGGTGGGGGAGCTGTGAATTTCACTTTAGCCATATGTTTAGTGAGGACACACACACACACACACACACACACACAGATTAGCACCCACAAAGTCTTCACTTTGAGATGAGGATGGGTTTGGTTTCCTTTGCTCACACAACTGGTACAGCCTGGGGACACTTTGGTTTAGATGGCTCGTTGGCCACAAACCGTTTCGTTATGTGTTGCCCAGTTACCTTGGCTTCCTGCACATTCTCTTGAGCAGATAGCTCATCTTCTTATCTCAGAGAATTGTTTCCCGAAGTGTAGCCCTGGAGTCTAGAGCTTTGATACCATCGAGGCAAGAAGGCATTAAACCACTGTTTTTGTAATTGTCTTAGTTGTACTTTTTCATGTCTGTTTCATGAAAAGACGATGTGGTTAGATGTAAGCTGGGCCTTGACGAGGGTATCATCTATGCCTGGGGTTACCCACATCATCACTTGGCTTACCTCTGTTGCAGCACAGTGATCTTATCTTTTGTGCTGCACCTGCCATAGGGCACCCGGCTCCTTCGAGCTTCTGTGTGTGTGCACACGCACAAGTGTGCATTCAGGCACACATGGAGGTTGGCCCATGGCTTATAAAATGATACTTTACCTAATTCACCTATAATGAGGCCTTTGCTATATTCTTAAGAAAAAATAAAAGCCTTCACTGGCCTTGCTCCTTAGGAATTTAAAGCAAAGTTTTCCTTAAGCCGACACGTTTCTATTTAATTTAAGCTAGTCATTCTGTTGTTCCCTCCAGGTACCAGAAACTGACCTAGCTACTCAGGATACAAAGATGAATATGACTGAGCTACTGTCCTTGAGAGATTCTCAATATAGCCATGGAGAGAAAACATGTTAACAAATAGCTAGCATTCAATCCAGAAAGGGCCAAGGAGGGGCTATCAATGGAGTTCTGAGGGAAGACAGACGAGGAGCAGGCACTAGGAGGGAACGGCCAGGGGAGGCTATCAAAAGCAGACATTTAAGCTTCCAACTCAGTCAAGTACAAGTTCATCAGTTAGCGAGGGGAAAAAATATCCTCGGCAGAGGGAATAGCAAAAGAAAGAATGAAGATGTGAGCTGCGGGCTACGTTTTGTGTGGTTTGAGCAGAGAAGGCATATGAGGTGAGGCTGTGGAAAGATGGGCTGGCCCAGCCAGGGGAGGACTTGGTGCATTGTCCCAGGATGCTTACCACTTAGTTTATGCTTTAAGATTTAGACTTATGAGTGCACCAGAGACCCCGAGAAAATATAGAGGAGTTCTTTAGGGGTCAAAGTGAAGAGCTTTGCCTTCTCCAGCCAGATGGGGCTGTGCTTGCAAGTCAGTCGCTGGTTCTGACTCAGCTAGTGAATTTCCTTTCACAAGTGACTTCACCCTTCTAGTACCTGGCTTGCCATGGTCATGATATGAATCTTCAAAGTGTCCTTGACTCCTACAGACAAAAGACACATGGGACTAACTGCTTTTATGTCTTATCTGGCCCTTGGGAAGCCACTGGATACCTAACTGTCACCCCATCGAAGGAACAGTTTTGGTTTGCGTGGTCGCAGCTGCGAGGTTGCTGGGCCAGGGGAAGTGCTGTAGGCCTGGGAGACTTGCAACTCCTAGTCTTGTCTGGGCTCTGCCACATTCAAGCTGAATGACCGTGGACGAGTAATTTCCCTCTAGCCTTCATCGCATTCATCTGTGAAATGAGAGACTGGAGTCTATGGCTTCTAAGGGGCTTCTCCTGCCTTGTCTGAGTCTGCTTTGCCCCTTTAATTTCGAGGAAGTCAGTGTGGTCTATGATGGAAGAGTCTGACCAAGAAGTATTTCTTTTTTTTTTTTTTAAAGGTTTTATTTATTTACTTTTAGAGAGAGGAGAAGAGAGAGAGAAAGAGAGGGAGAGAGCAATGTATGATTGCCTCTCACACGGCCCCCACTGGGGACCTGGCCCGCAACCCAGGCATGTGCCCCGACTGGGAATCGAACCAGCACCCTCTGGTTCGCAGCCCACACTCAATCCACTGAACCACACCATCCAGGCTGACCAAGAAGTATTTCATCTCAACAAGGGGCTCTGGGGGTTTCTTTGAGTGTGTTTGCTCAAGGAAAAAAAAAAATACCTAGTAAGGATGCCTGTTCCTCCATTTCCCTGCAGTAAGCCAGCAGGGGCCAGGGGCATCAGAACCCAATTTCCTGCCTGCATAGTCCTTGGATTTGGAAGTTTGGAGAACACTCCATGGGATGGAGCCTCATGAGGGAGGCAGGCAGTGTGAGAGAGAAGGGGGCAGATGCAGGATGCAGTTTACAACCTACAACTCGGAGGAGTACAACCAGCTCAGAGCTCTCCACCACCACTTTCCCCCAGCGAGGTGATGGGCCTGCCCCACTGCCTGTCCTCTCAAAGCTTCCCCAGGCAGTGCGTCGCTTTTCACCCTACTTTCTACTTTGAAGGCTGAGAATTTTTAACAAATATGCCTTAGGGCTCTTCTGTACCAGGTCCCAGGTCGGGTTTTGGAGGGGTGATCTCTAGACCTGTAGCAGCAGACTTGTACTGAGGGCAGGGACCAGGAGCGTGTTGGCTGCAGCACAGAGCACCTGTTCAGGCAGACGGGCAGTGGAGAGAGCTGGTCGTGAGCCCTGGTTTTGATATCATAAGACCCGGGTTCAAATGCCGGGCCTACCTCTGACTCGCTGTACAGCCTTCTAGTTACTTCTCTCTGGGTCCCGTTTGCTCAACTGTGAAGTGCAATAACAGGACTTTGTAGGACTCTTAACGTGGACAACTCAGGCAAAGTGCTTAATGCTGTGCCCAACATATAGTCAGTGTCTCATAAATGGTAGCTTTAAAAAAAAATCCATTATTATTCATGTGTAGAAAAGTAAGTTAGAACCAGAATATAGAGGCTCCTCTCTGCCAAGAAAGAAACTTAGACTTTCTCCTGCAGCCCGTGGGCAGCCAGTGAAGATCCTCCCACAGGGAATGGCATTCAACAAACTGGTATTTGTGGAGATCTCCCCTGGTCATCAATTTGGGATACATCAGAAGAAAGAAGGGATATTGATGAGGAGGCTCTGTTTCTGTTGAAGCAAAATGGGTGAGGGCAGTGAGGTGGCAGAGGGAATAGAATGGAAAAGACAGATTCAAGAACTTTAGAAAGGAAGATGCTGAGGAAGAAGGATGGGCCCTCAGCTTGGGGACAGTGCAGGAGAACAAAGGAGGAATCACAGATCTGTTTTCAGCTGTACCGGTGATGGCGTCAACCCAAATGGACATGTGCGGGGGGGGGGAAGGACAGTGCTGTTCTCTGTCCTGGGGGGTGCGGGAGGCCTGCCGTCCTAGGTCACTTGACCCAGGTCCTGAATCCCAAGGGTGGTATCTGGCACATTGATTGGCTTGTATGTTTGTGCCATGCTTTGTCCAAGTGTTTCATATCTGACAGAGTATGTGGTTTACACTTTCCTCATAAGTGAAAATGAACTGAAACAGTAATAACCAAACAATAGCTAAAAAATATGGTAATAAGGATGGGAGGACAGAATGAGATATAAAATGACGGACAAACGGGTTGTTTGGTCCCAAAATATCCACTCTTGGCCTTCATTAAGATCCTATCATTCCTAACCCAAGCCCCTTCTGAGGGAAGACTCCCTCCCAAAGGGACAGAAAAACTGGCTTCTCTGACCTCTTTTCTGACTTCCAGAATAACAGTGGGGTATTTCTCAATGGTATTTTTAATCTTCCTTTTCTTTGTAATGGAAGAAGCAAAGGCAGGTACTTTCCCCTCCAGAATGAGTACAACTCGCAGGACAGGATGAGAAGGAGGGAGAGAGAAAGCAAAAAAGAGCAGCAGAAAGGGAAGGAGACGGAGACACCCATGGCCAGTCGGCGCTGCCAGGTGACCCTGCTGGTTGGATGGCTGTGGTGGCGGCTGCCACAGAGCCATCCAGCCTGTGGCTTTGCTTCCTCTTTCTTTCTCTCTAGCAGCACAGAATCACTCAGCCCTAGATTCCTCGGGGTTTCAGAACCCGAGAGGTGTGTGCGGGCAGCTGACAGGGCCTGAAGCCCGCGAGAGAGTCCAGAGCCACTGCAGGATGTGTGGGGTCTCTCTGGGCAAGTGTTCTTTCTGCAGACAGGGTCAGCTGCTGGGGGGGGCACGGGGAGAGGACAAGAAAAAGTTTTTTCCTGCAGGTCTCTGCTGAAAATGCTAACGGGGAGGCACGCAACATTTGGTAAGTGCAGTGAACATTTTTACTTTCAATGCCTAAATTTCTCTGGCTTCCGTGAGGTATTATTGTCGAGGAAGAAGGTGCTATTATCACCACCCTCCCTCCCCTGTGGTATGACAGCGCCAAGATAGTGATCGCTACACCCATCTCAGAGTTGCTTTTTTGGAGTAACTGCTTTCAAAAACCCATCCACGGGCCTCAGCCGGTCAGCCTCAAGGGCAGTTACCACAATGCTAACAGGCAGGTTGCTTTGTCAGGCAGGCTGCAGGCCACAGATGCAGGCTCTGGGAGATACTGAGAGCATTCCCACCAGACTGTAGGCCTACCCAATTACTGGGATGCCGGGGGGTGGGGGTGAGAAGTTGTTCTGGTCAACTCTGAGTAGCTTCTCTTCTTTCCTCTGTGGCCTGGCAATGGCTGGACCCATGCGGGGGCCCTTACTGGACAGGACAGGCAGATGGCAAAGATATAGCTCCGTGATCCTCTTTCCAATAAGGACCCGGAGGCTCATAGTATTGATGTAACTTCCAAGGTGGAGGCACTGCTGGAACAAGATTCAAGGTTGCAGGGCTCTGAATCTAATGTTCAGAGACTTCTAGGTTAAGTGCAAAGAATTTGGCCAACATGAGGCACCAATCAGCCAGGCCCAGGCCCTTCTGCATTTCTTCTTGGATAGCACAGCCCGGACCAAATGTAGCCTAAGGACCTGGGGGATTTTGTCTTCACCCAGCCCATGCTGAGCCACGCAACCCCCACACCTATCTACCCAACCCACACAGAGATGCTGCAGAGCCCTCTTGGAGAGCTGCCAAGAACTTTTGGATGGGAGGACAATACATTTGGGGCCATTGAGTCGCAGAAACAATCACCCCTCTTTCTCGCCATGAGCAGGTTCTCCTAGACTGGAATGGACTGTGTCCAGAATAGTGCTGCAAAAGGAAACCAGGGTCCCGTGTTAGGCAGCAGTTAACAACACAAGTCACCCTGGAAGCAGTTCCAATAGGTGCTGCAGACCCAGGCCCCCCTCTTCCCACTGGGATCCATCTCAAGGTCAAGGTCAGCTCTATACACTGAGCCCGCTTACCATGGTCACAGCTCATGTCCCTTGGATGGTCTCCCTGCAGGAAGGACTCTCCTGCCCAACCCTCTCTCAGCCTGTTCACCCTAACAGAACCAGACTGTTAGTTCATCTTCTTCCAGCCTGGGTGTCCTCCTCCTCCATTTACCATTTAAAGCGTATATATGTAATTAGGCAAGCAGAAGAAACATAGGATCATCAGCTGCCCACCTCCATATTAGATGCCACTGGCGATACACAGACATACCTAGTCCATCCCTATACAGTGTTTTGTTTTTTTCCTCCTGTACTTCTAGTGCCTCTAAGGACAGGGCTTTTTTTGTCTCGCAGCTCCAGGGGGGTGGGGGGGGATCACTGACCTTGTATCCTACAGAGCTGTGCTCTTGCTGGTGCCAGGCTGATGGAATCCCATGAATGGTGCTCCCCAGAGAGGTAAAGTCTCTGGACAGACCTGGGGTCCTGCCTGCCACATGTGCCTTGTAGGTGTGTAATGATAAATACAGTGGTTACTGTATGGTCTCCAAATTCAGACTGATCTAGATTCAAATTTGGGCTCCACTATCTATAAGCTGTGTGGCTTTGGGCAAATTACTTAATCTCTCTGAGCTTCCAAGGAGATAATTATTTTTATGGTGGTTTGATAAGGTAAATGAAAAATACAAATAAAGAGATTTTTCAGTGAGGCACATAAAGGGTTTATCTATATTAGCAATTATTCTTGTCATCATTAAGTCATTATTGCTTAGTCTTATTGTCATTATGTTCATTACTGGCAGGATATACTATGCTGGCAATGCCCAACACGTAAGCACTTAACAAATATGTGTCAAAGGAAAGTTTTCAAGGATGATCAGGTCTCTTGCAAGAAAAAGAAGAAGCATTTCTGGGGGAACTGAGTTAGAACCAGAAGACACCAAGTTTTTTAATGTGGTTTTGGTTAAATCACGTTCCCTGGGAACTGAAAGCAGAGAGGGAGATCTTGACCTGGACACACTTGGACACCTACAAGTTTGAGGCCGTTGTATCTGGTATGACCGGGGTGAGTTCTGAAAGACTTCTTTCCTTGACTCCCAGGCTTCTTTTCTTGAGGAAACTTCCAGAAGGAGAGGCTTTAGGTCTGTAGTCTTTAGGACAGAGTTCATCCTGCCCAGAGACAAGGTGGCAGCCCTGGACGCAGCCCTCTGACTCCACGGCTGACATGAGGCACCAGCCAGCCCCCGGGCCCAGGCCCTATTGCCTTTCTGCTTGGGTAGCACGCTTTGGCCCATGGGGCAGGTGCCAGGATGTTACCCCTTCTCCACGCCAGACTTCCAGATGTTCAGAAACAGGCGCGTAGCTTTTTTCTTTTCCATTATGTTCCAGTTGCTTGGTGCTATGCAGTCACAGCCACAGCCTGGGTAAAATCGCGCACCCAGGCCTTGTCGTGGCCCACTTGTGTTCAGTGATAAAGGCAGGTTGCGTGTCCAGGACTCAACAGACCAGGTCAGGCTGAAATCGGCAGGTTGGGATCAGGCCTGAGCAGGTGGGGATGAAGATTGCGTGTGTTTTCTGTGGTTGTTGGTGGATTAAGCAGACTGTGGGGCGTGGTTCCTGAGAAGCCGTATGCTGCTGAGAGAGCAGGTCAGCAGAGACAGCAGGGTTGGGAACGCAGATCATCCCAAAGCCTAGGAACCCCTGAGCGGATCTCAAAGATCAACAGAAGCAGTAAGAACAGAATCTCCATTCAAAAAAAAAAAAACTGGGCAGCCAAACCTGGAAGGATGTGGAGGGAGAGCTGTGCTCCACCTCACAGTACATGGCCTAGGTTATTTGTTTATAAAACCTCTTCTCAAGCATTCATAAGCATTTCCCTTGCCAACCCCGATGCTAGGGAGAAAGGACAGAAAGATGAGGGAGATAACCCCTGTCCTTATTTTAAGGATGGACCTTCACAATGCCAAATGCTTGCATGCAAAGTAAATAGCTAGTTGCTTCTAGAGGTTTCCAGGTATCCAGGTTTTTGCCATCAGGAGCAGAAACCATCAGATGCTAACTTATTTGCTGAGGCCCTTTGTGCTTTCCAAGCGAGTGAAGACAGTGAAGACTGTGCCCCCAGTTAGCTTTTTAGAGGAGTGAATGGTGTACTATCTCTAACTTTGTTATCAACATGGAAACCAAGGGCAAGGCTACAGGCTAGCGTGAGGCATGATTTACAGTGAGTGCACATCTACACCCTAGACAGACTCTCTGTGGAAGGCAGAGAGGGAGGTAGCTATTTTCTTTTTGTTTTTCACATGTTAAACTCGTAGTACCTGCTACCAAGCCTGTGTTGACGTGTGCAGGGAGAGGTGTGGTTGGCATCATGCTGTGCCCATTGATTGATATATGGGCATCCTCATTGCTGCATAATTTTTAGAGCCCCACCTGTGGATGAGCTTGTGTTAGCCAAGCTTCGTCTCATATCTGGAATCACCTCAATCAAATAGACTTTTTTTGTCTCCTAATCACTCAATTTCCCAATGACAGCGCATTGATCAGAATATAGAAAATATGGGATAGAAAAAGAACAAGAAAGAAATGTAGGGTTCCCCCCCCGCCAAGAATTCAAGGTGGGAAGATAAGTTTGCAGCTCTGACCCAGGATCTGCCTCTCACCTGCCATGCCCCTTCATTGCCCTGGTCCCTATTCAGGCGGGCTGCAGAAAAGGCAAAAGACAAGGTTATAGAGTGCTGTAGAAGTCCAGGCCAGGATTTTATACTGGCATGTGGAGTCACTGAAGGATTTTTCAGTCGGGAATGTCCTGGTCAGATCTGCTTTTTCGATGCCCCATTGGCTGCAGTGTACTCAGGGGGTTGGGTCGTCGACTAGGTAGGAGACTTGGAGGACCTGACCTAAGACAGTGGATTGGGAGGGCACAGAAGGGGACTGATTGGGGGAATCTTTAGCACATAAACCCTTGAGGACTTAGTGACTGGCGGACATGAGCGATGATGAAGAGGGTGGAGTATGGAAAATCTCCAGCTTTCCTCCTGATGAAGGAAGGATGGTCGGGGGGTCCAGGGACAACTAGTATAACCTTTCAAGCCTCTTCCCATTCTGTCATTATGAGTGTGAGGAAAATCAAGAGCAACAGTGAGGTTTCTTTGTTTTGCCCCTCTCTTAGTCGACACTTAAAGCAAAATGGACCAGCTCGGATATTTAACTGGTGTTTCAAGCCACATGGTAGTCGTGTATAGGGATGTGCCTTTCACATGGGCTGGCATTTCTACGAGCATGTTCTGGCTAAGCAAGCATCACAACATGTCAACTGTATTTTCAGCTGAATACTATTTATTAAAAAAAAAAACAACAACCACTTTTAAAAACCACCTTGTCAGGGGAGGAGAGGAAGGGAGAAAATGCAGACAACTGTAATCGAAGAACAACAAAGTAATTTTAAAAAATAACAAAAAAACCCAACCTTGTCTATCAGTTGTTCTGATCAAAGTTTAACCGTCAGAAATATATCCATTGATGGACAAAATTAACAGAGGTCAGTATAATGGCACAAGTAAGTGATTGGACAACACCCTTGGTATTGAACATACTTTAAATATCACAAAACTTGACAGCCCTTTAGACAAAAACAGATAAATGGCAGGAAGGCTATTTGCTTTTAAATTGGTAGTAAGTTTTCATCTCAATGCTAATTTTTGGAAGTTAAAAAAAAAGGATTAATTAATTTTCCTACTTTTGGAAGTGAATCAAATGACACAGGCCGGCCATCTTCTAGGCTGTGTCTAGGGAAACTGAACCAGAGCATCGTAGTGATGAAACAGACTGTTCAAATTTAAAATATAAACAAGCTACAGATGAATTTCTAAAAGGAAGCTGGAATCAGAAGACCCGGGATCAGATTCCCCCCACCACCACCTCTCTGACCCTCAGCCTTCTCATATGTAAAATAGGGATGATAATAAATTGGAACCACAGGTTTTCCCAACAATTAGATGTGTATGGAAATTGATTCGTTATGTGGAATGCATTGGCCACAGGTTGTTTTTATCGGTGGTATCTTATCTTGTGGAAAACACTTCACTTTCAGGTACGTCTCAGGCCCCAGGAAGGCCAACCAGAGAGCTGATTGTATTTCTGCAGGTTCTGTTTCTGAAACCGCTGGCCCACGCAGTTTTTGCTTACCCTCTCCCCTTTACGAACATCAGAAAGATTATATGATTGACTGATAGAATGCCAGCAACCCAGAGGGATATTGTACCACGGCCCAGGGCTATACTTTCCATTTTTATTAAAATTCTTATTAACTCATAGCCCAAGAGCTTTTAAGCCAAGCCTGATCTCCTTTAGAGGCCCTAGATTTGATCAGAGCAATTTGTGTGCGTTGTTTAGGTCCCACTTTGTGCAAAGGCGGCGAAGACAGCGGCCAAATCATGTTATTCTGAAAATATAGAGGTCCTCTCTTTCTCCCACACCACCTTCTCTTATAACGCCACCCCGCCCTGGCGATGTAGACACACTTGAGCTCCGTAATGACAAGCGCACTCCCTGAGTTTAAGACCTCCGGTCTGTTTGAAATTCTAAATATTTCTAGGAAAAATAACTCTCAGTCATCTCTATCTCAGCGATGCTGAGTTTGCTGACTCGTGAGTACAAAGATAGCTCTTTTAGGGAAAAAATCGTGCAAGGATAAGGGTCCTGAGGGAGAATGTACCATGATAAGTTATAAGGGGAAAGGGGGGACAAGAAGGGGACTTGAGGCATTGAGCTAGCTCCTAGCCTTGGTGAGCTTTAGCTGGGGCTGGGGAGCTCGGCCACCCTTTGGTGTGAACGGAGTGGCTCTGTCTCAACCAATGAGCAGGAGCTCTGCATCTGTGACGGGATCGGGGCCATCGTCTTAGCCGTTTGGAAAGGCTGCAGCTATGTTCTTTCCCCAGGGGTCTCACAGTGGTTTTTCTCCTTCTACTGGTGTTTGCTTAAGTGGCCACCCTGAATTACTCACATTTATCTTTCCATTAATAGGTAGTCTTAAATTTCATGTCATCACCTTGGTAATCTGCTAAAGTATAGAGGACCTGAAAATAGCAACTCTCTGCAACTTGCTGAGCAGAAGCCATTTCTTTCCTGACATAAAGTGTATCTGGAAACTTTGTGATTTTTCCTCATGTTCATGTTGAGATAAGGAACATGCAGAGTTGAGGCTGAGAAGAGGGGGGCCCCTGTTCACAGAAACTAATCCTGCATCTCCAATGTTGTTGACTTAGACTTTATTGTCATTAATTAGTGAGTAATGTGGCCCTGAGAAACCACTTATGAATGAAAACTTGAGTCGCAGTCCTCAGTTTGATATAGGACCAGTTATTTTTGTGCCTTCTTTGCATTTGAAGGAGTAGATGTCCAGGCAGAGCCTTACTCTTGGCAATTTCATGATATTTAAGGAAGTGTTGTTTTTACTTTTTTTACCCCTCCTTTACTCTTGCTACAAGGATTTTGTGGATCTGTTATTCACTCCATCCCAGGCACTGTAGTAAGCCTGCGAGGGACATCTGGTGAATATTAGAGAGAGGACCAGTTTTCAAGAACAATTAACATGGTTATGGTACTTGATGGTTGGTGAAGTATTCTCATGATATCCAATTTCACCACAGTTCAGTGGAATGGGCAGAGGAAGGATTAATCACTGCCACCCTGTAAATGAGGAAATTGTCACTCGTGATTGACAGTCACCCAAACAGCAAGTGCTAGAACTCAGACTTGAACCTGGATCTTTTAAACCTAGGCCATGTTCTCTCTACCACACTGACTCCTCCCAGGATACAGAACTTAAACATGTAATAAGATAAATGACTATACAAAGAAGTCTGTGATTAAATATCAAATGCATGGTCAAGATAGGTATTGCCAGGTTCCAGGAAAGGACAAAATCATGGTACGCAAAAATGATACAGCAGATGGAGTTTGGTGGATTAGGTTAGCCGGAGAGAAAGTAGAAGAGACCTTTAGAAGCTGATTTATCTTTCACATGAAAGTCTAAGCTGGTGTAGCTTCTTTGCTAAGTGAAGTTGGCATGAACCCAGGATCCTTCTGCCATTTCTGGGGTTTCCCTTTATCTGCATGTCCAAGGTGGCTCACTGCTATGTCCATATTCCAGGAAATAGGCTAAAGAAAGGGGTAGTGGGGAGATAGTCACCAAACATTCCATTTTAGCCCAGAACTAGGGGATTTTCTAAGGCATGAAACTTTCAATGCTAAAACCAGGAAAGTCCCTGGTGAACAAGGGGGGTTGTCATACTATTTCTAGGGTCCCGCCTGCAAGGTTCATGCTTCACTTGTGCTTATATTCCATTTGCTAGAACTTAGTCACATGGCCACACCTAGCTGCAAGGAAGGACGGGAATCTTTATTCTGGGTAGCCATGAACCCAGCTCAGGTCTTCTAGGGTAATGGATATTGGGCCACTTGCCATAACACAAATATTTTTATTGGTAGAAGAAAATAATGTTCACAAAAGTTCACAAGCATTTGTGTGACTGCTGATGCTGTATCAGTAATGATATCTCTGCAGATACCATCCCAGAAAGTCAGACGCAGGCTTTGTGAACATCCGACTGTATTAGCTGCAACTTCATCCTTTTCCCAGCCTGGGAGGCATATCTGAGAGTGATGTTTTATAAGGATAACCTTGGACTCTACTAGCTTATAAAAAAGTATTAATCATTCACACATGGTTCTTGTGACATCCTCACAATTGATTGCAACATACCAGTGTGGCTGGGAATGGAAACTCAGATGCATTCTAGTAGATTGTCAGAGTGGTTTTGAGTTTAGGGGTCATGAAGTGACAGTGATGAAAAAGTACTTGAGAAAGATTCATCTGGAGGGATGTCTCTCAACTTTGTCCTCAAATACCTAAATGAGGTGGGGCAAATGCATGGATCTGGAGTTTTGCATTTAAATATTACCAGCAACTGTTGGCTTCGAGGAGACTCAGCTGTAGGAAATTGAGGACTTCCTCAATCCTGCCCTTTGGGGAAGAATGTCCGTTTAACCAGTTAGCTGGCACCCAGACCAGCTGTGAGAGAAAGGTCAGCTGATGAGCACACTGTTAGGAGATGATAGAAACCTTCAAGTTGACATGTTATGGGTAGGGAACCTAGGTTCCCACGTGTGGCCACTGAGTGATGAGGACACTCAGTTCTGTCCTGCCAGTTAAGCTGTCCAGACTTGTGCTGGCTGTGCTGGAGTGAGTTTCCCACACAAAACCTTCCCAATTCAAGTTTTAAATTCACTGTGTCGAACGCTCTAGCTTCAAGGCATAGAAGACTAGATTGGGGTAGGGTGGGGCCCAAGGAGTGAAAGACAATATGGCAACATTTGGAAATCAGTAGTTCAGTACGAGAGAGCCCAGGACACAGCTTATTTAATGGTTCCCAGTCTGATAAAGACCCTTCATCACCTCCTCTGTGATGGTAGCCTCATGGGGAGTCCCAGTTTCCCGTGATACAAGTGTGTGATCGGGTGTTTACTTTGCACTATTGTTTCTCTTCTTGATGGCTGAAGATAATATTTGCAGCAAAATCACTTTGCTGTAGAAAAATAAAATATTTCTGTTCCTGAACCAAGGCACAGTCCCTCATGCCCAAGTAAATCTGAAGTATTTGGTGGAGCCACTAGACCTTTGCCATGTGTTTCTCATCACGCTCTGTGCCTGTTTCCTTGTGTACCCTGGAGCTTCCAACTTGAGGAGAATCAGCATTCCAAAGACATTAGCATGCTTGTATGAATTAGTAACTTTGAGGAGGGAAAAGCTCAAGATTACACCCAGTCATACTTGAGACAGCTTCACTTGCCTGGAAGAATTTATTCGTAATTTTGTAAAGGTTTTTAGTCAGCACCAGCCACTACAACGGTTACAGAAGCCTGGGAACAATTTTGATTGTGCTGTGACTTGGGGAGCTATTAAGGACTATAAATCTGCATTAGTTAAGAATTGAAGGGCCATAATGTAATATTATGCAGCCATTAAGTATAACATTTCAAAGCATATTTAATAATGGGGTAAAATGCTTGTGATATTATGTAAGTGGAAAAATCAAGATCTAAAGCTGTAAATACAGCATGATTCCAACATATTTAGAAAAAAGACTAGAAGGAAATTCTCCTCACTGCTAAGTGTTGATGAGATGATGGGCAATTAGTTTTGTCCGTAAGACAATCTATGCTTCCCGCATTTTCTAAACACTATTCCTTCTATTTTAATATAAATACATACTACATTTTTAATGACAGAAAGTTAAAGAATAAAGACAGAAATGCCATTTGAGGAATACGTGATATTGATGAAATCTAATTTTCTGCAAAAGTCCAAGACAAATATTGTGACTCCCCACCTTTGAATGGGTTCTAACATACAATCCTGGGCTCAGTGGGATACCTTCAAATGTGTGTGTTGTTCATTCATTCATCCATAAACTGTGTGTTCTCCCACTGTATACCAGGCACGGTGCTGTACTGAGTAAGGCCCCACTCTTGAGAAACCTGAAATGCAACAGGGAGGTGTTAAGTGCTAATCAGGCAACATGTTCATTGCCTTATAATGTTGCGAATGGAGTATATGTTTATTTAACGTTAGTGGATGGATCAATTAATGAATAAACAGAAGCAAGCATTTGTCACCAGTACTGACCTTTCCTTCAGGAGTTTTCTGGTGTTCGGTGAGATTTCTCCCATTTCCTTGTAGGACTCTCAAGTGTCTAGGCCTGACCCTTTCAGTTGATTGCTTCATACAATGACAAAGGCGCGGGGAAGAACTGAGAGGCTCTTTCCATTGCCGTCCTGGTGAGCTTGTTCCGATTCAGAAATGGATGATTCTGAAAGGAGTCAGAGTTGGAGGCCTCCAGATGAGTAACGTTTCTCCCTAGCCAATGCAGGGTTTCTATCACACTAGAACTCAAGCTAGACACACGAACAGATCAGTGTTTGGGCCAGCATTGGGCACACCAGGAGGTGGAAGTAAGTATCTCTATGGTGTGATCTCAAGGGTCCTGAAAAGATCCTCTGTCACCCCCACTATCCCATGATCATCGATGCAGTAACAGGGGACAGCATCTTCCATTCTAGTGAATAGTGCAGTGTGACAGGTCAGTGCCCCAGGGAGCAGTAGCGACCCACTGAATTCCATTCTCCCTAAGGTACCAATAAATGCCAAGGGAGACTACCACTGCCCGCTGTGAAGCTCCCTGGGGCATATCCTGCCTCCAGACTGGCAAAAATCCAGGTAAGCAAAGGTGAGGCTGAACCAGCTTGGGCCAGAAGAAAGATAGCTCTTCCCTGGTAGATTCTTTTTTTGTTTTTTTAACTGTATTTTTTTCATTACCGTTTAACCCTTTTACCCCCACCCCAGCCCCTGAAATCACCACACTGTTGTCCATGTCCACGAGTTATTTTTCCTTTTTGCTTGATCCCTCCACCCCCTCACCTCTCCTCCCCTTAGCTGGCATCCTGCTCTCTGTGAGTCTGTCTCTATTTTGGTTGTTAGTTCAGTTTGTTCATTAGATTCCACATATGAGTGAAATCATACAGTATTTACCTTTCACTGACTGGCTTATTTCACTTAGCATAATACTCTCCAGCTCCATTCACACTGTTGCAAAGGGTAAAATATTCTTTTTTTATAGCAGAGTAGTATTCCATTGTGTAAATGTCCCATAGTTGTTTTATCCACTCATCTATTGGTGGGCACTTGGGTTGCTTCCACACCATGATGATTGTAAATAATGCTGCAATGAACACAGGGGTGTTTATGTGTTTTTGAATTAGTGTTTTGGGTTTCATATGTTCTTTCAAATTAGTGTTTTGGGTTTCTTCAGGTATATTCCCAGAAGTGGGATCACTGGGTCAAAAGGCAGATCCATTTTTATTTGACAGAGAAAGCAAGCACATACAATGGGCTAAAAATAGTTTATTCAATAAATGGTATCAGGAAAATTGGACAGATACGTGTAGAAAAATGAAGCTGGACCACCTTCTCACACCACAGACAAAAGTAAATTCAAAATGGATTAAAGACTTAAATGTTAGACCTGAAACCATAAAAATCCTAGAAGAAAACATAGGCAGTATAATCTCAGACATTGCTCATAGCAATATTTTATCTAATATATCTTCCCAGGCAAGGAAGACAAAAGAAAAACTATAAACAAATGGGACTACCTCAAACTAAAAAGATTTTGCACAGCAAAGGAAACCACCAACAAAATAAAAAGACAACCCACATAATGGATGAACATATTCACCAACACATCTGATAAGGGGTTAATATCCAAAGTTTATAAAGAGCTTACAAAATTCAACACCAAGAAAACAAACAGTCCAACTAAGGACCTGGGCAAAGGACCTGAATAGACACTTCTCCAGAGGACATACAGATAGCCAATAGACATATGAAAAGATGCTCAACCTCACTAATTTTCAGAGAAGCGCAAATTAAAACCACAATGAGATATCACTTCCCACCTATCAGAATGGCTATCATCAATAAATCAGCAAATGACAAGTTCTGGTGAGGGTGTGGAGGAAGGGAAACGCTTGTACACTGTTGGTAGATTCTTACTACATGCTGTGTCACTCTCTCTCCCACACTCTGAAGCGCCACCTCCCCCCAGCGTGGTTAGCAGTATTTCTGCGCAGATGGACTCCTAATGTCTCCTTTGTAGGACTCCTGGAAATCCTTAAGTGATCCAAGTAAATGAGTAACTCTTTGCATATTGCAAGATGAAAGTAAATGAGTTGCCCTGAGACCATAATGAATACAGATGGATTCTGCACCTTTCCCCAGGTTTGAGAGAAACTAGAGGAGCTCCTGGTGGTCAGACATCCGAACATGAGAGAGAATCAAAATCAGGGAAGGGAAATGCAAACTGCTAGCCCTTGGAGAAGCTATTAACCAAGACTTGCCTTTTAGTACTTTCTTCATAAGGTTATAAAAAATATCCTGGATCGTTTCTGCACAATACCTCCTGAGAGTTTTCCAGGGTCCCACATCCCCTGTGGGTCTGAGTGGGGATAGGCAGGCAGCACATCCGTTTGACCTGCAGGACATGCAGACGGTGTAGCCCACTCCACATCCAGTGCACCTCAATCATCAGCCACTTGGAGGTGGCAGAAGTGAATAGACCACCCAGACGTGGCTGAGTCCAGATCTGACAGTCAGTCACTGGAGATTGTTTCTGCCTCCCCTCTTATTGTCCTTCTCTTAGACTCTCTTCCCTTCTGGGAGCTTCTTAAAACCCTCAGGGCCCTAACTTAAGCCTTCCTTTACCTGGAACTGATCACTAGATTGGAAGGACGACCTTCCTCACCTGCATCCCTCCCTTCGTCCTCCTGCTCCAGGCTGAGGTCTGAAGTCAGGGCTGAGAGAGAGAGCATGAAAACTGAATCTTAACCAACAGCTCTGCCCACTCCTCACACTGACCACCACTGCTTTGTGGCTGGCTGCCTGTTCTCAGCTCCTGTCCCATCTCCTTCATCCCTTCTTCAGGAAGCCTCCAACCTGTCCCTTTTCTTTGCCGCTCCCGGCACCACCTATTCTTCATCCCTGGTGACCCTCTACGATGAAATGCTGCATTTTGTCAGTATGAGTTTGTCTCTGAAATGCACACGAGTCTTTCTTGCCTCACCTAGTTCTCATCGAGTGGCCAGTACCTGTCACCCACTGCATCAGGGGTTACAAGCATGAATGAGAGGTAGTTTCTGCTGCTTATAAAGCACTAGCAACAGTACCGTTTCCTACCCGCTATCGTGGCGCTGGCCACTCTAAGGGAGCCTTCAACAGTTCTAATGGGAAGCAACATTAACAAGGAGCAGTTAACCATCCCTGGGGCGTGGGAGGCAGACATCCCCACATGAAAGTGGCTGTTCCCAGGGACAACCACAAGTAGCTCCTCCCGTGCCCGGTTTCCTTTGAAGACCACTGGTCTCTCCCAGGCGGTGGTCTCCATCCCGACATCACTGCAGCCGGGAGACTGAGTATTGGCTTCCAAACTGGTTCCTGAACGCACTTGCCTACGGAAGCCTGGCCCTGAAGGGTGGTTTGGGGCTACCTTTCAGATTGTGCTTCAAGTGCATTATGGTTGAAACATACTTTTTGAGACTGTCCCCCGGGAACATAACCACCCTTCACAACTTTGCATTTCTGGGGAAAAGCTTCCAAATCACAAGTGAATACATGAGTTCATTTTGAATTTTATGTACACCGGATGTTTTCTTACCAGCCTTAAACCCTTCACAACTCCCAGCCTGTCAAGGCTCCATTTCTACCAGTTAACTCATCTTTTAAAATCATTTACGTCAGTGCATTACTGGATTAATATGCTACTTTCATAAGTAATACACATTTCAGCAGAGGGCTCTGATTGACTAATTCCTAACCCTCAAAAAAAAAAAAAAAAGAAGAGGCTTCTTCATTCCGGTAACTCTCTCTACAGCTGTAATGGAGGAGATCTCAGACAGATAGTAAGTCAGGTCAGTAACAGAAATATTTGGGAAGAGGGACATGGGGCACTCTGAAATCATGTATTAGAGTGGTACCTAGTATATGTAAACACAACATTAATATTGTTTTCCAGTTAGGCTTAACGTTATACCTGTACCAGGAACTTGACATTATCTCTGTGTCACAGGTCTACCCACGGAGATGCCTCTAATTCTGAAATATAATTGAAGGTTGTGGATTTTTCTTAACTGAGGTGGTATGCCTTTTCCCCCCGTGGTTGTGTTAGGGCTTGGGAACTAAAGCTAAAGACAATAAATATCTTAAGTTTGAAATTTGAGGGGAAGAAAAAAAAGAGTATTTCTTTAAAAGGAGAGAGAGAGAGAGAGCAGGTAGAATAATGTCCCCAGGCCAGGAAAGTACCAGTCATTTTCAGATAAATTATACCCTCCTCCTCCTCCATGGGAAAAAAAAATCATACTCAGACTTAACTGTCCCTTTGGCACTTTTGTCAAATGAGTTTTAGTAGCAGGAGCTGCTAAAAATATAAGCCAATTTCTTTCTTCATTTAAATCAAGTGCTTAAAAAAAGTGTAGCGCCTAGAACTGGTGCAGGGCTCAGCCTAGCAGCAGCTGGTCTGCCTGAGTCCCTGAATAGTCCTCAGTGACAGCCCAGCGCCCTCTCGAAGCTAAGGGAAGTCAGCAGTGAGGCGGGAAACGGCCCTTCGAGAGTGGGCCTGTTTTAGCACCTTGGACCCAAGTTGAAAATGTTCCCTTATGTCCCCACTGACCAGGTCAGATACTGCAGGTACTCTCAAGAGTACTTTCTTATTTGGACATTCATTAACCCTCCCTCCCTTCCTCCTTTCCTTCCTTCTAAAAAAACACAAAATCCAAAACATTTAAAAGTACCAAGGATAGGCCAATCCCTATATACAAACAGGACTCGGGGCTGCGAGTGAGACATGGTGCCCACACTCAAGTAGCATGGGGTCCACCCATCCCATCCAGTGTTCCATCCCTATGCCCTCAGCCATGTTTGAAAAGCAGGCTGACCCACTGGCCCTGACTCTAAGGTAAGAACTAGTGAAAGCTTCCATTGTTTTCAGTTACCTGCCTTTTCATAGAAGACTCTTAAGAATTTAAAATCCTTTGAAGTCCAAAGGAATATATTTATAATGGTAAAATGTCAGGAACTGGGATAGGGAGGGGGAGATATTTTTTCAGCAGGGAGACTCTTCACATTATCTTATGTGACAGCCATTTGATCTGTCCAAGAATCAAGTAAATTATGTCTAAATTATGCATATCGAAGATCATCTCAGATTTAAATTTTAGAGGTGGAAGGTCTTAGAAATTAGCTACTCTAATTTTTGTATTTTTACAGATGAGGAAGTTCTGGAAGAGTCAGGCCCCTGGCATGCACTCTGCCATCCTGTCTCCCTTGCCCTGCTTTATGCTGGGGTGGAGGGTGGGCGGAGCAGCAACATCCTACTTTGTGGGTGAAGATGTAAGATAGGGAAGTAGGCCTACTCGGAGCTGACTGCGGATTATGCTAGGATTTCACTATACTGCCTCCAGTTCTTGGCCTTGGGACTTATAAATGAGGCCACCTTGATTCAAACCCCCTGTGGAACTTCAGTGATTCACACAAACCTCCTGAATGACATTCTCAGACAGCTTTGCCATAGTTCAAATTCTGGTCTCTCATGAATAGTGAGCATAGTTATTAATGTCACCATGACTTCCAGAGAATAGCAACATCATTTTTACCACTCTATCAAACCGGACTTTCCTATGCAATAATTGCATCAATGCCTTCTGTGTGTAAGTATGGTGCAGATACAGAAGTACCTACGCGTGTGTTAGTTGTGGCGATGGGTTGCAGCAAAGCATCTCCACTGTGCTCTCCTCCAGTTCTACCTGGTAACAGTGGCACAGCAATTTAGAAGGCTGCCCAATATCCCTGTTACCATGGCACAGGAGGGGAGTCAACTCATTCCAGTGGAAGAGTACCTCTGTGATCCTTTGTTCCTCACAGTGATGCTCTACTCACCTGAGGTAATCCTAAGGTATTAGCCTATTTCTACATTAGTCCTACATTAACCTACGTAGGACTAACGCAGTGGAAATGTGGATAATAATTTCCTATTTCTACGCAGTCCTACATTAACCTATCTAGACCCTCTTTATTGATGATGTTTTGTACTCCACCACTGAAGTCACCTCTGTGACTTTTCCATAAGTGTCAGATTATTTTGTCCCTGGCCAGCTGCTATGCTGTCCCTTAGAAGAATTACAGTTCATTTTGGATATCTTTTGGATAAGCAGATAGCTCTTAACAGATTGCATGGGTTGGAGATTGAGTTTGGTTTCTAAATAATAATAGCTTATACTTCTGTAGCACTTCTTATGTGTCAGACACTGTTCTGAAACTTTACAAAAATGCCTCATTTTATCTCCACAGCAACAATCATACCAGGGAGGTATTATTATTAGCCCCATTTTACAGGTGGCAAAACTGAGGCAAAGGAAGGTTGAGTGGTTTGTCCAAGATCACACAGCTATGAAATGGCAGAGCTGAGACTTGACTCCAGCCAGTCTGCTTTAATCACTGTAGCACACGGCTGCTAGCACACTGCATCTTGAAATGTGGATGTTATTATTGAATGTAACACCCCAGTTGCTGGCACTTGAGGATTCCTTTTACAAGGGGAGATGTCTATGCAAAGAGCCAGTTGGCCTCTGTCTGCAAAACGGTATTTGAAGCTCATGGAGACAGTTGATTCTCCTCATTTGAACCCCCAAATCACATCCAAGAGCAAAGTTTGTCTTGACTTCATAGATTAGGCCTGTTCTCCACACAAAGTAGAGAGAAATGTTGACTGTTAACTTCCAAAAGCCTCGCTGAGTCAATAATGTTTCTAAGTCCCAGCCCTCTTCCTCCACAGAGGCCCTCCTGATTGTGCCAACAGTCTTGTGCTCTCCCTTTATGGGTGTCTTCCTTCCATCTGCCCTAGCCCAAATCAGGACAGCTCATCCAACCTGAACACAGAGACGTAAGCGTTCAACAGACCTGCATATTGGAAACAACACTTGCTACCTACTAACTTCTGCTTTCCTTCTTATGATTCCACACCAACAAGCTCTGTTTTCCCAACAACCTCAAAGGCCCTGAGCCATGTCTTAAACGTTCTTATTTCTCCCAAAGGGTTTATTAATATGCTGGCCACCCCTAAGCTACCTTCAATAAATGTTTAGGGATATGACTTAAAAAAAAACAACAGTACTGTTTTAGGCAAAACCACTCTTTGGGCCAAAGTTATTACATTGATTTTTTTGTTGTTGTTGGCAGCATCTGTTTTATTTATTTTTATTTTTCTGTCTTTCCTTTTTCTAGCAGTTGTCTAAAATTTCCTAGTTACCTGCTACACTGAGTTGAACTTGCTTTTTCTTTTTTCGGGGGGAGATGAAATGTGTATTACATATGTTTGTGTTCTACTGGGTCTGGTACAAATAACGCCCCCTTTTTATTACAAATCTTTTATTACAAAATTATAAGCATGTAATTCAATAACATAATAATATCACCCTCAAGCACACGATATGACATTTTAGGTGAAACGTTCAAATTGCTGCCCATCTTGTGCAAGAGATTCTTGTACCCCGCCAATCACACTCAAACAAGACTTACTTCTGCCGGATCCTGTGTCTCAAAAAGACCACAGCAATGAATTCTGAAAAGAGAAAAATTCAACAATATATCTGTCTCGTCTATACATACCTAACACTTACTAATTCACTCACTCACCAAATCTGTATTGGCCGACTCTCTCTGGTGCGCCAGGTGCTCTGAGTTACACAAACAGGCATGGTCGGAACCTCCAACCGTGAAGCCTGCCATCTGGAGCGGAGGGGCGCAGGCAAAGGCATTAAATGAATAAATACAAATTCACAACTTATTGAGTATGATGAAAACTAACAATAGAGTGCTATGCGAGGAAATGACAGAGGGCACCTGATGAGAATGTGGAGTTGTCTCAAGTTCCCTGGTCCGGGGCCCGCACTCTGAGAACCACTGCTCTAGGGTATCATGGGCAAGAAGAAATTTCTCTTGCCTTATGATGGGCTCAGCGCACACTGGAATCATCTGGAGGGCTTTAAAAAAATACTGGTGCCTGCCCCCATCCCTGAAGATTCTGTTACAGTTGTTCTGGGCTGAGGCCTGGGCATCCATACTTTCAAAGCCACCTAATGTGCATGAGGAGAAAGAGCCACTGGTGCTAGACGGCACTGGGGAGGGTGGGTGTGAATCGCTGAGTGCTGGCTCGTGTGTGTGTCCTTGGGTGGTGTGCCACACAAATGCTGACTCATTCACTCACCAGTCAGCTTCGTGGTGGGGAGTTCTGCCTTTTCCGCTGTGGATCTCACAAATCTCCGGTTGCAGTGTGACTCTGTAATTCTACCCACCTGTCATATGAAAGGGCTGGATCTTGATGGACTTGCTTGCCGTGAATTTGAGCTCCAGCATGGAGTGTGTCTAATAATTTTGAGTTGAACTGTCTGTTCCTGAGCTGAGAAACCCGGGAAAAGAGGATGGCGGGGATGGGCTGGCGACGGGGCGATGGCAGTGCGGCTGGAGTCGGGAGGAGGGGTTTGGTTCCAGCTCTGTCTGCTCTGATGAGGCAGAGACTTCGGCAGTTCATCGGACTCCTCGGGCTGCAGTGTCTTCATTTGAAAAACGAGGGCACTGAACTAGGAGTTCACCGTGCTTCTTTCTTAATGATCCAGTTCTATCCATTCTAGTTGTGGAAGTAAATAGGAAACTGAACCCCAGTTTTCTCCTCCATAAATAAGACTCGAACTCATGACTTCCAAGACTGCTGTCAGCCCCAAGTGCTCTGATTCTGCCTGTAATGACAACAGTTAACTTTGAAAGAGCATTTGTATGTGCCGGGCAGTGTTCTAAGAAATTGACCTTATCTCACAATAAAATAATGAGGTAAATCCTTGGATTATCACCCCCATTTTATAGATGGGTTTCTTTCATCTATAAAAAGAAACCGAGGAACAAAGTCGCTTTAGAACTAGCCCCGCTCACACAGATAGCAGACAACAGAGCTCTCTGCTGACCCAGGCCAGCTCCTCCAACAGCTTTTTCTCAGACTCTCCCTTTCACTGCTCTGACCCTCGTTTTCTTCAGCAATAAAGTCAGGGTTTGACTAAATGGTCTCCAAAACGCAGTGCTTCTACAGACACTTCCACTCGTTCATTTGTTCACATTTCCTTGGTGTATTCAGCAACCTTCAAATGAGCTCTTAGTATGGGACTTAGGAGTCAGACAACTCGGATTCCAATCCTGAACACACGACTTATTTGCTGTATGACTTTGGTCAAGTTCCGTAATCTCTTTGGCCTCTCTGGCCTCACTTATCCAAACGGGATTAATAAAAGTGTCACTCATGCAGGGTTGTTGTGAGGCTGAAGTGGCACATGGCCTGAAAGCGCCTAGCACGGGGCCTGCCAAACACTAAGCACCCAGTCCATGTTTGTGTCAGGACCACGAGGCCCCACACCAGCTTCCAGGGATGCAAAGGTGAGTAAGACACAGTCCTTGCATCACAGAGCTTACAACGAGGCAGAGGGGAGGGACAGATACAAACGATTTGAATACGTTGTGAAACCACAGGAAATGTATAGAGAGGTGGGAGCGATTATTTCAGGGGCAGGGGACCAACGTGGTGAGTTACCAGTCATATCGAAGCTTTGAGCCACTTGGGCGGTAAGATGAAGAACAGAACACTCCCATTTTAACATGAGCCCCCCATACTCTGGTTTCTCTTCAGACCATATAAGTCTTTCTCCTTTTAACATGAGCCCCACCTTCTGGAGGGCCGAAGGCTTTGGGGACCGCTAGCACTAGGACAAGGGAAGGATATGGATCAGACCCAGTATCTAGGGGCATGAAGTCTCGGAGCCCCCGATCCAAACATCCAGGGAGACACAGAGTCTGACGCTGATCCAGGAGCAAGGCAGGAGTCAGCCTGAAGGGGGGGGGCCGGCAACGTGGAGCGGGGAGCCAGCAAGAAGTGGCGCAGTGGAGAGTTGTCTGGAAATGGAGCACACACCGCCAGTGGTCAGAGGGGCTGAGGGCACTGAAGGCCTCTTCAATGGAGAGTAGATCCCTTGTATAGCCAACTGACCCGCTTCTGGGCTCTCCCTTAAGGGCCAGTCTTGGCCAAGTCCCTGAGCCCTGCCAGTGGAACTGAATAATTGGTGACACCTGGCAAGGTGAGGCGTCCTGTGGCGGTGGGATAGCTAGAGTTCCTGGCGGAGCTCCCGTCCCCGGAGCCTAGACCGGTAGAGTGGCAGAGATGGAGCAGAGATGGGGTAGGTGTGGCAATGAGCGATCAGCCATCTCCTTTACAGATCCCCAGACCGCACCTAGCATCCTTCAGGACAGCTCCTGGAAATCTGCATTTTAACAAGCATCCCTAGCAGTTCTCATGTCTTCAGTCTGTGACGGCACGTTGAGCGACACGTGGCGGAGGGAAAGTCGGTACTGACAGCCTGAGTCTAGGCTGACATACAGAAGTTGGGACCTCTGCTTTCGCAGCTTAGGGGAAATCAGTGTTGTTTTCCTCAAAGTTTCCTGTAAGACACAAACGTGCCTTTCCACCCCACCTCTGCGCACATTCTCAATATGAAAGCTACCGGCCCAACGGGTAACATTTACCTTAAAAATAATCTTTTAAAAATTTACAGGAAAGGGAATGGAACTTTTTTTTTAACTGCCAATCAGAAGCCCCTTTCGTGTAATACAGGGTTCTTTCTCGCCAGCTCTTTCCCACGTGTGACCCGCGGAGTCCAGCATTCCCTTTCTGTGAGACCTGCAGCACGCTGCGAGCTGGGGGCTCTGTCCCTTCCCTCCTTTTCGCAGCTCCTTGTCTAGTCTTTTAAAACCTCAGGGACCTGACTGATAGCTTTGATTGGCGATGTTTACCTCTCTCTGGGAAGAAAACAAAAGGCTACCTTGAAAACACATGCTAGAACCTGTGCTGAGCAAAGAGAAACCCTAAAAATTCCCTGAGCCACCCTCAGGTTGCTGGGAGGCAGAGGGGAGCGCCTTGGCTGGCAGCATCACTTGTCAGCTTGTCCCAAATGACTCGTTTCCCAATCGCAAGGCAGCAGGACGGCCTGGGAGCTCTGTGGCCCAGGGGCGGACGCTGCCCTGTGAAGCGCCTGCACGTGCGCACTTTTCGTTTAGGTTGTTAGGGAGGGGAGCAGCTGGTGGGAGAGATTTCTTTCATGTTGCCCTGAGGCCCCCACAGGGGTGGAGCCACGGGTCCCAGAGGCTGGCAGGGTGCCTCCGGGACCCCTCTCTCCGTGAGGCTTTGCCTGAGGAGCCCACCTCCAGCCTGATTTGGGGAGCAGGCCTTCACTCTGAGACGGGGCGGAGAGAAAGCCCGTGGGCTGTGCCCATGGAGAGGCGTCCTTTCATGTGCGTGTGCGTGTTTGGCCTCAACCCTGAGATGATAGTCCCAAAGCTCTCGGAAGCCCCTTACTGGAAGTTCAAGTGCCCAGCCAGTCAGAGTCCAAGAGGAGGAGGAGGAGGAGGAAGCCGGCACTGAGTTCCTTTCATGCCGCAGACAAGCCCCGGCCTCCGAAGGGCGCCGACAGCTGCTGAGTCGCTGTGGAAATTTCTCTAGGGAAATCTCACAAGCCTGTAAGAAACTTGACCTCATTTGCATTTTCTGATTGAATCACAGATAGGTTTTGGTTCTCTCCCTTCCCTTTACAAAGACAGGCCCAGGAACAAATAAAGGCTAAGTTACCCAGTATTTTCAGGAGATATGTGTTATTATTGATTATAATAACTTAGTTGTCTTAACACATGATATGTGTAGGCCTTGACTAATTCCATAGTGGATGTGTGTCTGTCTTGAGTGATTTAAAAATCTTTCTTCCCTTCTCGTACATCATTGTTTAATGAAAAGCTCAACAGCATCAGAGCACACTCCTGAAGGATTTATTAGTTAACTGAATCTTCACCCTCATTATGGTAGCGATGGAATTTCTTTCTAGGCCCGCAGTTGCAGTAAGAGTATAAATCAAAGACAAGACAGTGGCTTGCTCTGCGCAGGACTCTTGTTTTTAATCTCATTCCCCAAAGGGAGAGGAAATTTCAATGTAGAGAACCAGAGAGTGAGACCAAGTTATTTAGATGTCAGTAAGCATCTGGACTGCTGGAGTCTATTAGCCGGTGTCACAGGGCCTTTGAGAAAGGCAAACAGTGGTGGGGAGTTCATTCTCCAGGGATGTCTGCTAGGCTGTGTTGTGCTGGTTTTGCAAAAGTCCATGTGTGCAGTGCTGGGTGCCAGGCCCGAACTGGCGGAAAATATTGCTGGGATGAGGAATTAACAACTAGTGCTTGCTGAGCCTATGTACACAGTACTACGAGATGTGGACCTAATAATAGGAAAGGCAAACCAAGAGCCAAGGAAAATCAGTTCAATTCCTTTTCATTCTGATGAAAGAAAATGGGAATTTTTCTTTTTTTGCAAAGTAGGAAACCACTTTTTAAAGTTCAGCATTTAACACCTAACTGGGAGCTAAGTTCCTTTTTTCTTAGTGATTAGTTACCTGCTTTGTCTTCCTCATCCCAAAGAGAAGGGACATATGAGGACCCCAGAGCCCGAAAGGAAGGATGCTCCATCAGTGGAGTGGACATCTTACTCTTCTAAATGGGCAAGGTGATATTCAGACACATTCAGGTTCCCTGTTAGGCTGTGCTGTTTGTTAGCTGTGTGACCTTGAGTGAGGTACTCCACCTCTCTGAGCATCCCTGCTTTCCTCTGTTAAATGGGACCCTAATGACTATCCGACATTGAGTGTGAGCAGTGAAGGAGATAACAAACATTCCTCACAGTTGCTCCTGCCCTTCACACTTCTTACATGGATAATTCCTGAGGAAGAATTACAATGCAAGGATGATTATTCTAATCTCAGCATTTTACAATCCTTGTACCTGTTCTCTTTCATTTATCCTCCCCTCCCAAATGTTTTTCTTCCTTTCTCACTTTGCCTTGTTCCTAATCCCTCATGCCTGAAGTATCTTTCTCCTTTTAGGAATCCATAGTTTTCTTCTTTTCTTTATCTGTTTTACTTGTCCTTGGTTGGTAGAAGGAAAGGGTAGGAAAGGGCTAGGTTTAGGGTCAGGCATCGAATATAAGAGAATGGAATATAAGAAGAAAAAGAGAGAAACGATTTTTTTCAGGCATTCAACAAATATTGATGAAGCACCTACTCTGTGCAGACTCAGGATTAGCACCCTTCACGCTCCCACAGAATTTCATGGGCAGACCTGGAAGTCAACAGACAAATTTGATTTTCTCTGCCACATGCTTAGCTCAGGATACAAAGTATGTAGTGTGGCACCTAGGGGGGCTGAAGGTGAAAAGGAGAGAGAAAGCGTCTGCAGAGGCTGCGGCACAGCATGTATAAAGTCCAGTGGAGAGAGAGGACCCGTGTGTTTGAAGAAATAAAAGATTAGGGTGGGGGAACAGAGACCACGGGAGAGCCTCTAAAGACGAGGTGGAGGGTCAGTCGAGGGTGCAACTTGAGGGCTTTGCACTTGGGGAGGAGTACTGACGTGACTCTAAGAACCAGAGGAAACTGGTGGAAATAAGGAGAGGGCAACAGTGATCAGTCTTGTGATACGGCACCTCGCTCCTCCGCGGTGGGAAGCTGGGCCTGCTCGTCTTGGCTCCACGCCTATCTTTTCACAGTCCTAGGTGGGGCCCTTAGAGTTGCCAAGACTTCGGCTTTGAAAACAAGCTGCCTTGCGAAAGTTAAGTGCTTTCAGTGGTCCAGCAAATTGAGATCAAAAGAGGTCCCCCTTGGCCAGGCGCTGTTTTAAGGCCTCCACTGAGGGTTTATACCAACTAGTTTTGAAATGTAAGACAAACCATAATCACTGGGCAATGCTCCCTTGTTTTGCCAGGGAGAGACATTTATAGGTATTAAACTAGATCCAGAAGGCCTCTAATACAGTTTCCTAAATGCAATAATAACACAGAATTATTAGGGGAAACTATTATTATTATTTCAAGTAATAACATAATTTTGTGCCCATGGAGGGCATCCAAAGTGCTGAGAGAAATGAGCACTGGTTAATTAAGCCTCGTCACTCCTCCATGAGTTAGGCAAAGTATCATTAGACTCGTTTATAGAGGAGTAAACTGAAACGCCGTTGGGTTAGTTGACTTCCTTAAGGTCAAACCGTGGGAAGAGAAACCGAGGTTATAATATTTTATCAATCCCTTTTGCTTCATGCATCCCGCTTATGAGCATAGGTTCAGATTGTTCCCAGTGCCGAAGCAAAGAACACACCTGAAGTCTTGGGAGAGAACTTCAAGGAGAAGAGGGAAAGCACCCAGAACCAACCCGATAACTGTGCCCCCTACTCCTCCCCATTGCATTGGCCTTTATGCATACAGAGAGGCTGATTCCTCACCATGCCAAGGGCAGCCCTGTGCAGAAGAATCACAGCCTGGTCGGAAATGGCAAACAAAGCCAAATAGCATGGGGAGAGGGATGGAAGAGCAGAAAGGTCACTGTTGTTTGTGGCTTCCTGTTCTGGTGGCAGGAACATGAACCCCAGAAATTCATAAGCATCTGCCAGTGTAGCCCCTTTCTTCTCTTCCACTCATTTCCTTCAGCTCTGGTCTCTTGCCTCCAAAATTCCAGGATTCAAGCTTGGAAATGACACCTGTGGGACTATATTGGACATCTTATGTAGCCATGTTCTCTCTCTCAGATCACTTCGTTTTTCATTCCATGAACCTTGAACTCAAGTCAGGAACCACAAAAATGGATCACAAAAATGCAGAGCAGAAACTGGCTTGATTTCTACCCTCAGGAAATCCAGGATTAACCTGGAGGGAAAAAAGGATCCCAGACAGCCCCTTCACCATGCCCACCTCTACCAATAATCAACAAGTTTAACATAGATATGACCTGTGCTCCAGGACTCCCTGGAGAAGGCAGACTGAGTAGCTGGGGAATTTGAAGAAAAGTTGGGGGCAGGCAGTAGCCTATGAGCCAGCATTAAAAAGATGAGATCATTGGCCAGAGAACTAAGAGAAAGTTCTTTGTGCAAAAGGAGCAGCCCGGACAAGGGCACAGAAACATGATGCTGTACTAGGTTTGGGGCCATTTAAAAACTTCCACCTTTGTGGTGCAAAACTGTCCCTCTGGACTGGAAGAGCTAAATTAGTCCCTAATTACATATTCTCTCCTAGTTTTCATGGGTTGTTTTATGAAATGTAGTAGGCCTCTTTATCCAGATAGATTATAAATTACTTAAGTTTGAACACCTTGTCTTCTCCCATAGCACGGAACTCAACAGCACTACCTATTAAGTAACCTACCAAAGACACAAAAAGGACAAATCAAAGTTAGACGCAAGTCAGAAGACCCAGGCACAAGGGTCACTTCCAGCTCCAGTGCACTGACTGGTCTGAATGTGATGCTTCCATTCTCTGAGCTTTGATTTTCTCAAACATAAAATTGTGATAATTCTGCTGCTTATTCCCAGAGTATTTCCATGATTAAGGCAACAATGATAAAACCGCTTTGTGATCTATATTATATGAAATATTGTTGTTCGATATGACCTAACAAATAATTATAATAAATATATAATATTTTAGAGCAATTTCTTTTGTTTGTATTCCTTCAGCTGTCACCAATCAGAATCTCTAAGTTCAGCCACAAGCAGAACGGATGGGAAGATGGGCAAAGGATACCATTGAACAGAGCTCAATTTTAAAGATCAGGTTTCAGTCAACAGATCCCAGACCCCACTTGCCACTAGGGATGGAGCTCCTACTACATTGACAGCCTAGATTCTCCCAGCCTTAAAGACTGGCAGGGCTAAGCACACAGGTTTCAGTCTTGGTCACCTGTGGGTTCCATGGGACTTCAGCAAAGAGAGACTGGAAGGCCACCACGGACAGTCCAGGGTGTGCAGTGAAGAGATAGAAATCATTCCTTAGAGAAAGTGGCTGGCTGTTCCCTTAGCCCTCCACAAAAGGGGCGACCCTCATGAGGCTCTGTACTCACCATCCTATCTGCTCTTCCTGGGCACACAGAATGTGACATCTCTCAGTCTCCTCAGGTTGGGGCCATGAGGCTGAGTTCTGGCAAGTTGAATGTTAGTGGATGTGGTAGTTCTAGTGCCTTTTCTATCTCTCTTTCCTTCCCATGGGTACTTTGGAGACCGTGTGCTCCAGATGGCAGAGAAACAAGATGGAGAACCATTGATCCACATCAGGCTTCCTGGAATCAAGGGAAAAAGCTTTTCCTGTTAAGCTACTAAGATGTAGGGATTTCTTGGTTATCACAAAGCCCAGCATTTTCTGGTCAACGCAGTAGAATTGCTTTTGAATTTATTTTCACCATAATCCAGACTCTGGCAGTATCCTTTTCTGGTACAATAGTAGGACATGCCCCCGGATGTTGTTCATCCACTCAATGTGCATATTCCATCAATCATCTCATGCTAGGGCCCTCTGATCTGAGACCCTGTCCCTCCCGACTTTGTGTATTTCTACTAGAACTCACTAGGTGCTTAATTGACAGTTTAACTGTCACATGACAGCATTATTTCTCTTACATAACTGAGGGGTTAGGGAGTGCCTCATTGTCAAGCCACACATATGTTGAATGCGTATTTATTAACTTTATTCCTGAGTCCTTAAATATATGGGATGATAATGGATAGCAGTAGATAACATCGACTGAACTCTTCTACATGTCAGTCACTGGGAAAAGTGCTTTATCCATAGATCATTTAATTTAATTTTCATGATAAACTTAGAGTGTGGACACTATTGTTGCTTTTCTTTTACATATGGGGAAACCAAGGCACAGAGGGGTTCATCAGTTTTCCCAAGGTCTGACAGTAGAGATTCAAATGCAGGCAGTGTGATGCCAGAGGCCATGCTTATGAACACACTATGCTTTTCTATAAAATGCACAATTCTTCAAAGTTAAAGAATGCTACCCCTTGATTCAACTTTGGGGAATTAGGGGTTTTCAGATAGGTAGGGAATAACCATTTCAGTACTAAAATAATGAACATACGAATGATTCAACTTTCAGAAATAACTTGAGATGGAAAATTGTTAGCTGCCCAAGAGACAGTAAATGAAATCAACATAGTTTGGTCATTGGCTTGCTTTATACATTGGCCATGGTGGATTAATAGCAAAACAAATATTTAAGAGGCTCAGATTACAAATCCAGTGGGCAGGACCAGGCCTACAGACATGTACTAAGCAGAAATGAGAGGTTAGATTTGGACAATAATAAATGGCATAAAGAAACTGTCAGTTTTCCAGTGGATTAAGATTTCTTTCAGGCAAGGTTTCTATATCGTTGGTCCAAAGTATATTTGACTTTTTTACTATGTTAAAGACAGAATGAAGGAACTTAAACAAATTGTTAGAAATAGAGATTAAATATACACATTGAATTTTGTTCTGTCTTCAAAATCCACTAAAATGATTTGGAAAGAGTCTTTCTAAGGGATAATCTACAAAGCCACGTGTGAGAATACATCAGCCACAGTATTTTGGAAGCTGGGAAGCCAATGGTGACAGACTTAGCAGGTGACAAAGTTGAATCCCAAGCCACTAATGGGGAAAACCTAATATGTCACAGAACCCTGTGCCCCAAATGTTCAAGAACTGATGACACCAGCTACCTCTGAAAGTGTGGTAGAAGATGGACTAACAACAGAGTATTGATTCAAAGTCTGTTTAAGTAATAGATTCCCAATGGGAAACTGGCCCACCCCTTCTCTGAGCAGAACTAATTTTTGTATACTATAAATGGATACTCCCTTCACTTAGAACATCATATACAAACAGTGGGGTTAAGAGTATACTAGTATAACTAATTGGAGACTCCCTGCTTTCTTCCACTGCCTTGGCGCACATACAGTGGCAGTCAGATATAAACCTCGTAGCAGGAGCTGGAATCTCCACTGTGGTATCTAGTCAGACCATGAGGAATAAAACACTAAAAATTCTGGAGTTGGAGTTCCCCAAGGAAATGGTCCAATCAGTTTTCATAACAGTGAATGAACCCCTCTCGTGCACAAAAAATCATACTCAGCATTTTGATGCCCCACTTATAAATGTGGACAGATAACCAAGAATTACGAGGCATTTGAGAAAAGCATCTAATGTGAAAGGTAGAGATTTTTTTAAGTAGAAAATTAGAGGAAAACAAACTATGAAGGCAAAAGAAAACTAGGGAATAGGAAATGTTCCTGTTTTTAGCAAACACAGAAAGATAATGGAGATAATGACATCCATGAAAGAAGAATAGAATATTCTCTCTTAAAAAAAAAAAGGAACACTCAGAAACAAGATTCAGCTATAACAAATTTGAAATCTAAGAGTAGAAATGGAAAACGAAGAAGGGGAGCCCTGGCTGCTGTAGCTCAGTGGATAGAGTGCAGGCCTGGGAACCAAAGGGTCACTGGTTCGATTCCCAGTCAGGACACACGCCTGGGTTGCTGGCCAGGTCTCCAATAGGGGGCGTGCGAGAGGCTACCACACATTGATGTTTCTCTCCCTCTCTCCTTCCCTTACCCTCTCTCTAAAAATAAATAAAATCTTTAAAAGAAAAATGAAGAAGGAATAGGGAGAATGGGAAAGATTAACTCAAGAGATGATTCAGGAAAATTTGGAAGTGAAAGACATGAGGTTTCTGTTAAATCTATCAGAATGCCTAGTATAACAGATGAAATTAGGTCTTTACTAAGTCAGGGTCATTTTGAAATTCAGAACACCAAAGACAAAAATAAAGACCTTTGGTTTCCAAAGAAAAACGACAGGTTTCATATAAAGGATCAAGAATTAGACTGATTATGTTTCTGAACAACAACATTGGAAACTGGAAAATGAAGGAAGAAGGTTTTCAAAATACCAAGGGAAAAAATTATTTCCAGTGTAGAATTCTATATCTAGCCAAACTATCAATTACATGTGAGGTTAGAATAAAAAGCATTTTCAAATATGGGAGGTCTCCAAAATTTTACCTCACACACATCCTTTCCCAGGAGACTCCATCAAAATGAGGACATAAACCAAGAAAGAAGACGTAGGCTAAGAGACTAGGAAGCCAACACAGCTGAGAGTGGAGAGAGTTCCGAGGATGTTGAGAAAGAGAAATCAAAGGACAAGAACTGAACAACAGCCCAGAGGAAAACCAGTCCAGACTGGAGCTGGTCGGAGGCTCCTGCGGAAATTTCTTTGAGAAGGTGAATTGGCAGAATATTTAATGTTTGAATGTGTTGAAATTGATGACACTAAAGAAGAGTTTGGGCTTAAGTAATCAGTACATAGCAAATTAAGCAAGCCAAGCAGTCCATTATTGACTCCAGGAGAAACATAATATTCTGCAGAAAAGGGAGATTACCCATGGGATACAACATGGCCTGGCAGTGAATTCCATTTTTGTTGTGATTTAACCAAAAGCACGAAATATTGATCCCACCAAACTGTGACAGAACTACCTTGGCAGGATGGGTGGTGGGGCCTCCTGAAAGAAAGCGAAAACCTCATCTTCCGTCCTGGAAGGTCAATAAGCCTAAAACTGAGAAGTCAGGAAATAGTTACATAAACATGTTATTTAGAGTTATAGAAGTAAATATCAAAAGAATCAGCTAAAGGAGTTAAAAGTGCTTGCCCTGGGGGCATGAGAAATGGAGGGAGGGGAATCTTGGTTTTTCTACAACGCTTTCTAGAGTTATTTGTCTCTTGAAATAATATGCAGATATAACTTTTAAACATGAATTTGTGAAAAGACAGAATTGGAACGAATTGCACACACTTCCACTGTGGCTGTAGTTCAGGCTGCTATTACCATGCAATTTACCAATCCAAACCTGATGTCAGTTTGGTCATTCCAAGGAGGCATGAAATTCGTAATAGAATTTAGAGTTGAAGGACATTGTTTTATAGACCAGAACCTCCCTGCTAAGAAGGCCAGAACTTGCCCACGTCCCCCCAGCTTGGTGCAGAATCAAAACTGAAGACCAGACCCCTCACGTTTGGCCCAATGGACTTTTTGTGACACCCTCAAAACTCCGCTTTTCTCCTTTTTGTATGTGCACGTGTGTCCCCTGAGGTGGAGGCCATCAGCCCTGACCTGCTGGTCCTTAATCTCACTAAACATGTTGGTTGTTGTTCATCTTGAAATGGGGGTAATCATGTGGCTTTGCCTGTGGGTAACACTGCCTTGGGGATTGAAGGAGTGTGGAGAAGGGAGCATTTTGTGGAACTGTAAAGCCTTTAAGATGCCAGGAGGCGCTAGTATCCTCATTGCCGCGGCAACTCCCTGGGAGAGGGTGCTGTAAAGGCAACCTGAAAGTCCCTGTTAGCAATAGCAATGAGAGAGTCTGTGTAGAGTTAAAAGAATGACATTCTAGAAAGCGTGGCAAGAGATGTTTGAACTAGTCTTTTCTGGTCTGGCCCAGAGTTAGTCTGGTGCTCTCTCTCTCGGGGTGGATGTAGAGACACCTTCACACGGGGCTCAGGTGATAGGGCATGATGGGTGCTTTTTGGTGAGGCACACAGGCCAGCCATCGACTAGAACAAGGGTTTTCCTCTGTCCCTGGAGTTTTTGTTTTTGTTTTTTAAACCCCTTGCATTTTTTCCCTCTTGGGTTCTTACCAAGAAATCAAAAGCAGAAGAGTTAGACTCCTTCTGACAGTTCTGACTTTCCTACTGAAAGGAAAAATTTCAAAGCAGCACGTCACTGCCTAAAATGCTTATTAGAGATGCTGTGGAATTGGCTGGAACACTCCAGGGGAGGCTTTACACAGAATTCCCAGGCACCAGTCCTGCCTGGTCTGCACTCAGCATTCCTGGAGGAGGGGCAGGCTGGAGAGAGAGGTCCTCGAGATCCAAAAGAGGGATTCCTGGACACCTAACACGTAAACCTTTGTCACCTGTGTTGATAGTTCAGTATTGAACAATGGGTAAGGGTAAGAACACTATATTAGAGACAATCATACTCATTTGACAGAATTGGAAACTGACATCAAGTGAGTCAAGTCCCTCATCTGGTCAGAGGCAAAACCAGAACTGGAATACAGGCCTCTTTCACATCCTTGTTAATGGTTTAGCGGGCAGTTTGCTAAGTGAGAGGGGCATGTTGGCCTCTAATGTGCAAGGAAAGCAACTTACCATATAATCCTACGTTAATAATACAGTATGAATCGGCAAACCTGAATTGAGTGGTGTGTGTTTTACGTAAATACTCAGAATCTCACAACCCAGTGGGATCCTGTTATAAATTCCATCCTACAAATAAGAAAACAGGATGAGAGAGAGTAAGTAACTTTCCCAAGGTGGCTTCCTCCATGAGCAGAAATGCTGAACTCAGACCTAGTTCTTCCTGACTCCTTACTCCTCCCTCTAGCCACGCTGTCTCTCTGCACTTCCCACGTCCATGCATGGCTGACTGTGTTTTCACAGTCCGTGTGTATTCTCTCTCTCTCCACCCCCCCCCTTTTCTATCACTCTGAGTTCCCAAGCCCTGTTGGATTGTTGTTTGTAGTTTAAATGACATGATTTTATTTGGGCTGTTGTCAGAGTGATTGGTACGGTGAAGTCACCCTCTGGCAGGTGTTCCCTTGCCTGTCAGGGGAGAGTGGCGTCATGGGGAGAGGGCACGCTACATGCAGGGGGAGGAGGGAGCAGAGAGGAGCCTGGGACATCTCGGGCTGCAAACTGGGGAAGTGACTGGTGGAAGCAGTGATTCACCACCCTGTGTGCTCAGGACTATCCATGGGATTGCCACAATTTTCACGCCCTCAACAAAACTGGCGCATTTAAAACAGTGTTGCCAGGAAGACATTTTCTCTTCCTTTACTTGGGTGATGAGGAAATAATTTTCAAAACTACATATATAAAGAGGTCATTAAGAAAGAACAATGAACAAATTTGGATTTTAGGTTTCTTCTGTTGAAAAGGAGAGACTATTTTAATTTAAGGGCTGTGATCACAGGCTTATAAAGAGAAATAAACTGAGCCGGGATCTCTGAATTTACAATTCAAATTTATAAACCCTGGCCAAAATTCAACAAGATTGGTTTTTGTGTGTATGTGTCTCTTGAAATCAGTTGTTTAATCTCATACATATGTAATTTTATAGTCACACCTCTCTCTTTTGTGGAAATTAAAAAATATTGGTAATCCCCCTTGGCTACAGTGGAGCTTAAGCAATCAAACTTACTAAACAACATTTTAGAGGATCCTGATTCATGAACTTGCTCACTTCAGCACTATGGACATGGTACTTATTTAAAGGTCAGGGGACCCTGGCTTCAGATTCATATTCTGCCATCCCCTGTGAAATCTTGGGCAAGTTACCTCTCTCTGTCTCAGTTTCCTCATCTGTCAACTGGAGAGGGTTGATGTGGGCCTCCCTAGGTTATATGGAGCATTAAGTGAGATAGTTTTATTAAAATTTAGGACATAATACCTAAAACAGAGCAAATCCATCTTCAGTGTTCATTAATATTAATTCTAGTTCTGGATAGTGTTTTCTCTGTTGCTGAGGTAGAAAAGAGAGACAGTGAAACACAGAGAGGAAAAAAAGAGAAAGAAAGAGTGGAGATAGAAAAGAAGAGCAAACAAATACGGGTTTCCCCACCCAGATATATAAAAACCGACTCTCCATACCATGGGTCAGAAACTTGCAGTTATCTGTGCCCTATCTATTTTGGAGGAAGCAGCTGCTTCTTCGGGGTTTAAATAGTAATAAACAATGGACTATTTCCTCTTGAATTCGAGTCATAGAATGTCAGAGAAGAAAGATCTTGGAGATCTTTTATTTTACTGCTAAGGAAACTGAAGCCCAAAAAGAGATAACCTGACCCAGGTGACACTCACTTAGCAGCCAAACAGGGACTCCCAGTTCCCGACAGCCACTCTGGCACTCCTTCTGCTCTGAGATGCTGTCTTATGGGCTCCCTATGCCTCCATCTCATTCCTTTCTAAAACCTTGTCTTTTCTCTCAGCAACAAAAGCTAACATGCATGCTACATGCATGTCCCTCCCCCTTTGGGCTGGAATTGTTGAACATTTCATAATAGGTTGCTTCCTTGGATGATGAACATGAAAAAGCTGAGCAGTGAACTAGACAGGACTGTTGGGGCCCAGCTTTCTTTCTACCGGTTCCTTCCTCCTCCTGAGAGGGAGAACGGCATAGGTTCTTCGCTGCCCCGGGCTGTGCACAGTTGGTCCTATGGGGCTGCTGCTCAGGATGTGCAGATGAGAGGGAAGATTTCAGCCAACCAGAGTTCTAATTTGAGGCAGAAATTAATGCACACCTGAACAGGTGACATTATCCGAATGATAAATGGCTATAGGCACAGGCCATTGTGTTCATAAGGGTGATTTATGGCTCAGGTTTGGAAATGAACGGAGAAAGAAATATTTAAATGTAGCCATTTAAAACCAAGCTGTTAGGTTTAGGGCTGTCTTTTTAAAATTGAGGCATCTTTCCTCCTTCAGAGTTGTCCATATTAATCAAAATATAGTGAAGGATATTTGTAAATTTAAAAAAAATAGCATTTATGTTTTAAAGAGGACATGTAAGTCTTTTTGTTCTTATTTCATTTTTTCCAGAACAGAGAACCCAGAATGAAACCTCCAGGAATCTGTATATATTTTCTTTACTTAGGCCATTTCTCATCATCTTGTCTTTTGAGGCTAAGCAGAAAATGAACACCTTAATTGATTTCCTGCCTTATTGAATCTGGGCAAAGATTTTCTTCTCTGTCCATCCACACAGAAGTATGTGAAAAAGACAAAGATGGCTTGTCAATATCATTTCAACAGTAAAGGAGAGTGGAAGAATAGGCAGCTAGGCCACACACACACACACACACTCTCTCTCTCTCTCTCTCTCTCTCTGCTCTGACAGGCATGGTCGTTCCTGCTGAATGTGGGAAGCCAGATTGGTACTCAGGTGTTTGTCAGTTGCTCAACCCCTAAAGGAGAAAAAGGGAGAGCGAGAAGGTCCTCATGAAATTTTTTGAGGAATTCCCACACAGGTAGAGTCCCAAAGAATAGATGAAATTAGCCCCTTTATAGGACCAAGAGCCCTCTATAAAGGTAGAAATAAGGAGAAATACTAATGACTACCATTTTTTGGATCTCTACCGTGTACTTTATCTGGGCCACCCCCACTTGATCCTCACAACAATCTTTAAATGGTTTATTTATGGATTTGAGAAAGACATCAATTTGCTGTTGCACTCATTCATGCATTCATTGGCTGATCCTTGTGTGTGCCCTGACGGAGGATAGAACCTGCAACCTTGGCATATCAGGATGACGCTCCAACCAACTGAGCTAGCTGCCCAGGGTACAACATTCTCAGATGAGGAAACAGTGACCAGAAGGAACTTAGTTGGCCCATGATCACAAAACCTATCCTTGGGAGGGCCCAGGTGCAGAATCAGGTCTGATTCCAATACTTGTGTTCTTCCAAATCCTCTCGACTTACGGTGCTGCTCCTCCTGATTGGACAACCCACCCCCACCCCCTCCTACCGGCCATCCTGCAAGAGCTCTGGGCTCTGCCGCAAGGTCACCCACTGTCCAGCACTCAGACCTGGAGCCAGCCACAGCCCCTCTCCGCCTTCATCTCCACATCGTCACATCAGCGGTTCAGTGCCTACCTAGCTAACGTGCTTGCCGTATCCAATAAAACCAGAGGAAATGTATGCGAAAACAGCTTTTTACACTGAGATACACCTCCACCATCACCACCACCACCACCATCACCATCATCTTTATCATTTTCTACTGTGAGACAGTTAAGATGTTACCCCAACCAGCATGCTTATATTTTATTAGGAAATGCCTGAAAACTAAGAATGCCATGAACAACTCTGAAACTCCTCTGAAACGGCGCATTTTCTTTGCAAGGGTCACAAATTCCACACTGTGGCAGGCTGCCTCTCCTGGGCTTTTGGACAACTGTATCAGGGGCATTTGAGGCCAGAGAGTTTCATGTCTTTATAACGTTATGCATTAAAGTCATTTGTAAGATGAAGAGACATTCCAAATAGCCCTTATGTTTTTCATTTTTTCTTTTTGGCACAAGGATGCAGAGCAATTTTCCAGAATGTTTTAAATAGGAAAAAACGGTCGTTCTCAAGACAGCTGTTCTGTATGCCCAAGCCTCTGGGTCATACTCGCATTCTGAAATTTCTGAGCCACTGAAGTCTGTGTCCCTTTAAATGGGCTGTTTCTTTTATTAAAACAAATGAAGGCAGCATTCATTCCTTATGTAATGTTCTTACCTCTGAGCCCTGTGGGCAGGGAGGGTTCAGAATCCTGGAATAAAGCTACTGGAACTCGCTGGGAGGAGAAGGAGGGGGCCACTATTTGGAAGAATGCTTTCTGTAGTTCCTAATTGATCCTCTCCACACACGTCCTCCAGGTGTGCACAAATCTACTCCAACAGCTCTGTGATTAAATGCTTTAATGGGGTCTGCACGGGCAAAGGCTGTTCGTGGGGCTTGGCGGCAGTGTGCCACCCTTTCAGCGGTCTTCCCTTGCTAATGACCCTGGACATTGTACATATTCTGTTAACAGTTTGACAGCCCTCCCACTTCTACTTTCCAGTGGTTCACTTCCAGAAACAGAGAGTGGTCAACTACTATGTGCTAAGCACCTTGAAAAGTATTGGGAATGCAGCCTCAGGGTGGCCTTGGCTCTCAAGGAGGTCACACAGTGACAGAGGCTGGGGGTCAGGGGGACAGTCTGTAAGCAGCTGTATGATGAATGCTAGAATCGAGCAGGATAAATGCTGGTATCAATACAGGAATGACGGGCCGAGAGACCTACATGCCAAGGAGCAAGCCCTCTTCTCCTGAAGGAGGCAAAGTGGCTTTGTCAGAGCAGCAGAGGGAGCAGGGACATGAGAACGGGTTCAGGAGGATGAATATGAGCTTACGGTGGAGGGGAAGGGTTATCCTGTAGACGAGGTAGAGGGTGTCATTTACCACTCAGTACCAAGGAAACCTGTGCTCAGAAAAGGTCCCTGGCTCCCGGAGGTCACGAAGAGGAGGCCGCTGCACTGACTGTTCACTCTGAGCCCGACGCACTTCTCACACCCCTGCCCCAGCATTTCATATGCTTCTCTTTTTAACATCAAAAGAAGTGAGACATGATGTGAAATCTTCAGCCCTACCTTGTGGGTTTATAAAGTTGATATTTTCCACTAGAGCTGAGTCAGAGGCTCTCTTACCAAAGAGAACTTTTGTTTTAAATTCATCTTCCTGGCATTTATTTCTCTGCTTCATAACTAAATCCTAAGGCTTGTCAGCGTGTTGTCGAGATTTTGGAATTGGCCAAAAGAAAGGGAACAGCTCATCATTCTTCCTTTGTTTATTTAACAAATATTTGTGGAATACTTATTATCAGTGGTGAGCTGATAAATGTCTAGGAAAAAATGGCTCTGATTTGTAGCGTTTGCTAATTTCTTTGGCACAAACTCTCCCATTATAGTCGATTTCAGGCAGCCAGTGAAAATGCCTCGTAGTGCAGGGTTGATAGGAGGTTCGTGGTATTGGTGCAGGGGATGGGCTAGTGTTGGACTTGGACTAGTGAGCAAAACAGACATGACTCCTGTCCTCCGTGAGAAAGCAGAGCCCCCATCATTGGGCTGTTGAGAAATAGTTAACATTTTCCATTTGATCCTAGCAATCTTTCTGTTACTGCTTTAAATAGACAGAGAGAGAGGCGCTGAGAGACAGAGAGCTAGAGAGAGACAAAAAGGCAGAGACGCCTGATATACATCTGTTGATAAATTCTAAAAAGCTTCAACTATTTGTCTCCTCCTGTACTCTCCTTCCATATCTACCTCTGTGCTGTTGCATCCTCCAGCACATGGGTGTTTAAAAGAACATCAGAACACAGAGGAAAGTGAGAAAAGGAAAAGAAGTGAGTGCTACTTCTTAGAGAGAACATGTCAGCAGGAGAGCATCATGATAAACTTAGTATAATACTTTGGTGGCGGGATCTTATTGGCATAAGACCTTGTTACGTTTGGTAACTCAGCAGCCCCTCCCCAACGTTTTTGGACCAATACAGAATATAAATGAATGAGTGACTATGAATCAGTCGGAAGGGGTGCTATGATGTGTTGAACGGATACCTGTCACCCTGTGACTCTGACTGGGAGCACCAGATTATCTTCCGCAGCAAGTGCGTGGGCCCTCTCAGCGTCCCAGGGTGCGTATGGTGATGCTTCAGGCCAGCCATACAGAAGACGCTGCTTACAAGGTGTGACTGAGAGGACACCCCTTTGCTGAAATGTCACTGTTAGAGACGTAGTCCTTTGGCTGAGGGCAGTGCCCCTCACTAACTGATACCAAAAAAAATTCTGCTTTGCTATTATCAAACCCTGATACCTTAGAATAAATTAGTTTATGGGATAATTTACAGAAGAATAGTTCCCGAAAAGTATGTTTTAAAGAGAGGGGGAGAAGTCTGAGCAGAAATGGGCATACAGCGATGGAGGCCTGAGGTGCCAGGGTCCTGGGAGTGCAGGGGAGGGGCGAAGCGTTTTGTTGGAGGGAAGGTCCCTGCCTTCTCCCCAAAAGCACACGGACTACACGTTAACACTCGCCGTATGACTCAGGGTTCTCATGGAGAACGTGAGTAACCAGACCATGCCACGATACCCTGATGTCCTTAGGTCTTAAAAAAAAAAAAAAAAAAGTCCTTTATTGAGCAATAACTAGATGCCTTTGTTAACTCATTACATAAATCATCTCATTTTCACAATAACCCTGTAAGGTCGATATGCCTCTTCCCGCTCTCAAGTGGGGATGTGTTATTCCTTTATAGGAAGAAACTAGGGGTGAGAGAGGGGAAGCAATATACCCAAGATTGCACAGCAGATACGTGGCCACGTCTGGCCTTCAAACGTGGGTCAGGCAGCCTCTTCCGCCAATGTTCCCTGCACTCTGTCAGGCCGGCCTGTTAGGGGGGTGCGCTGTGCTGGTGCTTCCCATGGCTCCAGGCTGTTGGATTTTTTATTACTTCTGCTTGCTTTTTAACCCTTTTGGATTTTCCTGCCTGGGTGGTCAGTAATCACATGTTGCCATAGTCAGGGTACAGCAGTCTTTGGGGGTCTCTCTCCACCTTCTAAGGAGCCAGAGTTTTGGGTTTAAGAAACAACTAAGCTTGTTGGTTCTTTTCATAAAATAAGAGTTCATGTACTCTGAATACAGCCCTAAGGGTTTAGGTACTTGATCTCTGAGACATACCTGGAGCAGGTATTTTTTTTTTAACTTGTTTTTTAATGTTTTTGCTATTTTCTGAATAAATGAAATAATGAGATATTTCATTTTGCTGGTAAAATATTCCATGGATATTTAGATTTATTTTTGTAGGTACACTCAAGGTGAAGTGTGTGTTGGGGGGCAGTGTATGTGTAAGAAGAGGAAGAACAAGAGAGCTCATGAGCTCAGCAACTTGTTTGGGGCTCATGTGTTAAATAAGGGTTTTTTTTTTTTTTCAGATATATAATCATTGGTTTTGTGACTATTGTCAAGTGAAAACTTTTGTAATTTGCATCTCAGTGCCAGAATTCAAGCTCAGTGGATCCGAGTAGGGATTGTCTTGGTTGGCTGGACTGGTCCTAGGCCCGGCTATAGAGCATGGAGGTTTTAGATGCTCAATCTGACACACCACAGCAAACTGTCAGCCCAGCTCCTGGGAGAAGGACTGGAACTTTTAGTAAAACCAGTTTGTGGAGGCAAGTCCCCTCACCCTTCTGGGGCCTCCACAGCCCCAAGTGGAAAGGGAGGACCTGGCAGTTGCTTGATAGGCCCATCCAAATCCACATCCAGATGACTGCTCCTTCCTGTGCTGGTCACGGTGGAAACCAGAGTGCTGTTACTTTATAAATGACACCGGTGTCCTTGGCTATGCCAGTAAGGAGTTAACATCTCGTGTGCAGAGTGTGAGGAGTCTTACATAACTCATTCAGTCTCATCTCATGGGTGTTTTTCTGTAAACTCTGCCAGAACTAATTTCACGGCTTTAAAACAACTCATGGTACCAAAAGAATGTGTAATGAGCTGCCATGTGATATGATTGTTTCCCGTTTGTAAGGAAAAGACCTGTGGCTCCTTGGGACTTATTAGGAATAATTTCTCAATTAAGCCGACAAGCCGGGCCCTTGGAAAGGCGGGCACAGTGCAGCAGAGATGGTTTTGGAAAGTTCTGGAGCTCCACCTCATTGTCCGGCTTTCTTTTTTTTTTTTAATTGTGGTTTGATATGTATAACATTTGCCATTGTAGCCATTTTAAACTGTACAATTCAGTGGCATTTAGCACATTTGCATAGCTGTGCAGCCATCGCCGCTATCTAGCTCCAGAACATTTTCGTCACCCCAGGAGGAATCCCCTTCTCATAAACGGTCATTCCCCATTTCCAGCCCCTGACAACCGCTCGTCTGCTTTCCGTGTTCATACATTTACCTGTTTGGGGTATTCATGTAAATGGGGCCCTCCATTATGTGTTCTTCTGTGTCTGGTTTCTTTCACTTAGCGTAATGTTTTCAAGGTCCATCCATGTTGTAACATGTGTCAGTCCCTCATTCGTGTGTGTGTGTGTGTGTGTGTGTGTGTGGCTGAATAATATTCTGTTGTATGGGTATACCAGATTTTGTTCATTTATTCATTAGTGATAGACAAAAGGTTGTTTCCCCTTTTGCTGACTGCGAATGGGGCTGCTGTGAGATTTATAGACAAGTTTTTGTTTGAACAATTGCTTTCAGTTTTAGGGGATATACACCTAGGAATAGAACTTCTGGGTTATAGGATAATAATTCTATTTCAATTTACTGAGGAACTGCCAGACTGTCTTCCAAAGCGGCTGCACCATTTTACGTTCCCACGTCAATGTACGAGCGCTCCAATTTCTCCACTTCTTTGCCAACACTTATTTTCCTTTGTTCTATTTAATTCTCGTTCTGGTGGGCATGAAATTGTCTCTGTCTGGCTTTCTTTGGGAGGGATTTGTTTCTCAAAACAGTTTAAATATTTCAGCAATGGGAAGCTTGTACCAGCCAAATCCCTGCCCATAGCCCAGCCCAGCCTTTCCCACTGAGTCCTCATTGTGTCTCTTAAGTTGAGAATTGGGCTCCTGCATTTTAGGAAATAGAAGGGGTTACCTCCAGGGTTGCAGTGTGCATCAGAATATCAAGAGCTCACCTAGTTCGTGAGCTTTTGTCGTCTTGGGGAGTCCCATGCAGTTTAAATACAAGGCCTGTTCAGAAGGTATCCAGCCATGTCATATGAAAAATAGAGACATTTGTTGAAGAAGATACAAGATACAAGAAACATCGTACTAGGACAATGATGCCTCAGTCCCCTTCAAAGTAGGTATCTTGGGAACTCACACAGTTGTAATCTCCATTGGCTGCCTCATTGTATTTTCCTGAATGTCATCAATGGTCTGAAATCTCTTCCCTTTCAAAGGTGATTTTAGTTTTGGGAAAACCCAAAATCCTCAGGGCACAAAATCTGGGCCGTAGGGGGGCTGAGTCACCTGGGCGATTTGCTGTTTTGCCAAAAAACTCTGCACGAGACATGATGCATGAGTGGGCACTTTGTCGTGATGAAGCGGCCAATCACCAGTTGCCCATAGCTGCGGCCTTCTGAATCATCCGCTTAGTTTCCATGGAGGAATGTTTAAGCTTAATGCAAAATCTGATGCAGATGTGCTGTTCTGCTTGGTCAGTCATTTTGAATGGGACAGCCACACAGTACACACGCTTACTCTATTGACGTCTACTGACCCCACTGACTAGTACAGTGAAGTCATCATTGTTCACGCATGTGCATTCCAGTCCACTCTCCTCAGCTGCAAGGTCACATCGATGTCATGAAAACTATTGTCATTATATTAACAATGGCTGGACTTTTTCCAGACAGACCTTGTAGTCTGTGTGTCCCACCAGAGCTGGACCACCACTCTCCATGACGCGCAGAGGCAGAGAACCAGAGGAACCTTGTTACAGCACACAGGTTGAAAGGGTGGCAGAACCACAGCCAGACCCAGGCTCACTCCTATTCCCAAGGCTTCTTTCCACTCTGTCATGAACCACAGGTTCATTTTACACTTCCTGCTTTGAGGATGAGAGGTTAGAAAAATACGGTGGTGACGATGATGATATTTACATAGGCTTTAGACATTTGGTACTCACAATAAGCCTCTGATGTAGGCCAGATGTCAGGGATTACTATCCCCATTTTAAAGCTGAAGAAACCAAGGCACAGGACCATTTAGGTAATTGCCCAGAGCTATTTCCACTATAATATATTGTCCTAAATAATGTTCCATTTATGGTACAGTGCCTTACAGTCTACAGGGCACCTTCACGTAAGTAGGGCTGGAGGAGAGGGAAGGATGGGAGGGTCCAACTGAGGCAAATGGATGTCCATAGTGGGTGGTTATTAGGAAGGTCTCCTCTGATACTCTGAGGATGATAAAAAAAAAAAACAACACAACAGTTGTTTCTGGCTGGCTTACTGTGGAAAGAGGGGAGGAAGGAAGCTCTCTGAAGTTTCAGTCTTAAGAGTTCAGTGGCTGCTTCAGGGGCTGCTCCAGATCCTACATCATCATTGTGCCAACAGATAAGATGCCTATATTATGCTATCCTTTGGGGGAAAACAACAACAAAGCCCTAGAGGAAAATACTATGCACCTTGGAAAAAAAGGTCAAAGGATTGAGCCATCCCTCAGGGAGCTTCCAGTCTAAACAGTTGTCAAGTTTTAACTGAAAAAAAAAAAAAACAAAAAAAAACACTCCTGGGATTTGGCCACCTTTCTGAGACAGGGCATAGGAGGAGTGTAGAAGCAAAGTGTGCGTGTCAAGCAAATCATCTGGGGCTGAGGTTTTGTCACTGCTCTTGCTGCTGCTGCTGTTTGTAGCAAATGCGGGAATAACAGGGGGGTGCTGCCAGCCTGCAGACCCTGAACTGCCCCTGGCGAGCTTTGACTTGGGGGCGCCATTTTGAATTCTCTTTATACCTGTCCCCATTACCAGCCACAAAATCCAGGTTGGCTCTTTAGAGGTAAGGATTCTTTGCTCTGATTCCTGAGCTGGAAGACTTGAGCGGGCGGGGATTTTGGATAGCTGCTATCACTGCTAACACCCCAGGATATGCATGCCAAAATGGTAGTAGATGATACATTCCGATGCTTACGGCAGTGTTTCTTTGAGGCTCTTTGTGTGGTTGCCAAGCAGCAGAGGGTTGTCACATGTTTGAAACTAAGGTCCAGGATTTGGTTTTAGGCAAACCCCTCTGAGAGCACTCTCACCTCCTCGCATTTCCCACATTTGCTTCGTTGAAGCACTCGAAGTACAAAGGCAGAACTCCAGGTCTAAGCAGCTTTATTGCAGATGGGCCACGGGCAGATGGGCCAAAGCACCCATCTTAACAGAAAGCAGGGAAGGAAGCCAGGTGCTTTTCACTCTGCTTTCATTAAATGGCATAATATAAGTACCGTTATTTGACAACCAGTAGCCAATAGCTTAGATGGTTCTGGTGGTCATTTTGAAAATATATTGGATTTTGCTGTCAAAAACCCTCAGGCAGCTCACAGGATGTCTGTGACTCAGTTGCCTCTGCCATCAGTGGAGATTTGGAAATTGGAAAGCAGGCTTTGGCTCACTGATTGTGTACCCAGAATTTTCCCTCAGGGCTTTGTTGTTGTTTGTTTTTTCCCCAAAGGATAGCTTAAAAGCAGTTGTAATGGTCTTGAGGTGACAAGTTCAAATCTGTCTAAGAGCCATTCAAAAACACAAATGATGTGTATACCACATTACTTGCTACAAATTGGGAAGTTGAAGCAAATTAAAAAAGGAAAATTTAACCTGGAATGTGTGTGTAGGAGGGAAGAAAGGCTTCTCAAGAATGCCGTGAAATAAGCAGAAAATCATTCAGCATTTCTCTGCTCTGTTCATTAAAGCAATGGTGTTAGGCTTTGAAGTTTTCTGTTTTAGTCAGACCTTTATTTCATTTATGCCAGTATTTATAAATAATTATATTAATGTGGCATTTTAAGTAGACCTGTTTCCAAACAGCATGTTATTTATTCATAGTGAATGTTTTCTGAGGAGAAAAGAAACAACTGAACACACCGCACTCAGCAGAATCATAAAGCTATTGTACTTCCAATAAGGGACCAAATTATTCTGCCTTTTTCCCTGCCACTTGGGATAGGCAGCTAGGACCAAGGTCGTCAAAGAGCCAGTTCTAGAGTCTACCAAATCAGTGGAGAACCTCTCAGGGTTTGCTTAATCTGACAGAGTCTCACAGGCACTGAGGCAGGAGGGAAAGGCTCCCCAGCTCAAATGACACAGAGCATCCTAACTGAGGAAGGCCACCCCAAGGGCAGCCTCCCAGAGCATGGTGGCCTACCCTTGGAGTGTAGCCTGGCTTCCGTCCATCTGTGACAGATCGCCAGAGAGCTCTTGGAGTTTCTACAGATTCTACCCTACTGGGGGAACATGGACACATGTAATATTTAATTAACTGCCCCTAGTCCTTGGAGTCCCATTGCTTCCCTAGTCTCTGCTTCACATGCCGGCAGGACTTGTACAGTGACCTTCCCTGGTCAGCTGAGCACATTTGCATGTGGCTTTAGGTAGCTCCTCAATGTTGAAGATGAATACGAATTTGACTCCTTCAGCAATGGGAGTATGTTTTTAGTTATTTTTCCATCATAAGGCACAAAACATTTTGGTGTGTCTAAGAAACTTCTGAGGCTCATTAGTTCTTGGGTGAACCTAATGAGTTTGTCTGATTATTAACAATAAAACTTAAATACCTTAACTATAGTGATGGAAATATAAGTATTAGTAAAGAATTAAATGGAGAATATTACTAAAATACTGTTTCAGTTTAGTCATAGAATCACAGTATGTTCAGGCCAAAAGGAACTTAGAAGATTTAGTCTATCTTTTCATTTATACATTGAAAAACAGTGCACAGATAAGTCAACTTTTTGCCTAAGATCACACAGCTAGTTAATAAAACCAAGTTTTCTTTTCTCTTTTTTTGGGGGGGTGGTGGGGGGGTGGTGAGTAGTGAAGAAGAAACTGAAAACACTAGAATTTATAGGATTTAATGACTTTATGCATCATTTAATCTAGGGTTAGGTACAATAATGTGGATAAATTTGCTATCCCCTAGAAAAATTAATAAATGCTTCCATTTAAAAATTTTTTTTTCAGTGATCCTCTTTCTTCCTGCAGATCTGAATTACCACTTGGTGTTATTTCCCTTCAAACTGAGGAACTTCCTTTAGCATTTCTTTTAGTGCAGGTCGCCTGGTAATGAATCTCAGTTTTATCAGAAAATAACTTCATTTTGCCTTTATTCCTGAATACAGGATTGTGATTTTACTATTTTTTTTCTTTCTGTACCTTAAACATGTCATTCCATCATCTTCTGGCCTTTGTTGTTTTTTGAGAGAAATTGGCCGTCACTCATACTGTTGTTTCCCATATATGCCACAGATGTTTTTCTCTGGCTGCTTTCAAGATTTCCTCTTTATTTATGGATTTCAGAAAATTGACTGTGGTGTGCCACAATATGGTTTTCTTTGCATTTATCCAGCTTGGACTTTTTCAAGTTCTTGAATCTCTAAGTTAATATCTTTCACCACATTTGGGAAGTTTTCAGCCATTTGTTCAAAATAATTTCTGTCCATCCTCTCTCTGCTGTCCTTTTGAGACTTTAATTTCACGTATGTTACACAATTTGATGGGCTGCAATGCTCAGATCTCTGAAACTCTGTTTACTTTTCTTCAATTTTTTACTCTCTGTTTTCAGATTGGGTACTTCCCACTGGTCCATGTTCGAGTGCACTGGCATTCTTCTGCCGTCTCCAATCGCCCTTTAAGCTCATGCAGTAATTTTTTTCATTGTAGTCATTTTTATTTTCAATAGTAGGATTTCAATCTGGTTTATTTTTATAGCTCCTATTTCTCACTTAGGTTCCATATCTGTTCATTCTTTATGTATCTATTTCTTTCAATTCTTTAAACATATTTATAGTGTTTTCTTTAGAGTCCTTTTCTGCTAAATCCATCATCTGAATATTTGGGGGGTTTTCTTTTGACTGCTTTTCTTTGCTTGAATATGAGCTAAATTTTACTTTCTTTGCATGTCTAGTGACTTTTGATTGGGAAATATGTAATACAAATAATTGTTGCGGAGACTCTAGATTCTGTTATGTTCCTCTGAAGAGGACTTATTTTAACAGCCACTTAACTTGGCTGGACTAAAACTCCAGCTCTGCCTTCTCTCTGCTCAGTAACAACTAAAGTCTTTTCTATTCCTTTACCTTCCAGCTGCTGCTCTTGTATTGGACCCTCTGAGATCTTTATTATGCATGTATATCAGTATTTTAGTAGTTAGCCAAGGATTTGGGAAGATTTTATACACAGATGTTATGACTTTCCCCCTCCACCGTTTCCACCCTCCCAGAATTTCTCCCCTAACTTTCATGTGCCTCTCCCAGCCCTGTATTTATCCTCAGATAGCTCAAGTTATCCTGACCCAAAAACTGACTAAAGAGTGGTCTGAAGCAAAATTCCACACTAATTTCACCAAGTGGAGGCCCTATCTTTCAGGGTAAATACTCTCTAGTCTTAAATACTTCTGTTTGCTTTTGGTTGCACTCCATTATCTTCAAATAATTTTTTAAAATTATCTTGTGCAGGTATTTTAATTGTTATCCACTGTAGGATTAGTAGACCTTTACCAGAAGCCAACACTTCTTATATTTACATGTAGATTTTTCAAAACATATTGGCTCCACATCACAGCTCTGTGAGATAGAACTAATATTATTAAATCCATATTACAGATGAGGAAACAGACTCAGGGAGGATACGTGACATGTCCACACTCACACAGCTTCATAGTGGTTGGGCCAGGACTGGACCCCAGAGCCCATGACCTAGTCCTAGACTCAGACCCGCAGTTAATGTTATGAACATTTGATTCTAAGTGAGCCAGACTTTTCAATGCCAAAGCTCCTATTGCATTCTCTGCCCACTAAACACCATTGAATAGACAAACAAATGATAACCCTGCGTTTTTGAAGCTTTTTGGTCCCAAGGAAGGATCTGGGACCATGGGTAGCGGATGTCTCTGAGAAGAGAGACTCTTCCATGCTGGCGTTAGACGCAAAATACTTGCAGTGATTCTAGAATCAACTGATACCTTCAAACCACAGCACGCATGATTGTGAAACAGAAGCCAGCCCAGAAGCTTCTTTGGGGGGAACCATGTACAACCATGACAGGACTGTTGTACATTACCTATCCAGAGCTCCCTACTGAAATTTGGTATAGCAAAGCTGAAAACTCCCTTGGCCCCTGTCACTGGAGAAGCTGTTCTGCTCCTCTCCTTTGAAGGGACTTGGTGCATTGAAATTCACAGGAGCACAAGGGCTGTTCTTAAACTGAGGTTTGCACAGCGATTTCAAAGTACATCTAAAGCCTCCTCTACTCTCCAGGTCGCAGATGCATGTTTCCCACCCTCTGCCAGTCCTGGATCTTTCTCAGGCCATGATGCCATGTAGTGTTTTAAGTCACATTCCAGCTTCTTAAAGGAAATACTGTTCTCTACCAGCCCCCCACAACCAGCTCCCAGCCAGTTCTCCCAGCCTAGTCTCTTTCAACATTAACATTTGTATTTGGTTAAGGTTTCTCAAAGCGCGGTCTTAGAAAACCTGCTGCAAGATCATGGGTGGTTCTGGGGATCTGCTGTAAAACGTGTGACTGTGGATAACATTGCTGTACTGTAGACGTGAGAGTTGCTGTGAGAACAGAGCTTTAATGTTCTCCCCATAACAATGACAACAAAATGGTAGTTCTGTGAGGTGAAGGGTGTGGTAACTGACCTTACTGTGGTAAACATTTGACAATATATATCATCTTACAGTTGGTATCCAATTGTCACATTGTACACCTACAAGGTTCACCAGGCCGTATGTCAGGCGTAGTGCAATATCACTGGAGGGGAAGATCGTGAGTGGGCACGAGTGTTTAAAATGCAGTTTCGCGGGCCCCACTCCAGTTAAGAGGAATAAGAATCTCTGGAGTTCGGGCCAGGGACCCTGCTGGGGACCAAGGGATGCAGGTGATGTTGGTGCTCACAAAAGTGGGAGAACCACTGTTCTGGGTGAAATGAGGAATGCTAAGGGCGATCTAACGTCTAAAGACGGACCTGTTTGAATCGCACATCTTTTCACCTGGGGGCATCTGTGCTTTTTTTCCCCTTTTTCCCAGTTGTTATAGGTTCTCACACGGAAAGACCTGATTCTCGGAAATCAATTCTTATCGGCTGTATCCTCTGGGCTGCTGTGATGGGAGAGGCTGCTCTTGCCAGGGTTCTTGGCTGAGCCTGTCACGGACTATGTACTCAAAAGTAGTTCCTTTTCCTACAGTCATTCAGTCCGTGCTGCCTACGTTGTTGAATGCTTGTTATGAGCAAGAGGCCAGGAGTAGACTCACCTCTGAAGTTTAAACTTCAGAATCCCTTACTTTGCACAGGTTTCTTCCAAAGCCCTGGGAGGGATTCTCATAATATGTTTTCATGGTTATACTTTTCTCTATTATTTGCAAAAGTCAGATAGTTTTAAAATCTTTCTTTCTTAAAGAAGTCCCCCAACCTACATAACCTTCAGCCACCACCCTAAACCTATATCTGCCCCTACGAAGAGCTTATAACCAGTGGGAGAAAGAGACATACACGTGAGTTATTAAAATACAATGTGGTAGGTGCAATGTGGACTGTCTTCTGAGTATTCTGGGAGCATACTTGTAAGGAAGGAAGGTTATCTGGGAAGACTCCCCAGAGGAGGTGATGCCTGATCTTGACCATGAAGTAGGGGAAGGAAGACTCTTCTAAAGAAATAACTTGAGTAGAGTTATGGAGGTGAGATAGGGCACGGGGTGTGTGTGTCTGTGCGACACAGGGAAGATGTGGGAGGGAGAGAGTGAGAGAGCACTTTGCTATTGGAGGGCATTCCATTTAGGCTGGGGGAACCACCATTCGCAGGATGGTGCCCAGACCATACCTGATGCTGAGGATCCTGAAGCCCAGCAGGCCACTCTACTTGACCTTTCAGATTAGTTGACTTCATCAATAATTGTTCTTTAAGGGGGAAGAAAAATACCCTTTTACTCCTCACTTCTTCTCCCATCTCCCTTCAACCCTCCTTTACTATCAACCTTACAAATCAATATTTCATTTTGAAAAGCCTTGTTTGATGCCAGTTCTGCTTATTTGCTTCGCAGCCACTGTGGGTAATGCTTTGTAGGTCTGTCAGTATGTAAATTAAACCAAGCATAGATAGCTTTGTGTTGCTTAATGTTCAGCTGATAAAAATTAATGTGGTGTGAAATGAGCATTTTATCTGACTGCAGATACAGTGACAGAGTTAATTAGACAGGCAGAGGGAAAATGTTATTAAGCAGGATGGGGCCTTTCTCCTAGAAGGGGCCCCAATCCTCACACAGCAGGCGTGGATGGGCTGTGGGTATGGCCAGGGAGCCTGGACTGAGGTGGCTGGGAGCAAGGAGGCAGGGAGGGTTCCCTGTTTAAGCAATCAAGTTCATGGTGCTGGTGATTGTGTGGATTCCGCCTGGGGAGGAAGGGAGGGAGGCACAGACCAAGCCAGGCCAGCCAATTCCAGCACACTGCAAAATGCGCATGTCGGTGTTTGCTGCGGCGGCTTCTTCCCCGGGCAGCATCACGGCCATTGGTAGAGAAAGGAGTTTCGTTCTTAAGCAAGGAAGAGCAGGACGATGGGCCAAGCAGGACCCCATGCAGCAGTCAACCCAGAGAGCTAGAAATGCCCAACCCTGACCAAGATGTCCAACCCTGAGCTCTGTTTCCTGGCCTTCACACACCCTGTCCCCTCTGGTGGGGAAGCGTCCCCCCCCCCCACTCATGAAGGTGGCACACTCTGCTATAATCATCTGCCTCCTCCACTAGACTTCATGGTCCTTGGGGTCAGAGGTGATTTGATCATCACGGTGACCACAGTGCTAAACACACAGGTACTTTATAAATGTCAGTAGAATGAATGAATGCACATGATGCCCCCTCTGCTCCAAGTCTCTTCCTGCCTGCACTTCCAGCCCCTTGGGCCATGCACTGCTGAGCATCCTTCCCATCTCAGGTCAAATGGCACATCCTGGTAAGAGGTCCTCCTGTCTCCAGACAGGATCAGCTCCCCAGATATACTCTCTTGAGACACCTTGTACTTCCCCTTGATAGCACTTTCCTGATTTACGGTTAACTCTTTGGGAGCCTACCACCCCCACTAGAGAGTGAGCTTACAGGGCAGGAGCCAGGCTGTTTCACTCACCACGGTATCCCCAGCACCTGGTAGGGTGTCCAGCACACTTGAATGTTGAATGAATGAATAAATGAATGGTCTTTGTGATACCTGATGAAATTCCTAGTCTTTATCAATACCTTGTTTCAGGAAGGTTTCCTAGGCTCTCCTGGCAGAGATTTCCTTCCTCTGAGTTCCCATTATGTCTTGTATATTGCAGTGCTAGGTTCCCAGAGGGCAGCTGTAAGTTTGGTCTATTTGGCCTGCTAACCAGTTAGGAAAGCAGTTGTGGTGGGCGTCTGAATCAGTTTTGCATTCTGTGCTCAGCACGGGAGCCTGGCCTTTGAATGTGGTCAATGTCAGGCTGCAGAATTAGTGAAAACAATGTTGGATGTCCCTGGGTTAGTTAAGCAGTGTTTCCATTAAATGAACAAATTCTTAGCCACTAATGCGAGGTATCAAACTCAGTTTCACCAGGGGCCACATCAGCCTTGCGGTTCCCTTCAAAGGGCCGAATGTAATTTCAACTCCTGAACAGTTAAGCAGTAGTTACATTTATACAGTCCTAAAATTATTTTGGCCCTTTGAAAGCAACTGCGAGGTTGATGTGGCCTCCAGTGAAAATGAGTTTGACACCCCTGCACAAATGTCAGCTTCACCGCCCACTACACCCCTTCCTTGCAAAGGGACACCCAGGAAAGACCGTTGGCTGTGGCCATTTCTCCTCAGGGCTGGCCACAGTTGAAAGGGAAATGTTGTGAGGAACTGCCCCATTTAGTGGATCCATGATTCCTGTCACCATCTGATGAGGCTGTGACCTTTCCAGACAAATAAGAAAGGGGCTGGTGCAGTGTTTCATTCAGTGGCCGCCACATCTGTCGCTCAGCTAGGCCAGGGTGCCTGAGCTCCCAAACTTTGCAACAGCTGCTTAAGCAGTAGTGGGCCCTTCTGTTCTGATAGTCCTGTGTGATTACTCAGCACTTCTCCCCTGTTATTCTGTTAAGTCTGATTCGATGAACCCGTACCTACCTTTGCAGCATTGGATGACTTTCTGTACACTTACTTACTAACCTCTCTGCTTCTCATTTGCAAAATGGGATGACATCGCGTTTTGAGAACTATAGATGGGAAGGGTTGAGTTTTTCAGAAAACATTGATAAGGTTCCACTCAACCCCCAACCCAGTGGTTCCCAAGTCACCTGATCCTGAGAAAGGCCATGGTTCTCGCTATGGCTGTGCAGGACTCTCTGCATCTGTGCTCATGAGGTTGCTGAACTGTCTTCACATGCTGAGATTCCCAGAGGGAGCAGCTCCTGAGTGACGGCTGGGTCCAGTCAGGTGAGCATCAGGTAGCGAGAGGCCTTCCTGTTTGTTTGCCCAACCCCTGTGAGACAGGGCTCAGATACAGAATTCAGGGGGATGGCTTGCCTTACAGAAGAATCGGCTCCTCTGCCCCTTTGTCCTGGTCCTGTGCCATCACAAAAGCTGTTCAGTGTCCCTGTTTCAGCGTGGCAGTCCTCCATGTGAGGCTCTGGTTGGAGGAGGATGGTCTTCCCCAGCTCCCTAACAGAGACCCCTCTCATCTGCCCTCCTGCTCCCGGATGGTGCCCCAGCCTGGCCCAACCCTGCTGCCTGAGCTGCATCTCACCCAAAAGGTTTGCTCCCGTCATGTTTTCTAGGAAGGCCCAAGCCTCTTTATCAAGGCAACCAAGGATGTGGTCACTTGTAAGCAACAAGTAGTATCAGTACTTACCTTTTCAAGGCATTTTTATTTCTGTTACCTGGCATTATCCTCTGACCATTCAGCAAAGGGCACACTGATATTACCACCGCTTGACAAATGGGGAAATGGAGGGACAAACGGTTTAGTGGTTTGTCCAAAGCAGTGTGTGCCCTCTGGAACACACCTGGATTCTCTGCTGCCACATGCAGCCTAAGTCTCAACCTCAGTGACATGGTTTGTTTGTGAAAATGGTCTCTGCGCTGATGAAAACCCCAGAAGCCTGGAACAGTGACTTTCAATTTGTTCTACAGAGTGCCGTGCAAAGGCAAGTCATTAAAAAAAGATTACGATGAGGTTAACTGTCAGAGATTCATTCACTCCATTTGTTTAGTACTTAAGCAGTTACAAAGCACCTGCCATGCGAGGTCCAGGGGACAAGATAGGAGCAAACACAGGCACAGTCCCTGTACTGCAGAGCTAACAGTCTCATGGAGACAGAGTTCATCGCTGTCACCGGATAAATGGAAAGTAACAAGAGCAGTGAAGGATACAACCTCCGAGAATACATACTAGGAGGTTTGTCTCATTGTGAAAGGAAGGAAAGCTTCCCGGTGATCAGAAACAGGAATAGGACTGAACCAGGCAAAGGGACTGTCATGTGCAAAGGCCCTGCGGAGAGAGGAAGAATCTGTGTTTGAGGAACTGGGTGAAGGCTACCAAGGCTGCGCAGTGCGAGGTGCAGCTGGGAAGGCTGAGGAGCGGTCTCCCTCAAGCTTCTTACGCTACACGAGGCAGAGCATCTGATGTTTCTTGGCGTCACATGGGACATGATTTGCAAATGAATTTGCTCAAAGGATTGCCCTGGCAGTTACAGCTCTTTGCACCTTCATGCCTCACTACCACTTAAAATTCAAATCTCTTCTCCATTGACCTCTTTATTAATTTAAAATATTTACCGCTGGAAAAGGGAGACTGAAAGTTCCCCTCCCTCTTCTGCACCACTGACCTCTGGAAGAAAGCACGTGAGCTGCAAACCCACACAGATCCCACTGCTGGAGTTGCTGGTCCCCAGCAGGGAGTCCACGGAGTCTATGAATCAAGCCTTAGAAAGAGGCTTACTGATGTTTGTGTTTCAAGTGCATGAAACCAGACATTGAAACTGTTCATTAAAAATTCCTGTGTTCAAGCAGACAAAGAAAAATCATTTCAGAAGCTCTGTAATGAATGTACAAGCGGGTACAGGTTATCTTGTCAAACGCAGTAATCATGAGTAAATGCAAACGGATGTTGCTTGAATTTGACTTTGTCTCTCACTGAAGCACATTGAAGGCTGCCTCTGGCCCTCCACCGCCCTACATGGGAGGGCCTGGACTTTTGCTTCTCTATCCCCCTGGCCAGGACTTGGGCAGGGGCGAAATGTAAGTATGAGAAGCATCTAGCCAGGGAATAAGATGGAGAGAATGCAATGAAATTAACACACATGTGGGCACTTTCATGGGACCCACAGGCAGTGACACAGCCTGGATGCTGGTGGATGGTGTAGGAAGTATTTCTGCGCTATTAGAACTGGAGCGTGCAAGCGACTGCTCAAGTCCTGCAGCTGCATGTGGCTGACCCAGGCTTCTGATAGGGTTTTCGGAACCCACTTTCAAAGCTTTCTCCTCAGTTCCACAGCTGTTCTTAAGATTTCACTTGCTTTGTCCAACTACAGAATAGTCCAACAACAGTTTACTCAGTGCTGTGTTAGTCACCAAAAAACACAAGGATGAATAGGACGCAGTTCCTGGGCAAAGATGCTCCCAGCCTGGAAGGTCAGGCAGGCAAATACAGCTGTGGATGCGGAGCTCTGTGATAGTTGCCGAGCGCATTCTGAAGAGGCACCAGGACCAGAACTGTTTGCCGAACCATTTGGTGTGGCCTCATTTGAATGCCCAGAATCTCCGTCTCCCTCTGAATGAGGACCCAAGGCTAACCTGTCTAATGAAATGGTCTGATTTCACCGGCATTTGGGGGTACAATACAAGTTTCCTTTATTTTATTGCAAAGGAATAACAGAAACAAAAATAGCATCCATCTATTTTCATCATCTTTTCCCAAAACAATGGAGTTTTAATACCAAAAACAAAAAAGGACATTATCTTAGAGTAAGAAATGATATTTTTACTTTGAATCTATTTAGCTTCATAAAAAGTCATACATATCCTTATTTTGCCCATTGGACACAAACCAGTGAAAACCACAACATGGACCTGCGCACATGGTTTTCTGACGACGTGGGGAAGCTGCTGATGCAGAGCGAAGGGATAGCTGTACTTGGCTGGGCCAGAAGTCACTGATTTCAACCAAACACGGGACTGGATGATTCTCACGTATAGAGATTCACTTCTTTGCTAGTGTTACCAAGGTGATCAGTCACTTGGACCTGAGTTTCCTTAATTTCGGGATGGGTAACAGACAGATCGTTAATCTGGAAGGTCCTGAAACCCTGGCAGTAAGTGTTCCCAGGGTCCCTGGGGAATTGCTTCTAGGATCTGAATGGATATGCGCTCATATGGCTGGTGCGAGGAGAGGGAAGCCCCATTTTAGCGCCTTTCAGAGTGTCCCCTTTTAGAAGAATTGAAAAGGTTGTCTGCAAACGTGAGACTCCAAGGCCAAGACCTAACTTAGACTCAAGTCAAGGTTTCGAGCCTCCCCCAGGATGCAGCATGGTCTGGGTAACCCTCTAGATGTCATTACTTTCATTTGGGAAATTCGTAATAAACACCCCTTTGTACAGATGATCTGAACAGGAAAATGATTGTTTGATAGGCCCCCTAATACATTCTCTATAATACTCATTTTTTATATATTTAAAAAAAAAAGTAAAGAAAAGGGTTCAAGTAAATTGTATCCTCCTTGTGATATTCTATCTTAAATGTTCTCATTATGTCTTTCGGAGTTTCATGGTGGCATACTACCCCATTGTCAACGTGCTGCATTTTGTTAAGCCGTCCCTAATTACTGAATGTTGGGCTTTTTCTGGAGTTCTGTGTGTATATGTGTGTGATTAGATTTGATCATTAGAGACAGGGCCACAGTTTGTGTAGCATTTTGCTTCTGCCGTATTATTTCTTTAGTATGAATTCCCAGGAGAAGGATTACTGGGTCAGAGTGAGCACCTCTTTATGATTCTGGTAGCACATTGCCTTATTTCTCTCAAGAAGAATTATGCTGATTTAACTCAGGGGTTATAACATTTCAGTCCATTAGTTTCCCATCAGCCTGACCACCATCAGGGCAATATTTGGTAAGGCTAAAATGCTACCTTTTCAAAGTTGCTTTAATTTGCATTTTTTATTACTAGCAGGGCTGGACATTTTTCCACATGTTCACTTATCTAGTAGTAGTCGTTAAAAAGGTTTTAGGGCCACATGGGGAGGGGGCCCCATGGATGGGAAACTTTGCTTCTCATAGCTGGAGGGCCCATGACAGCTGAGCGTGAGTCTATATGAATAAAATTAAAATTGATTTCTGTGATATGAAGTGACCGCACATGATACGACTACCTTTCCATCTAAAAAAAAAAACCCAGATAGTTGTAACTCTTGTGGGCAATTGAAACAGACCCCCCCCCCAAAAGACAACAGCCAGAAAGAGCACTCATTTGTTTACCCTGTTGTCCTTACTGGAAGGTTTCATTCAGGGATCGTCTGGGAGGCCAGCAATCTTCAGGACTTTCCATCTTGCCAGTTGTGCACATGAAGACTTTAGAAGCAAAAGAATAGTTGCAGAACTCTGACACTTCTTGAGCTGTAACTGTGCACTCATTTTCACATGCTCTTCCTCATCAACTTCACTCCACTGAAAACAGTTGTACGACAGGGCATATTTAAGGCTAAGTAAACTCACTCCCCTGTTCACTTTGCCAGCCTCCCAACCCAGAGCTGGCTGGACTCAAATGCGCAGGGTTGGAAGATTGTAGAAGTAAGTGGGAAACAAACTACTATATGGGAAGCAAACGGTTCCAAACGCTCAAGTCTCTGGAAGATTTCAAAGTCTGTTTTCTTAACATTACGCTAATAATGCCTTTCCTGCTCTGCGCCCCTCCCCCGCCCCTGCTTCCCCTCCAGGGAGGCACTCAGCCCAGCGGTTATATAACTGTGACTTGACACCACAGCCAAGGTACTGGAGCTCGGGAGCTCGGTTCACTGAACTGTGGTAAGGCAGTTGCCAGGGAGGAGTACAGTTAGCGGATAAACAGATGACTCCGAGTTACAATCAGCTGCACCGAAGGCAGAGGGCTAGTCACTCTGTGTTGCTGAAACGTTGGTAAGCAGGCCACGCAGTGTCCTGCCCCAGGAACTGAAATAAATGGCTCCTGGGTACCAAATTAAGCCCCAGCATGAGGAGTCCAGGTTATGGGAGGGTGTGTGTGTGTGTGTGTGTTTCCCCTTAAGAGACCAGCCTCGAAGGTACTGTTGACCATAAACCTGCCCAGGCTGCTTGGGAGTGCAAGTTCAAGAGGAAGAGGGGGTGTTTTTTAACACTGACCTTGAAAGCTGCAGACACCAAGATGTCAAGTCCGCTCTTATTTGGAGCAGCAATGACCTAACCTAAGAGAAAGTAATGTGCTCAACTCTCCTCACTCCACCCCAACACAGCCAGCCAACCTGCACACCCCACATGCCCGAACCCCCACGTACCTTCTGTGTACTTAAGAAGCAGAATAAGGTAGGGATATGAACTTGTCCTGCTGAGTCAAAAAGACCTTGTTCTGCTTCTTACAGGTTTTGTGACCTTCAAGAAGTTCCTTAAGCCCTCTAAGTCTCAGTTTCCCCATCTGTAAAATGGGTATAATGATAGAGCCTATTGAATAAGGTTGTTATGAGAATGAAATTAGAAATGCAACAGAAAGCACTTGAAAGGTTACCTGACCCATAGAAAGAGGCAAATAAAAACCAGCTTTCATTGTAGCACTTTTCCTTCTTTTTTTCTCCCCCCTCCCTTGCTAGATTGATGGCCCTAGCATGTAGAAACTCTATCTGCTTCATCACGGTACTGCAAGGATCAGGCACAGTTCCCGACACTCACCGGGCCCTCAGCACCTTTGCGCCCGCTCGGCAGGCTCCGAGGAAATCTGGCCTCGGGGACCATGGCGTGGCAGTGTCAGTTTGGTTTGGTTTGGTTTTATATCCTTTTTTCATTTTAAGTTATTTTTGGATCAGTAATATAACCCCTAACTCTACTCATCTCTCAAGCAGATTGTTTCTTTTGAGTTCATTTAAATAAGAATGAAGGATTTCTTGTTTTAAAATGGTTTCTCACATGAAAGATACTATAAAGCTAAGTTACTAATTGAACAGTGATGCTGGGTGGAAAGCAATTACCCAAGGAGGCCATGCGGGTTCGTGTTTAAGGAACATCTCTCGTGCATGTTTCCTGACAGGTGATGTAACTCACATGTGTTCACAGCCCAGTGCTTCCCAAACCTGCCTACACAACAGCGTTACTAAAGGAGCTTTGTTCTAATACCCCTGTCTAGCCCTCCTCACGGAGAAGCAAGTCCAATAGGACTGAAATAGACATAAGAATTACCAAAGGTTCTCCAGATGGTTCTGATAAGCAGCAAGGGTTGAGGCCCACTTGGCTAAACTTTTCCACTCCCAGCATGGTGGTAAAGACAGACATTTCTCTCCCCTACCCCGTTTCTCTTTAAACTCCCGTATTCATTAGGGCTCAGCTACAACTCCTCCTACCATCTCCCCACTCAGCAGACATACTTCCTGTGCATTCTGTAAAGTACAGCCATTGTTTCTTCCAAAGGTCCTTTCGTGAGATGTATGAACATTTGCTGAAATCCCCTAAGTGCTTTGCAAAACGCGTATTCATATGTTTTTGCTGAGGGAGAGCTGAAATCTGAGTGTCACTGTCCTCTGGACTGAGGCAAATCTCCTTGGTGCATTTGAACCCAAAGATAATTCCTCCATGGTCTCATTTGACCATGTCACAATGTTTTAGCCAATAGAAAGAATATCAGTGTTCACCAGCTTAAGGCAATTCGGGGGGACTATGTAGAACCATATCAAGGTCATCAGCAGCTCCGTTGCTAAGACTGTCTTGAGAGAAACCTTGCAGTTCCCTCCAAAGGGACCAACAACTTGGTGTTTATAAAAGACATGTGGATTACTAAGATTAGCCAACAGGCTTATATAGTAAAAGGTTACACAATGTATTGGCCTGTCTGTCTGTCTGTCTGTCTGTCTACCTACCTATCCATCTGCCTTCCTCGTTAATTGTGCCAAACAGCGCTCGCCTTATTATACAGTCCTGCCGGTCTCACGTCTCCCATGGCTGCAGATCCAAGGTGCAGTGAGCAGTATGGATTGAAGATGACTTTCACAGGCTAGTAAAACTCAAGCCTGTGGCTCACAGAGTCTGATTAGAGAGAGATGTCAGACAGACTTGGGCATTTAAATGACCCAGAGGTGAGCCTTTGATCTGAGCTCCTTTCAGTTGTGTTGGAGGAAGGCAATCCCTTCTGCCCAGAAAACTGAAGATGGAAACTTGCAGCAGCCATGCTGAGCTGAGAGGCACGCTCTGAGCACTGCAGAGAGGCAGCTAAGTTGGGCTCAGGTCCCTGACCCTGGGACAGGGTTTGCATTGATTTTTGTGAGTGAGAAAAGTCGCATGAGCCCTTACTGTACACAGGAATCAAAATGGCTCATCCCTTCACTGACTAAAGTGCATTGGAGCTTGGAACAAGTCATTCATGCTCCCCACCTAAATGTTCTCATCTATAAAATGGGGCCGGTTCATACCTCACACAGTGTTGGGAGGGGGAACTGATTAATTAATGTTTACAATCTGCTTTGAACTTGAAAAGGATTCCCTAGACGTTGTTATTAAGCTTATATCATTTTTACTTTGAGTTCTGGGGTGTGTCTAAAGCTGAAACTCAAGGGAAACTTCAGTTTGTTGCACACTTAGAGGGGAGAAAATAAGGTGATAAGATTTTAATGCAAATTCCAGGGAAATGGCTACCTTTTAACCAGTGGACAATGTGTTCTTCGTAAGGCTCCAAGGGATCCTGAGCAAAAGGAAAGAAGTGTAGCCATCTCCATGCAAAGAGGCAGGAAGCTGTTCTTCCAACTGAGAAGGGGCAAGGGGGAGGGGGCAGGTTTCGTTGTTTGGTAAAGGAAGACATCAGTTCTCAGAAATTTTAGTTTTTGACCCCTTGCTTTCACTGAGTCCCCCAGAAAGTCAGATTGTAGGGTTTGCATGGAAGGCATTAACACACACGCAGTGTAATTTAATTTCTAGCTCTCCTCATTTATCCTGTTGCCACTTAGCAGCAAACTACAGACTCTTGCCAGCAAGCAGGTAATTGGACTGTGAGACAGAGTGAGGTTAGATACCAAAGTGACCATGGTAATGGGCAGCGGCTCTTCATGTTTGAATGGGGAGAGAAAGGTCCCTGTGCAGTGGGGAAGAGTCATGGTAACCTAACCTCATCAGAGAACCTTGTGAACGATAAAGCTAGTGAGCCTGTGTCCAGCTCTTCAGTCAGCCAGATCAAAAGTTATTAACAACACTGATCCTTGAGGGCTGACCATTCCCACCGAAGGTAGTTTGGGATAATTGTTTCTTACGAAGAAACAACTGCCTGTGGTATGTATCAATACCAGGCCCACACAGGAGCATTAGCTGTTTCTTGCCAGAGGCTATGGCTAGACGTTTAAGTCAATTGAATCTATACAACAGAAGCTCACATTGACTACTGGATTAGACAGCAAGTCAATTTATTTTTCTGGGTTTAGTATTCAAGGATTCACGAGAGCAAAGAGCTCCTCCCAATGTGTTTTTGTGTGGTGCTGGTAGCCCGCTCACATTGTTGTGATGCTTTTTAAGCCATTTGAAAGAACGTCTGCATACCCCTTCCTTGGCGGTTCAGTAGGCACCTTGGCTATTGGCGTTTTACTCATTCCCCGTGCTGGCAAGATTGCTGTTGGATTCTGGTTCTCTGAAGCAGCTATTAAAGGTGAGCAGTTGGACTCCGCTGGACCAGGGGCTCTCAGAAACTCACCTCTCAGAGTAAACGCCTACTCTGCTGAGTAAGGGTGTCTACAGGAAGGTGTAGTCCACCTGGGGTCTGCCGCCCACACTTGTGAGGGAAGTGGATGCAGCGTTAATTTCTCTCCCATGACTGATCAAATTTAGATAGTAGACTATTTTAACACTGTAATACTGAGTAAGACTAGGTAAGGTAATGCCTTCTTAGGGCGAGAAGTGATGGAGTTCATTAAATTTTTGAACTCGGTCAAGCTTCACTTGGATGGAGATCTGAGGCCAGAGAGGAAAGGTGGTTTGCCCATGGTCACACAGCTTGTGTGTGCCAAGCTGGGTCTTCAACCAGGTTTTGCTTATATGTAGGCCAGTGAATTTTCCATGATATCATGATGCTTCTCCTTATGAAAAAGGAGATATGTCTGTGTTTATTCACATATGTCTGTGTTTCCTCCTGAGCTAAAGTTCTGGATTTGTTTGCTTTTTGCAGGTTTTCACCTAACAAATAGGAGTACACTTTTTATTAGAGAGGACTAAACTGTGCGAGTGTTTATTCTTTGTTTTTGTGTTGTTTTGTTTTCATTACTGCCTTAAAGGGTCCCCCGTGTTTTTAGAATATGAGAACTGCATTTAAGAACCAGCAACATTCATTCATTTGTTTAGTAAATATTTATTCAGCAACTACTAGTAACCAGGCACAATTCAAGGTACTAGGAATACAATGAGGTCTGTCCAGAAAAAGTCCAGCCATTGTTAGTATAATAACAACAGTTTGTGCAACATTGATGTGACCTGGCAGCCAAGGAGAGTGGACTGGAAGGCACAGGTGCGAACAATGATGATGTCACTATACTAGTCGGGTTGTGGTAGATGCCACTGAGTGAGCATGTGTACTGTGTAGTCATTGTATTCAAAATGACTGAGTAGAGCAACTAATCTGCATCAAATTTTGTGTTAAGCTTGAACATTCCTCCATGAAAACTATTCGGATCATTCAAAGGGCTTTTAGGGACAATGCAATGAGTTCAGTGCAAATAAAAGTGTAGCACAAATGCTTCAAAGATAGTTGAGAATCTGTTGAAAACGATCCATGTTTTGGAAGGCCTACAGCAAGCAGAATACCTGAGAATTTGAACATATACGGGCTACAATCAACAAAGATCAGTGACTGACAGTTCGAGAACTAGAAGCTGATCTGGGGATTCTAAAAACTACTGTCAAGATTTTGATGGAGGGTCTTGGCATGAAACGTGATGTGGCAGAATTCGTTCCACAGCTTCTACTACCAGAGCAAAAGGAACATTGTGCTGCAGTTGCTAATGACTTGATTCAAGCCGCTGCCGATGAACCAGATTTCCTCAAGAAGGTCATAACTGGAGATGAATGGTGGGTCTACGGCTATAAATTGGAAACAAAGGTCCAGTCATCCCAATGGAGGTTGCCTGGTTCTTCACACCCAAAGAAGGTGTGGCAAAGTCGCAGCAAGATCAAGACCATGTTAACTGTGGTTTTGGATTGAATAGGTGTTGTCCATCACGAGTACGCCCCTCCAGGCCAAACAATTAATAAGGAGTACTACCTCAGTGTTCTTCACTGGTTGAGAGATGCAATACAATAAAAGCTGCCACAGCGACGGGCCACTGGTGATTGGCAGCTTCACCACAACAGTGCGCCCACTCATGCATCACATCCTGTGCAGAGTTTTTTGGTGAAACATCAAATCACCCAGGTGACTTAGCTCCCCTAGAGCCAAGATTTGGCGTCCTGAGACTTCTGGCTTTTCCCGAAACTAAAATCACCTCTGAAAGGGAAGAGATTTCAGATTATCAATGAGATTCAGGAAAATAGGATGGGGCAGCTGATGGCAATTGGGAGAACTGTGTGAGGTCCCAGAGTGCCTACTTTGAAAGGGACTAAGGTATCATTGTCCTATGTACAGTGTTTCTTTATCTCGTATCTTTTTTCAATAAATATCTCTATTTTTCATATTACGTAGCTGGATATATCAGCAAACATAAACAAATATCCATCCCTTTGAGTTGCTTATAGTCCTGCAGGGAAAAGACAATTAGCAATAAACATAAGAAATAGTAAATTGCAGTCTTCCCTGGGGCTTGTGGGGAACTGGTTCCAGAACCCCCCATGGATGCATGGTTGCTCACTTTCCTCCCACCAAATGGCATAAAACAATGCATAAACTTGGTCCTCCGTACCCATGGATTCCCAACCGCAGATTGAAAATACTGCTTTCCATTTGCAGTTGGTTGAATCAGGGGATGTGAAACTCACGACCAATTGTACAGTGTCCTTTGTTAGAAAGTGGTGAGAGCTAAGGGAAAGAGGAGACTGTAGAACAAGTAAGGGGAGGCAGGTTGCAGAATTAAATAGGATGGTCAGGTTGGACTGCATAAATCCAGAGACAGCAATTCCCCTTATTGATGCAGCATCCGGGCAATGGTTGGTGCAGACTGAGAGTCAAAGACTCTATGATAACTCCACTCCCCCAACCACATTAGAACCCCAAACTCTGGGGACCTCACACCTTTTGCATCTATGGCCCAATTGAAATCCTTTAGCCTGGGAGTCTGTATTCTGCTATAGCAGTTTGGTTTGCTTAATTTAAACGGAGGAGGAAAAAAAGCACATGTATTTCAATAAAGCCCTGATGTGAAGTCTTTGATGTTCCCTCCTTCCCTCCTACCCCAGCACTCAGCTCTCAGTTGTGCTCTTAGCTTCCCAGCCCTTCACTTCTCACCAGGCAGCCTTTGGCATCTCTGAAGGGTCGGACCTAGTTGCCTAGTTTTAGTTCCCTCCTGAAGACCTTGCTAGGAGATTACCTTAGCCACCTGACAGATTAATCCAAGATGAAAAAGGAGAAGTGGCTAATACCCTGTAACACATCCCTCCTGGGTGATATTTGCATATGAACAATAGTAACAATGGCAAACATATACATCCCTTTTGATGTGGGCCAGGTACTGTTCTCAGCACTTTATAATACTCACCACTTAATATTGACAACAACTCTATGAGGAGGAGACTAATTATCCTCATTTTACAGTTAATGAAACCGAGGCACAGAATAATTTGTCCAAACTCACACTGCTTTTAAGTGGTGGAGTTGGCATTCAGACCTCTGGGATTCAGGCTCATTCAGTGCCTTCACCCAGGAATGTAAATAGGATCCAGCTCCTGTGTCAACTCCAGGTGACTGGTTGTGACCGCTTGAACTATCGTAGTGTGAAAATTTGGTATGGGCTGTGTACCAAGGGCTGTGTTTGGTATGAATGGGAAAGAATTCTGTGATTGATTAGCAATGTCTGCTGTGGGTTCTGGGTGAGGAAATTTATGGTGTGATGATGTCAATGCTGAAGATGCCTTAACTCAGAAGAGAAGTGGAGCCTCAGGCCTAGGGCATGACCCGAGAGGGAGCTGTTTAGGGGCTGGTCCCTATTAAATCATACTGGTAAGTCAACTCCCTATTTTACCAGCTCAGTCTGATTCTTATTCTCTTTTTGTGGTCGAGTTTTTTTTTTCCCCACAAGAGTGGAAAGTGTGAGGCTGGGTAAACAGAGAATGCAGCCTGCAGGGCTGGGGAGGGTGGGTAGGACAGCCACAGGGAAGAGGCTCACTCCTGCATGCTGGCCAAGGGGGCCTTCACCTCAAGCCAGTTGCTCATCACAATATCCTGGGTGCTGTCTAAACTCAGTTCTAACTGAGCCAGCAAAATACCTTCCCCTTCAACAAAGTTTCAGGTTCCCACCAAATTACTGATAAGGACTAAGCCACAGAATTTTAAGTTGAACTAGTTCACACACAGACATTGCTGATGTCTGCAGATCTGATGCCTTTCCTGGCACCCAGGGATGGAGGAGATGGAGTCAAGGGTAGAAGGGTAGGGGACTTTTCCCCCTGCCATGCTGTATTCCTTAATGACTCAGCGGTGAAAAGACGGGGGAGGGGTGCTACAGAAGATAATTCTTCTATGTCAGTAATTTTAAACCTAAAGAGGTTTGATGTCCCATAAGCATATTCATCTTTCCATGTTTATTAAATTAAGCCCTCCATGAATCTGCAACAACATACTGTTCATTAATAGGAAAAGAGACTATTGTTTCCCCCCAGGGAATATGTTGGCTCAGATCTGTTCCAAGGTAGGCATAAATGAAGTGTGTGTGCCTGAGTAGGGGTGGTAAAGGAGGGGCTGAGAGCAAGGAGGGAAGGCAGGAGAAGGAGGTCTTCGCGCTTAGACCAGAAATACCCAAGAAGACTTCTTATCAGAACAAAGTCTAAGTACTCCTGGCCAAGCGCCTAGCAAGATGTTGGTTTTATAAGGAGGAAAACGAATACCGTGTGTTATTGTAGTGTCTCCTGAGGAAGAAAAGTGCAGGTCTGTTCAGGAGAACCCCCCACCCAAATCTGAAAACAGCTTACATACAGGAAAATCTGATTTTTCCTTCTAGCAACATTAACATAGTCAAACAACTGAAAAGAGAATTCTATTAACGAAGTCAGTCCCATCAAGTTAAAGCCTCGTAACACTGCCATCGGGGCTCAGTGGGAAATCTAATCATCTGCAGCTCGGACCAGAATAATGTGGAAATCCCATTCGTTTTGATTCACGTTACTAGTAATGCTGAAGGCAAATCCAGGAAGCCCAGTCCAAGTGTTGGGAGCTTCAGGAAGAAGGACTGGAGAAGAGGGTGAAGGTGTTCTGGCAGCCGTGTGGTTCATAGAGGAGAAGCTTTAGAATCCTGGGGTGGCCTAGACCCCACTGATAACTTGTTTCAGGACAACATACTTTATTCAGAAATGTTACAGTAATATACTCAAAATATCAGTCACAAAGGAAGTTGAGGAAATGTGTTGAGTAATCATGAATTGATACTACAATTACCCTAAATTTTCTAGTTTCCAGTTAAAGCCAGTGGTTGTTTTGTAATAGAATCTAAGGAACATGCTTATAATGTGGGTTTAACAAAGAGAAAGCTTTTGTCCTCAATTCTTGTGCTCTGTTTCAGGCTGAAAATAAGACTGCAGTGGGAGAGGCAGACTAGAACATTTAGAAGCAGACCGTAAATGACTCTGTCCACTGGAAATACTGGTGACAGATGTGGTATATATCAGGACTTCGGTGTAAAGTGAGACGAAGACCATGGGACAACTGAGTGACCTAGATATGAGTACATCCGTTGAAACCCTGAAATGCTAAGACTGGTGGCTACTCAGGCAGTAAGTAGGGTAGGGAAGTGACAGTGGGGCTTTCTCTTTTCTAGGAGTAAACTCTACTGATAGAAGAGAAAAATCAACAGCCCTCTGAGAAGGCATCTTTAGAAAGGTTGCCCTGACTGGTGTGGCTCAGTGGATTGAGTGCCGGCCTGCAAACCAAAGGGTCACTGGTTCAATTCCCAGTCAGAGCACAGGCCTGGGTTGCAGGCCAGGTCCCCAGTAGGGGGCGTGCAAGGGGCAACCATACATTGATGTTTCTCTCCCTGTCTTTCTCCCTCCCTTCCCCTCTCTAAAAATAAATAAATAAAGTCTTTTCTAAAAAGAAAGGTATGTCTGGTGGAGGAGATTGGGCCTCCATGATCCTTCTGAGGCCTCTCAGGATGTAAGTTTCTGGTGACGGTTCCTGCATAGGACAGATTATCAGGTGAAGACACCAAGAAATGGGGCAGCGCATTTAGAGATGACTGACCTTGGCATTGATAAGTGCACTCCACAGACTCATCTGACCCACATACTCTGATAAAAGTTGATCCATCCAGAGCAATAACAGGATTAGGTTGCCTGCCACGTGCAGCTGGGAACTGTCCTATCAGGAATCTCCAGAAGCCATGGCTGTGGGTCAGCCAGATCCTGGAATCCGCATCAGGCCAAAGGCAGACACTGTCATCAAAGGGACTTTTAACTGTGTTCCATTCGGCGGGCTTCACGTTGCTGCTCAGGACTCCTGATTTATGCCTCCCCAGATAGCCACATAGTATTTCTTAAGCAATCAGAGTCTTAAACCTGGGAGAAAAGGTGTATTAGTGAAGTAGGTACGGCTATCGTCAAGTCTTTATTACACAGCACACAAACGCTGAGCACATGCCTCAAAAAAGGGCTCTTGGCCTCTGCACTGGGGAAGCCTCCATTGGAGAGAGGGTGGGGTCAAGTCTGGTTAGCTCACCGCATTCCCAGAGTTGAGGCTGACCTGGCCTTCTTTGGGATTTTACATGCTTATCCATGCAGTGGCCAGAAGTTGGCCTTGCTGGTCGTTCATTTAGCTGCACTTGCTCCTTCACGGCCAGTTTTGAAATGTTTGTTAGCAATGGCATTTTCTTTTTTTACAACACACAGAGGCAGTGGGTGGGAGAAAACTGCAGCCACTCTTCTCTCCCCATGACCCTGGGCTCTACAGAACTGTTTGAGCTCCTGTGGCAGGACAGAAAAGCTGACTAGCTGAGTCCCTGAGTTTGTCCTGACCTCGCCGCCACTGTGTAACCTTCACCACGGTGTTTTACCTGCCTGGGCCTGGCTTCTCTCTCTCCCCGATGGACAGTTGTCTTATTCTTTCTTGAAAAGATTATTCCATCCTCTTGATTCCTGCCCCACTTTTGTAACCAGATCCTAAAAGGTTCCCAGGATAACATCTAGCGAAGTAGATTTCAAAGTCAGTCAGTATTGGTAGAGCAGATACAATTATTCTAGCAATGTAAATTTATGAAGTTGATAAGTCAGCGGTGGTTATGTAAGAGAGTACCCCTATTCTTAGAAAACACCTTTCACTAAGTGTTTAGGGATTAAAGGCTCATGTTGTATACACCTCATCCTCAAACTGTTCAGAAAACAAATTCTGTATATCCATGTAGAAAAAGAGAAAGAAGGAAAAAGAAAAAATCGTTGTAAGTAAATCATTTTGAGTAAGAAAGCCAACACTGAGTGTATGAAGAATATCGTTGTTTAGGTCCAAGTTTACTGTAGCTGTCTCAAGCCAAGAGCCCACCCACAAGCCTGTGGCCCCTGCACTCATGCTTTCATAGACTTGTCAAGATGGAACAAGGCTTTAGTGCCCCGCTCCCAACCTTTTGATGCGAATGAGTTGTCAAGGGAGATTTTCAGAGAGCAAGAAAGGGCCTCTTCCTTAGAGGCCAGGAGAGTCCCGTCTCCCATTTTAGTCAAAGGAAGCTAAATGGAACTTGCAACCCCCCCAAAAAATGTAATGATTCACCCCATGGTAATGAAGCAGCCCTGGAAAACTCCCCAGAGGGATTAATCTTAATCGGCAATTAAGATAAAGTCAGGGCACATGCTAATCCAGGGTTTAATCGGAGACATTTTAATGTGCTGCTGTGGTGTGGATAGAAGACTGGCTTCCACTAATTGAGCCTGAATGTGGGTGTGAGGAGGAGGATCCACAGTGCGCAGATGCCCACACATCCGGCAGCAAAATGAGGTTTTGCAAGAGAGCTGGGCCGTCCTGGCTGGCATGAACACTGTGTATGGCTAGCCCTGCTGTTATGGCTGCCTGGTAAATGAAAGCCCTGCTGTCTTCAATGCAATACAACACGAGCAAAAAGGAAAGCAAGCTCCCGACACGGTGTGCAGGACACTGTCTGAAATCCCAGGTTCATGAGATGATCAACAAGTCACTCACACAAAGTGAGGAGACCAATGCAAGCATGTGGAAAAGCAAAATATAGAAATAAAAATTAAAAATGCAAACAGTTTTCAAAGAAATTTAAAAGTGAACAATATCATTGCTGTGTTGTTTTCTGCCTAGAATTTCCTTTTCTGTATATTCCTAAATCCAGACAATCATGTGATGTAGTTTGTATGGATAAATTCCCAGCAACCATGACTTAGTCCCCTAGCTTAGCCAGAGAATCCTGCCACCTGCTCTCCAGCTGGTCTGGTCTCCAGTTGTGTCATTTTACAGTCCCACTTTACCAACCATGATTTGAAGATTTGATACTGGCATGAGCCCTGAAATATGACTGAGAGCATGCATGTAGGCTGCCCCGTGCACTGACTAGTTCATATTATGGAGCAGGCACTGAGCCTTCCCTCAATGCAAGAAAATAAGAAGACGTTGAAGCTGCACAAGACAACAGCTCAGGGATGATCAGTAGTTATTTTTTAAATCAGTAGGTACCTCATGAGCAGCAACTATGCGAGAGGTCGAGTGCTGGACTCTGACAAACACACAGAAGTGAGAGAGATGGCCACTTCCTTGGAAGAACATGTGGCTTTCTTGAAAGGAATACAATATACTGGTGGAACAATAACCAAGCTCCTTGGTGGAATGCAATAGGCACCAATGTAAAGCCTAAACATAAAGAGCTCTCTGATCTAAATGGAGCAAGAGATTACTTTTGGCTGGGTGTTCTGGGAAGGCTGCCTGGAGGAGGCATGTTTGAGTAATCCAGGGAGAGAGAAGGAAAGGAGGCATTCAAGATGGGAAAATAACCTAAACCCAGAGGTTTGGTGGCACGTAGAACTGGAGCGGGGAAAGAGGGCAGAAACAGTAGAAAATAAGGCAGAAAGAAAGGGCTGGAGTCCATGTAGGGAGGACCCAGAAGAGCCGCCCTCTTGCACTGGGGAGGGTGTTACCACATTTAGAAGGAGAAGAAAAGCAAGATGCCTAGTTAGACTTGATTTTCAGATAAAAAAATTATTTTTGATATAAGTATTTCCCAAATGTTGCATGGGACACACTTACAAAATAAGGTATTCGTTGTTTATCTGAAATTCAGATGTAACTGGGTAGCCTGTCTGTTATCTGGCAGCCCTAACTGTGAACTCCCGAAGCTTAGGAAGCAGAAGAATTTGATGAAAATAAATCTCTTCCGGAAAGAAGTCTGCGAATTAAATAGTGAAACCTCGCTCGTCGTAAGCTTTTCTTTATGGGAAAGCTCAGTGGAACCCTCATGCCCCATCTAAGGGGTTCCCTGTACCTGAAACGTACAAATAACATGGTTGTCAGACATGAGCTGAACATGAACTCTGAATTTCACAATGTCACCTAGGAAGGCTGATTAGTGTAGAGCTGCATTGGGCTTTGAAAACATTTCTCACAAATCCCTGACTCCTAGGCTTTCTTCCCCTGCCTGTGGGTGCCGGACAGTTAAGAAACACAAAGGGAGACCAGACATAATAGGCATGGCATAAAAAGCATAATAGGAAAATAATGCTGGGCCACTACAATTTTCATTAAAATCTCTTTTCTCCAAGAAAATAAGTAATGTATTTTTTTTAACATTTGTAGTTTTTAGAATTTAAATGGGCAGCCTTCAGAGACAAAAAGCCCTTTAACGAAGGTGTAAATTGTGCTTTTTAAAATGACTTTCCTTCCCTACCCTGGTATTCACAGTAATGAACACTCCTACCCAATCAAAATAGGAAAACAAAATTGGAGCTGTGTCAGCATCTTGGCTGCAAATAAAACTCAAAACAGGTTATAGCACATGCTAGGAATACAAAATAAGGTTAGAAATAATGCTTCAGCTGTGAGTTCTTCAGGCTGTGGAAATAATAGAGCATAATTTAGTAGTGGGGGAACAGGGGAGTCAGCACACACAGGAAAAATGAAAGAAGCAAGAAAAATGCAGGGGCTAGGAAACAGGGTTGGAGGGAACTGGAGGAAGATGCTGGGTGGCTAATTATTAGGGGAGAAGAAATGCCCAGCCCGGTCAAAGGAGGTCCAGGAGCACAGAGGCCACACTGGTAGAGTTTTATATAAACTGCCCATATTGCATTTTCAAACTGATTCTAACTGGACCTTGCAATTCCAAGAGGCGAGCCCGTAGCATTAAGGTTTGTGACATCAATACCTGACTCCCAAGAAGACCAGAAAGAAGGAGTCCACTTTTCTTACCTAGTAGCTAGAACAGTCAAGGGCTGCTTACTGTATTAGTATAAGAAGAATCTTAACCTGAAACTTAGCCAAATTTGTACAGCCACTCTAAGTTTCTTCATTTACAGAGTCAGATGTCAGCTCACAATATGTAACTAAATGGACTTTTTTTCCATTTCTTTTTGCAACTTCATCAAGATATTACTAGTCCAGATTCCCCCTCCCCTAACCCTACCCTATCAGAGCACCTGACCCTGGTGAATAAAGAAGAGACAAAAATTGTTAACAAGTTTTCTGCTTTGTATTGTACTTGCATGAGGCTTATCAGTTATCTTAAATAGCAGTTTGCACATTTACTTTCATTCTAACTCAAAGAGTATTTTCTTAACAAATACTGATCATAGAAGTTAATGTCTCTTTGTACTTTACTTCCTGGTGCTAACAGTGAAGAACCTAAGTATGATGTTAACTGAAGTTTCACCCACGTTCACTGAAAACTCCCCCTAAATGTGCTACAGCCTCTTCTCTGTATCTTCTCTTGAAATAATCATTCTGTGAGAGGACACATTTCTCACCTTTAATAATTCATTGCCAAAGTCAACCCCTCCCCTCCCGCCTGGTCAGTCTTTTCTCATTGTCTGCATATGACAAGTTCATTAGAAAGAATCAAAATCCGTTTTATCGGGCCAGCCTCCCACTGT